>CM052648.1:167082487-167115694 GCA_028533165.1 Leontopithecus rosalia | reverse complement strand
TCTATTGGGGGAAATAGGGGAGGGACAGCGGGCGGGGGGAGCAGGGGAGGGATGGCATGGGGAGAAATGCCAAATATGGGTGAGGGGGCAGAAGGCAGCAAAACACACTGCCACGTGTGTACCTATGCAACTATCTTGCATGTTCTGCACATGTACCCCAAATCCTAAAATGCAATAAAAATTTAAAAAAAAAAAAAAAAAAAAAGAAATACCATCTGATGCCAGTCAGAATGACGATTATTAGAAAGCCAATAAACAGTAGATGCTGGTGAGGCTGTGGAGAAATAGAGATGCTTACACTGTTGGTGGGAGTGAAAATTAGTTCAACCATTGTGGAAGACAGTGTGGCAATTCCTCAAGGATCTAGAACCAGAAATAGCATTTGATCCAGCAATCCCATTACTGGCTATATATCAAAAGGACTGTAAATCATTATACTATAAAGACACATGCACACATATATTTATTGCAGCACTATTTGCAATAGCAAAGACATGGAACCAATCCAAATACTCACCAACAATAGACTGGATAAAGAAAATGTGGTACATATACACCATGAAATACTATGCAGCCATAAAAAGAAATAAGATCATGTCCTTTGCAGGGACATGGATGAAGCTGGAAGTCATCATCATCAGCAAGCTAACACAGGAAGAGAAAATCAAACACCACATGTTCTCACTCATAAGTGAGAGCTGAACATTGAGAACCAGTGGACACAAAGAACACCACACAGGGATTGGGGGGTGGGGGTTGAGGGGCGAGATCTTAGAGGACAGGTCAATAAGTGCAACAAACCACCATGGCACACATATACCTATGTAACAAACCTGAATGTTCTGCACATGTTTTTTTTTGTTTGCTTGATGGTTTTTTAGAAGAAATAAGAAGAAAAAAGAAAGATGAATCTAGTTGGAAATAAATGGGAAGAAGAAGAAGAAGGAAGCTTCAGATGCCGGGGAGAGGGGTAGTCATGATTTGGAGGTATGATGATAAGAGGGTAACTTATCTGGGAGCTTCTATTTTCTTAATGTTATTTAAAGCAAGATAATTAGCAAAGACTACGTAATGGCATAAATAGAAGGAGAGTGAGCAATGTCTGAAAAACTCAACTTGGAGTTTTGGAAATAAAAATCATCAGGGAAATGGAATAGCATCATTAGACACCTCTGAGAACCCGTTTGATATGTATATGATCCTGTATTGATATAAATCTAGTGATACAGGTTGTGTTTATGATTAGATACAAGTTATTGTCTTATAGTTCTTTTATTGTCTCATTGTCTTCTTCCCTAGGCTTGACAGATGCGGAATGGCTTCTAGATCCCTGGACCTGGTAGATGTTTGTAGATTAACTCTTTATCTCATTGTTACTTTTTTCTTGAGTTTCTATAATTTGATCTGATCAGATGTATCTTTATTAAGTAGTCCTTTGAGACTCCTGTTTTGTCCTTTTAAAATCTGCCCTGTACCTCTAGATTCTTGTACCTGAGGTCTTTTGTCCTGGTTTACAGATTTTAAAGTGATCCTAGAATGATTCTAATTCTTCTGAGGACAAATTATTACAAGCAAAACATTCAAATATTCATAACTCTCTTAAAGTTTGAATATAAAGGCTGATCTCAAAGCCACAGTATTGTTTTTTCTTTTTACTCTAATGGTTAAGCAGTTTGTCAGCTCACATCCTAGGACAGCTCAATTTCTCATGCTTCCCTGTGTTACCAACATCTCACACTAAAGCTGGGCTTTACAGTTGCTTAGTTTATATTTTTAAAAAACTAGGAAAATTGACGGTGTGCTAAGTCCTTGTTGTGGCCTTAAAAGTTTTTGAACAGTGTCACTCTCTTTTAGAATTCTGAAATGAAGATGAATACAAACCAGGCTAGTTCAATGGGGGATGAAAGACAGTATGAATCAAAAAGTAAGTTTTATCAACAAAGATCATCCTCTATTCAGCCTAAAGACAACCAATCCACACTCATGAAATATTGTGTAACCAGTATTAGCAGAACTGACTACTCAGCTCACAAATATAGATGTAAGCCTGAGACCTGAAAAACCACGTGCCTGACACATTGACTTGAGAGTGATAATAAATACTTATTGATTTAATTGAATGAAATTTGGAATAATTACTTATAAAGAAAAGGCTATCCTGTACAATCCATTACTTATTATTTAGTTTACCCAAGAATTGGTGAGACCACCAAATATAAGAATCCTGTTTTAAGCATTTGAATAACATGATAAAAGTTCCTTTTTTAAAGAATAGGTAGAACTAAACTCTGAAAATTTCTTCATAGTTGTATCTTCACAAAAATCTCTTTTCACCATGTACTCTGACCCTTTTAAAATACCTTTAGTGGCCAGGCTTGGTAGCTCAAGCCATTGTACTCCAGCCTGAGCAACAAGAGCAAAACTCTGTCTCAAAAAAATTTAAAAAATAAAATACTTTTAAAGGGGTGGAGTGTACCAAAAAAATCCTAGGGCATATTTTTACTGATTTGCCTATATTTATCTATCTCAGAAACACCGTGATATTTGATATGTCTTCTTGTATCTCAGTCAACAGAACTACATTCTAAATGTAGTTTAATAGGAATTAGCAACATGGATGTAGATATCACAAAAAGTTGTGACAGGAGTGGCAATGGAAATCAAAAAGATAGGATCTAGCAACAGGAAATCAAAAAGATAGGATCTAGCAACCAGGATGCAGTGAGAAGCTGGTGGAGACCAGCTTCTGTATTACATAGCCTCAATGTAATAGAGCTTTTTGATCTTTTTTCTTCTGTTGGCTTACATTTTATCTTTTAATAAAAATATGGGAAAAGATTTTGGATATATAGATGGAGGAAAGAAGAGAATATCTTAACTTGTGCCCTTGGGTATAATAGTGGAGAGTTATATAGAATAAAATAATAAGAGATACAAGCAGCAAGAGATGAAAGAAAAAGTTTCACCTGAATAAATGCAAGGGATATTGTGGTCTAATAATACAACTAATTTAGAGGTAAGACAAAGGAAAGGAAAAAAATTCTTGGGAATAAATTTCAACATTATGAAAACACCTGATCCCAGATAAAGACTTTCAAAGTAACTGGGTAGCTTTAAGCTAGAGAGAAATCTGAGATTAGGTTTGGTAGAAAATTTGGGAGGCTGTATGAGGACACTTAAATAAAATTAGATAACTTTGGGTATTGTGGTAAAGGGAAAGGGAAGCACATGGGAACTAACACAGAACATAAAAGATGCTGGTGGCTGTCTGAGTGAAATGATCACTGGAGAGAGACATTCTCTCCAGAAACCGTAGGCAGCATCCCTACTATAGTACGACTTTGGCTGTGATCTCTTGTCAAAAGTGATAATTTGGTGGCTGACACTCCTGGAAAAATAAATGAAAATATTCTAGATAAACGAACATGCAAGGATATCATGCAAAAAGTTTTAAGTGAAGAATTATAAAATAGTATGTAGTATAGTTGTATTACATCCTGTTAACTCATGGGAAGTAGGGATTATAAGAGGAAAGAGGGGGGAGACAGAAAGCTACTTATAAAACAAATTTTAGACCCTCTTAACGACTCTGAGAGATTAGACTGAAGCTTTTCATATTGCCAATGTAAAATAACACTTAAATACTTTACACTCAGACTTTGTGTTTCTTGTCAATTTTTTTTTTAATTCCATTGCCTTTCAATCCTGGAGCCAGTAGCACTAATCATGTCTGATAAGGGGCTCAGAATATGTACAAGAACTAAATCAAACAAAACATTAGATGAGAGTTTTAATTCACAGCAATCAGTCTGATAGTAGAAGAATTTTATTTGTAATAGATAGACACTTGGGGAAGATATGGCTTGTTTTAAATTCATATTGATCAAAAGGTAAAAGACTAGAATTCCTAGAAGAGTTAATTGTGATGATTGACATGATAGAGTATGTTCCATAAAATTATTTTACTGCCACGCAGTAAGCAATTAAAAGTTCTTTCTAACCTGAAGAAAAGTTTGGAGAGGATTTGAGGAAAAGTATTTGGCACTTGTAGGCTATCAGGGCTTCTAAGAAGGAGCCATAGTTCCAGTCAGAGTGTCAGGGTAACGAGACAATAGAAAGCCCACATCATTTGAGGAAGAATCCAGAAGCATGGGGTATCCTGAATCCTAAATTCCTCCTAGGTCTCTGAAAGGAGATTGCCTTACATTTATCCTGCAGCAACACAGAGAAACAGCAGAAAGAGACATGTCAAGGTAGACAAGCCAAGGTAAAGTATGTCTCAGTAAAGGAGGCCTATGTTCCTGTCTATATCCCTAAAACTCTTCTAACACTACTACGGAATAAAAACAAATTTGAAAATATCTCTGCACTATTCACAAGAGCAAAACATGTAGTCAAGAATCACTGCATCTTGGGACAAGAGGTCAAATAGAAGACACTACAGTGTGGAAAACTGTAGCCAGTGAGAAACTCAAATGGACCTAAAATAATCTGCAGTCAGGAAGGATTGAGATGGAAAAATAACAAAGAGCACATTGTTTATCTTCTCAAAATTGATCACTAAAATAGCTTTGCCTTAAAATTATGGATGACCAGAATCAGTAAAAAACAAACAAACAAACAAACAAAAAAAACAAGACAGAACACAAAACCCAAAGAAAAAAATGAAGGAGACATCTCAGCGGAGGTTGGTGAAGGCCAAGAAAATGTACACAGACAGGTTCATCTTCTTCTGATGTGATAATATTTGCAAGCATTTTTAAATATCTAGCTGCAATACAGGGAGGAAATTGTGGAAGTTCATATATGTCTATAAAGACACCTAGGAACAGTCCTACTATAGAGTTTAATGGCTGAATTTAGAGAGATTAATTTGAATTAGGCTGAAATTTTTCTCTACAGAGACTTTATTTTGAATAAAAATACGTAAGTTTACATGCCAAAATTAAATTTTCTAACATCACTAAAAACAGAGACTTATATATTATTATTTATTATTAGTAAAGCTACTATTATTATACATCATGCCCATTTAAGTTACAAAGTAGTTTTTATCATGTTTTCCTAAAGAATGTCCACAGCAAAAATAAAAATATGTAGTATATGTACAAGAAGGAATATAAACAAATGCCAGAAAAAGAATATACTCAGGAATTGGGAAGTATAGAGGGAGTACACTCCAATACAGCATGAGAAAGCCAGCCAGCAAAGTGGGAAAATAATAAGAAAATTGTGGAGTATTAGAAGGTGGAAAAGAAAAAATAAACAGAAAAGACTTGAGAACAGAGGACAAGGAAGCAACAAGGTTATTCCCTGTCTAATAAATGGTGTTGGGAAAACTGGCTAGCCATGTGCAGAAAGCAGAAACTGGACCCCTTCCTGACACCTTACACTAAAATGAACTCCAGATGAATTAAAGACTTAAACATATGACCTAACACCAGAAAAACCCTAAAAGAACACCTAGGCAAAACCATTCAGGACATAGGCATAGGCAAGGACTTCATGACTAAAACAACAAAAGCATTGGCAACAAAAGCCAAAATAGACAAATGGGACCTAAATAAACGCCAGAGCTTCTGCACAGCAAAAGAAACCATCATTAGAGTGAATCGGTAACCAAAAGAATGGGAAAAGAATGGGAAAAATTTTGCAGTCTACCCATCTGACAAAGGGCTAATATCCAGAATCTACAAAGAACTAAAACATATTTACAAGGAAAAAACAAAAAAGCCCATTCAAAAGTGGGTGAAGGATATGAACACTTTTAAAAAGAAGATATATATGAGGCCAACAGACATATGAAAAAATGCTCATCATCACTGGTCATTAGAGAAATGCAAATCAAAACCACATTGAGATACCATCTTATACCAGTTAGAATGGCAATCATTAAAAAATCTGGAGGCAACAGATGCTGGAGAGGATGTGGAGAAATAGAAACACTTTTACACTGTTGGTGGGATTGTAAATTAGTTCAACCATTGTGGAAGACAATGTGGCACTTCATCAAGGACCTAGAAATACAAATTCCATTTGACCCAGCAATCTCATTACTGGGTATATATCCAAAGGATTATAAATCGTTCTATTATAAGGACACATGCACCTGCATGTTCACTGAAGCACTGTTTACAATAGCAAAGATTTGAAATCAACCCAAATGCCCACTGATGATAAACTAGACAGGGAAAATGTGGTACATATACACCATGGAATACTGTACAGCCATAAAAAACGATGAGTTTCTGTCCTTTGTAGGGACATGGATGAATCTAGAAACCATCATTCTCAGCAAACTGACACAAGAACAGAAAATCAAACATCGCATGTTCTCACTCATAGGCAGGTGTTGAACAATGAGAACACATGGACACAGGGAGGGGAACATCACACACTGGGGTCTGTGGGGGGGAACTAGGGGAGGGACAGTGAGGGATGGGGAGCTGGGGAGGGATAACATGGGGAGACATGCCAGATATAGGTGATGGGGAGAAAGGCAGCAAACCAAATGCCAGATGTTGGTGACTGGGGGATGGAGGCAGCAAACCAAAGGGAATCCTTTCCCCATTGCTTGTTGTTGTCAAGTTTGTCAAAGATCAGATGGTTGTACATGTGTGGCATTGCCTCCATGGCCTCTGTTCTATTCCATTGGTCTATATCTCTGTTTTAGTACCAGTACCATGCTGTTGTGATTACTGTAGCTTTGTAGTACAGTTTGAAATCAGGAAGCATGATGCCTCTGGCTTTGTTCTTTTCGCTTAAGACTCTTGGCTATGCCAGCTCTCTTTTGGTTCCATATGAAGTTTAAGGTGATTTTTTTCCAGTTCTGTTAAGAAGGTCATTGGTAGCTTGATTGGGATAGCATTGAATCTATAAATTACTTTGGGCAGTATGACCATTTTCACAATATTGATTCTTCCTAACTATGAGCATGGAATGTTTCTCCATTTGTTTGTGTCCTCTCTTATTTTGTTTAGCAGTGGTTTCCTGTTCTTCTTGAAGAGGTCCTTTATGTCCTTTGTTAGTTGTATTCTAGGTGTTTTATTCTCTTTGTAGCAGTTGTGAATGAAAGTTCACTCATGATTTGGCTTTTAAGTTAAAGCAGTTAAATTTGCAAACACATTTTCAGTAATCTCATAAAACTAAACAGTGATTATGACAATCATTTGCATAATTAGGAAATATTAAATAATTATTTGCACAAATTGCATATAATTTTTCAGACAAAGTACAGGGCAAATTGCAAAATAAAAATTTATTCAAAATTTGTTCATTATTTAAAGAATATAATTCATTAAATTTTTTCTATAATAAAATTCATTATTTAAAAAATATAAAAACTGAGAATTATGTGAAGCATTAAAAACATTCAAATGTTAAACTCACATTTCTATAAAATATATTTTTAAAGCTAGAAATACTCTCAAATCATTGATGATGGCATTCAGTCCACTTCACAGTGGTTATAGACTTGTTATAATCTATAAATACAACACAAAGATAAAAAAGATAAGATATACAATGTAACGTAAAAATGAATGTGTAAAGCATTGAATTATAGGCATATACTAATATTTCAATTGAGTTTACTTAGCAACGTGCAATATAAAAATAAACATAGCAGACAGATTGAAGCTCAAGATTAGTAAGTCACAGGTAAGTAAAAATATTTCTGCTGGGCAACAGAGTTCACCACTTTTCATGAAATCATATGCCATTAACGCCTTTGTTTTACTTATTAAACTTGAATTAGCATATATTTACTAAAAACAGAATGTATACAAATATGCTAGCTACTGCAGATGAACAAAAATTAAAACATTCAAACTTGGAGAATTTCAAAACTGGTAGAATGATAAGAAAAATGGATGAGTATAAATTATGTTAGAATATAATATGTTGAAAATGGGGTACAGATAAAATCTTTTTGGGGTATATTATTGACTGAGAAAAGGGCCTAGAATCTGAGGAATTAGAAAAAAAATAAGATACAGCAACATTTGGGAAAAAATTCTTAGCAAATACGTAGTGCCAGTATTATATAAGTCAAAGAAGGTAGAAAATCAAGATATATATTGGATTTGCCAAATAAGAGTCTATTTAGAGACAGCAATTTTGTTAGAATTCCTAGTGATGAAAATCTGATAATTAGACTGCAGATAAAAATGTCTTTCCTGTGCTATTGGCCTATCTTCTCCCATCCATTTTAGAATGGATTCTTACTAATTACTCTAAATGAAACACTAAACTAAAGTAAAAAGAGGTTAGGACAGTAGCATTATCTGTATTTTTTGGGCCTGTGTTTGTGATGTTTTTCTGCAATTAAAATTTAAAATTAGGAATAATAAAAAGATAAATGTACAGTGAAATTGAATGAATTGTACATAATCTGTCCAACAACAACAGCAACAACAAAGCCCAGGACCAGATGAACTCACAGCCAATTCCACCAGACATTAAAATAGAATTGGTACAAATCCTACTGACACTATGACCTAAGATCTTACTGTCACTATGTCCTAACTCATTATACAAGACCAGTCTTACCCAAATGCCAAAGAAGGAAAGAACATAAAAAGAAAATTACAGACCAATATTCCCAATGGACAACAAATATTCTTAACAACCTACTAGCAAACCAAATTTAACAGCACATCAAAAAATAACAATAATAATTCACCACGATCAAGAGGTTTCATCCCAGGGATGCAGGAATGATTCAAGATATGCAAGTCAATAAATAAGACTCATCACATAAATGAATTAGAAACAAGCACCCTATGATTATCTCAACAGATGCAGAAAAAACAGCCAATAAAATTCAACATTCTTAAATCCTTAAACAAATTAAGCATAGAAGGAAAATACCTCAAAATAATAAAAACTGTATATGAAAAAACCAAAGCCAACATCATACGAAAAGGGGAAATGAAAGCTTTCCCCCAACAACTGAAACAAGATAACGGTGCCTACTTTGGACACTTTTGTTTAGCATATCACTGGATGTCCAATCCACAACAATCAGGCAAGAGAAAGAAAGGACATCCACATTGGAAAAGAGGAAGTCGAACTGTCTCTGTTTGCTGATGGTATAATCTTATATGTAGACAACCCTAAACACTTTCCCCAAAAGACTCCTAGATTTGATAAGGTAATTCAGTAATGTCTCAGGTTACAGAATCAATGTACACATTCAGTAGCACGACAACAATAAGGATTAAGCTGAGCATCAAATCAAGAAATCAATCTTTTTTTTTTTTTTGAGATGGAGTTTCGCTCTTGTTACCCAGGCTGGAGTGCAATGGCGTGATCTCGGCTCACCGCAACCTCCGCCTCCTGGATTCAGGCAATTCTCCTGCCTCAGCCTCCCGAATAGCTGGGATTACAGGCACGCGCCACCATACCCAGCTCATTAAGCTCCGTAAAATAGCCTAGGAATACTCTTAACCAAGGAGGTGAAAGATTTCTATATGGAGAACTACAAAACACTACTGAAAGAAATCATAGATGATATAAACAAATGGAAATATATCCCAGGTTCATGAAGTAAAAAAAACAAATATCATGAAAATGACCATACTACCCAAAACAAATTAGATTCAATGAAATTTCTATCAAAATACCAACATCATTCTTAATAGAATTAGCAAGAATAATAACCCTAAAACTCTTTTGGAACCAAAAAGGAGCCCAAATAACCAAAGTACTTTTAAACAAAAATAATAAATATTAGGGCATCACATTCCTCAATTTCAAATTATACTACAAGGCTATAGTACCAAAACACCCTTGTGCAGATAGAAAAGTAGATACATAAACCAATGCAGCATAACAGAAAACCCATAAATAAAGCTAAATAATTACAACCAACTGATCTTTGAGAAAACATACAAAACATAAACATACAAATATAAACTGGGGAAAAGTTAATAAATGATGCTGGAAATATTGGATAGTCACATGTAGAAGAATGAAACTGGATTCCTATCTCTCACCATATACAATATGTTAAGTCAAGATGGATGAAATATTCAAATCTAAGAACCAAAACCATAAAAATTCTATAAGAAACCTTTTAAAAAAAACTATTTTATATTGACCTAGGCAGAGAATGGGTGTCAAAGATCCTCAAAACAAATGCAACAAAACCAACAATAAATAAATTAGACCTATTTAAATTGAAAAGCTTCTGCATGGCAAAAGAAATGACCATCACTGTAAATAGAAAACCTACAGAATAGGAGAAAAGATTTGCAAACTGCATGTTCAGCAAAAGGCAATATGAAGAATCTACTTCACACAGATCAGCAAGAAAAAAAAATTACTAAAAAGTGAGCAAATGACATGAATAAACATTTCTCAAAATTATGTACAAATAGCCAAAAAGTATGAGAAATGCTCAATGTCATTAATTATTGAAATGCAAATTAAAATTACAATGAGATACCATCTCACATCAGTCAGAATGGCTGCTATTAAATATTCAAAAAATAACATGCTCATGAGGTTGTGGAGAAAAGGGAATGCTTATAACTGCTTGTGATATGATTTGGCTGTGTCTTCACCCAAATCTCATCTTGAATTATAGTTCCCACAATCCCCAAGTGTTCTAGGAAGGACCAGGTGGAGATAATTGAATCATGAGCAAGGTTTCCCCATTCTGTTCTCGTGATAGAGAGTTAGTTCTCATGAGATATGATGGTTTTATAAGCAGCTTCCCCCTTTGCTGGGCATTCACTTTTCTGCTGCCATGTAAAGAAGGAAGGAAGAAGGATGTATTTGCTTGCCAATACACTCTGATTGTAAATTTCCTGAGGCCCAGCTGTGTGAAACTGTGAGTCAATTAAACCTCTTTCGATTATAAATTACCCAGTTTAAGTTATTTCTTCATAGTAGTATGAGAACAGACTAATACAACTTGTGTGAATGTAAATTAGTGTAGCCTTTTTCAAAAATATTATGAAGATTATTCAAAGAATCAAAAGTAGATCTACCGTGTGTGTGTGTTTGTATGTATATATTTGTGTGTATTTGTATATCTATAGGAATACTACTATATATACTATATTATAGGTACACTAAATATAATACTACTAAGTGAAGCAACTCAGGAATGGAAAACCAAATACCACATATTCTCACTTATAAGTGGGAGCTGAGCTAAGGTACACAAACACAAAGTCAGACAGAGAGGTATATTGGGAATTGAAGACTCAGAAGGATGAAGAATTGGAGGTGGGTGAGGATGAAACCTCCTTATTGAGGTACAATGGACACTCCTCAAGTGAAGGATACAATAAAATCCCAGACTTCACCACTCTATAGTTTATCCCTGTAACCAAAACCCACTTGTACTGGTAAAGTTGTTGAAATTTTTTTTAAAAAAAGAAAAGAAAACGTTAAAAGCAAACAACATAACACAAGGCAAGGCAAGGCAAGGCAATTCCAGGCAAGGCAAGGCAAGGGAAGGCAAGCAAGGCAATTCTGGGAGAGGCAATTCCAGGAAAGGAAATTTGAGACAAGGCAATTCCAGGCAAGGCAACGCAATGGAGGGCAAGGCAATTCCAGGCAAGGCAAGGCAAGGCAATTCCAGGCAAGGCAATTCAAGGCAATGCAAGGTAAGGCAAGGCAAAAAATTCCAGGCAAGAAAATTTCAGGCAAGGCAAGGCAGAGCAAGGCAAGACCAATCAAGGCAAGTCAATTTCAGGCAAGGAAAGGCAATTCCAGGGAAGGCAATTAAAGGCAAAGCAAGGGAATGCAATTCCCGGCAAGGCAACTCCAGGCAAGGCAAGACAAGGCAATTCCAGGCAAAGCAATTCCAGGCAAGGGAAGGCAAAGCAAGGCAATTAGAGGCAAGGCAAAGAATGGAAACTCAAGGCAATTCCATGCAAGGCAAGGCAAGGCAATTCCAGGCAAGAAAATTCCAGTCAAGCAAGACAAGACAATGTAATTCTAGGTAAGGCAAGGCAAGGCAATTCCAGTAACGATGATTCCAGGCAAGGCAAGGCAAGGCAAGGCAATTTGAAGCAAGGCAATTCCAGACTAGGAAATTCCAGGCAACACAAGGCAAGGCAAGACAATGCAAGGCAATTCCAGGCAAGGCAAGGCAAGGCAAGGGAAGGAAAGCAAGGCAATTCCGGGAAAAGCAATTCCAGGCAAGACAAGGCAGGGAAAGGGAATTCCAGGCAAGGCAATTCCACATAAGGTGAGGCAAGGCAATTCCAGGGAAGGCAAATCCAGGCAAGGTCAGGCAAGGCTGTATCAGGCAAGGGAAGGCAAGGCTATTCCAGGCAAGGCAATTCCAGGCAATGCAATGCAAGGCGAGGCAAACAAATTCCAGCAAGGAAATTCCAGGCAAGGCAAGGAAAGGCAAGGAGAGGCAAGGTCATTCCGGTCAAGGCAAGGCAATGCAATGCAACGCAATTCTAAACAAGAAAATTCCAGGCAAGGCAAGGCAAGGCAAGGCAATTCCAGACAAGGTAATTTCAGACAAGGAAAGGAAAGGCAATTCCAGGCAACGCAAAACAAGGCAACAAGGGCCATTCCAAGCAAGGCAATTCCAGGCAAGACAAGGCAAGGCAATTCCAGGCAAGGTAATTCCAGGAAAGGAAAGGCAATTTGCCTGGAATTGCCTTGCCTAGAATTGCCTTGCCTTGCATTGCCTTGCCTTGCCTTGACTGTAATTGGGTTGCCTGGAATTGCCTTGACCTGCCTTAGTGGGAATTGCCTTTCCTGGAATTGCCTTTCCCTGCCTTTCTTGCCTTGCCTGGTCTGAAATGCCATTCTGGCAATTGCCTTGCCTGGAATTGCCTTGTCTTTTGTTGCCTGGAATTGTCTTGCCTGGAATTGCATTGCCTTGCTTTGCCTTGCCTTGTTTTGCCTGGAATTGCCTGGCCTAGAATTGCATTGTCTTGCCTTACCTTGCCTTTCATTGCCTGGAATTGTCTTGCCTGGAATTGTATTGCCTTGCTTTGCCTTCCCTTGTTTTGCCTGGAATTGCCTGGCCTACAATTGCATTGTCTTGCCTTACCTTGTCTTGTCTGGAATTGCCTTTCCTGGAAATACCTTGTTTGAAATTACCTTGTCTGGAATTGCCTTGCCTTGTCTTGCTTGGTATTTTCTTGCTTGGAATTGCGTTGTATTGCATTGCATTTCCTTGCCTGAAATTGCCTTGCCTGGAATGACCTTGCCTCTCCTTGCCTTTCCTTGCCTGGCCTGAAATTTCCTTGCTGGAATTTTTTTGCCTTGCCTTGCCTTGCATTGCCTAGAATTGTCTTGCCTGGAATAGATTTGCCTTTCCTTGCCTAGGATTGCCTTACCCTGCATTGCCTTGTTTTTTTTGGAATTACCTTGCCTGATATTGCCTTTCCCTGACTTGTCTTGCCTTGCCTAGCCTGAAATTAGCTTTCCTGCAATTGCCTAGCCTGGTATTGCATTGCCTTGCCTTGCCTTGTTTTGCCTTGCCTGGAGTTGCTTTGACTGGCATTGCCATGCCTGGGATTGAAATGCCTGGAATTGCCTTGCCTTGCCTTACCTGGAATTGCCTTGCCTAGAATTGCATTGTATTACCATGCTTCTCCTTGCCTGGAATTGCCCTGACTTGCCTTCCCTGGAATATCCTTGCCTGGAATTGCCTTCTCTTGCCTTGCCTTGACTGGAATTGCCTTGTTTCAAGTTGCCTTGGTTTGCCTTTCCTCGCCTGGAATTGCCTTGCCTAGAATTTCCTTACCTTGCACTGCATTGCTTTGCCTTGACTGGAATTGCCTTGCCTGGAATTGCCATTCCCTGCCTTTTCTTACCTTGCCTGGCCTGGAATGCCATTCTGGCAATTGCCTTGCCTGGAATTGCCTTGCCTTTCATTGCCTGGAATTATCTTGCCTGGAATTGTCTTACCTGGAATTGCATTGCCCTGCCTTGCCTGGAATTGCCTGGCATAGAATGGCATTGCCTTGACTTACTTTGCCTTGCCTGGAATTACTTGCCTGGAATTGTTTTTCCTTGCCTTTCCTGGAATTGCCTTGCATTAACTAGCCTTGCCAGGAATTTTCTTGCCTTTCCTTTCCTTGCCTTCCCTTGCCCTGCCTTGTCTTGCCTTTCCTGGAATTTCCTTACCCTGCCCTTCCCTGCCTTGCCCTACCTTTCCCTGCCCTTCCCTTCCCTGCCCTGCCCTGCCCTGCCCTGCCCTGCCTTGCCCTGCCTTGCCTTGCCTTGCCTTGCCTGGAATTACCTTGCCTGGAATTGCCTTGTCTTAGATTGCCTTTCCTTGCCTTGTCTTGACTTTCCTTGCCTTGCCTTGCCTTGCCCTGGCCTGGCCTGGCCTGGTCTGGTCTGCCCTGCCCTGACCTTCCCTGCCCTGCCCTGCCCTGCCCTGCCCTGCCCTGCCTTGCCTTGCCTTGCCTCATGTTGCCTGGAATTGCCTTTTCTTGTCTTGCCTGGAGTTGCCTTGCCTGGAATTGCATTGCCTTGGCTTGCCTTGAATTGCCTGGAATTGTCTTGCCTTGCCTGAAATTGCCTTGCCTGAATTGGACTTGCCTTTCCTTGCCTTGCCTTTCCTTGCCTTTTCTTTAATTTCCTTGCCTGGAATTTTTTGCCTTTCCTTGCCTTGCATTGCCTGGAATTGCCTTGCCTGGAATAGCCTTGCCTGGAATTGCCTTGCCGTCTGTTGCCTTGCAATGGACAGGAGAATTACTTGAACCCAGGAGGCGGAGGTTGCAGTAAGCCAAGATCACACCACTGTACTTCAGCTTGGGCGACAGAGCCAGACTCTGTCTCAAAATAAATAAATAAATAAAAATTAAAATTAAAAAATGTAGTAACTTTGCAGTCGTGCAGCGGAAGCATGCTACTCCTATCCACGTAGTGAAGGCAGACTTCATACACAAATCTCACAAGAACTTTTATACCCACACCTGAAAGAAAGCCCTGATTGCCTTCCAAAGAAACAGTACATAGACAAATGCTTGGGCTGTCCCAAAAAGCACCGGAAAGATAAACAGAAAACAGGGAGTGACATGCTCAGCCCTTGAGGCCAAAATGCCCTTTTTCAGAGCAGCTGCCAGAAGACAGTGAGCAGGATCGGGTTGGAGGTCACCTGTTGGTGAAGGGAAGAATGGTCAGATCTGGGCAGCGGTATAGGAGCCTGGGCATCCTCACTGGAACAGAAGAGAGCTGCTCCATGATGCTCAGCTGACAGGCAGAGCCTTGCAAATCTAAGTTCTCATGGTACAGAGAGGCCAGCCAAGGTGAGGACAAAGACAGGCAAGCATAGGAATGGTTTCCTGGAGGACAGGGCCCAGTTACATCTCTCAAATGGGACCAGATTGGTAGGAAGATCAGTAGCTTTGGGCAACCGAGGTACTTTCTGGGTGAGCTCCCAAATGAGATGGTGCCAGGGGCCCTGGACCAGGCAGCTGAACTGGACATCTCATGTTCCTGTATTCCAGGAAAAAGCATCTAGCACTTGTCTGGCCAGTTCTCCAAAAGAACCATTCACATGCCATCTTTCCATTTCCCCCCTGTTCACAGACTGGGCAGGGCCTGACCAGAAACTCTCCCTTAGGGTTTTCAGTCACTGCCAAAATCAGAGCCCGGCAGTGAGGAGGTGATGTTAATATGTGACTCTGGGCCAGGCGCTGCCTCATGCTGTAAACTCAGTGCTTTTGGGAAGCTGAGCTGGGAGGATCACTTGACATAAGCAGTTTAAGACCAACCTGAGGAACATAGATCTCTACAAAAAAATAAATATAAAAATTACCCAGCTCTGGTGACATGCACCTGGAGTCCCAGCTACTCGGGAGGCTGAGGTGGCTGAAGCTCAGGAGTTCAAAGCTGTGGCTCTCATGTTGCTGCTGCACTCCAACATGAAAGACAGAGTGAGGCCATGTCCTGTAAAAGGAACAAACACGCTAGGCATAAAAGAAACATACCTGAAAGTGGCCAGGCACGTGGCTCACGCTTGTAATCCCAGAACTTTGAGAAGCTGAGGTGAGTGAATCACCTGACATCAGGAATTCAAAAGCAGCCTGGCCAACATGGTGAAACCCCATCTCTACTAAAAGTACAAAAATTAGCCGGGCATGGTGGCTGGCACCTGTAATCCCAGCTGCTCAGGACTCTGAGGCAGGAGAATTGCTGGAACCTGGGAGACAGCGGTTGCAGTGAGCTGAGATTCCGCCATTGCACTGCAGCCTGGGTGAAAAGAGCAAGAGTTCATCTAAAAAAGAAAAAAACAACCAACATACCTGAAAATAATGAAAGCTGTTTATGACAAAGCCATGCCTACCCTACTACATAATGAGGAAATGTTGAAAGCATTTCCTCTGTAAACAGGAGCAACACAAGGATGCCCATTCTCACCACTGCTATTCAACATCACACAATCAGACAAGAGGAAAAAATAAAAGGCATCCACATTGGAAAAGAGGAATCAAATTATCCTTATCTGATGAAGATATGATCCTGGATTTAGAAACATGTAAAGGTTCCACCAGCAAACCCCTAGAGTTGATCAATAAATAAATATAGTTATTGCAGGATACAGAATCAATGTACCAAATCAGCAGCATTTCTATACACCAAATAATGGTCTAGTTGGGAAGGAAATTAAGAAGGCAATCCCATTTACAGTAGCAACAAAATGTAAAAAGATATGCCACAGAATAAATTTGACAAGGAGTTTGAAGATTTCTACAGAAAAAACTACAAAACACTGATGAAAAACTTTAATAAGACAGAAAGAAATGGACAATCATCCCATGCTAATGGATGGAAGAAACTCATAGCATTAAAATGACCGTATTGCCCAAAGCAGCCTAGAGATTCAATACATCAAATACCCTGCCAAAATACTAGTGTAATCACTCACAGAATTGGAAAATCATACAATTCATATGGAACCAAAATAGAGCTCAAAGAGTCAAAGCCTTTCTCAGCAAACAGAAAAAAAACTAGAGGCATCCCATTTCACTACAAATTAGAACAACAAAGTTTTTGACAAGTGCGTGGTAACTAAAACAGCATGGTGCTAGCAGGAAAATAGACACATAGATCAATGGGACACATGACAGAGCCCAGAAAGACAGCCACGTATTCACAGCCAATTGATCTTCGACACAGCTGACAGAAACACACACTGGGGAAAGGACACCCTCTTCAATGAATGGTACTGGGAGGGCTGGATAGCCACATGCGGAAGAATGAAACTGGACCCTTTTTCTCTCACTGTATACAAACATCACCTCCAGATAGATCCAAGACTTGAACGCAAGATACGAAACTAGAAAAATATTAGAAGGAAACCTAGAGAAAACTCTTCTGGACATTGTTTAGCAGAGTTGCCTAACTTTGGCAGTTGTACAGTCTGAGGAGGCAGCATGTGCATCATGGGGAGAGGAAGGAAATGGATTAGAAAGGGTCCCAGCTTGGCTCAAGGTGGAAGTGGTGGGTAAGGAAATCCCTGTGGCTGAGTGGTCTGTGGTGCCCTGGGCTGGCTGTCTTGGAGCAGAAGATGAGGCCTGGGCTGCAGCTGAAGCAGCTGGATGGGAAGATGGATGAGGCTGCTTCAAACCACGGGTTCCCTGCTGCTGTCCATGAAGGACCACAGGTTTGGGCTGGGTGGTGGCTGCAGGGGTCATGGGAAGTTTCGGTACTGAGGTGGGACCACTGATCCTCAGTCTGGCCAGGGCAGTGATAAGAGAGACAGAAGATGGGTTAGAAAGGGTCCCAGCCAGGCTCCAGGTGGAAGTGGTGGGTAAGGAAACCCCTGCAGCTGAGTGTGCTGTGGTGCCCTGGGCTGTCTGTGTTGGAGCAGAAGATGAGGCCTGGGTTGCAGCTGAAGCAGCTGAACAGGAATATGGATGAAACTTCTTCAAGGTGTGGGTTCCCTGCTGCTGTCCATAAAGGACCACAGGTTTGGTCTGGGTGATGGCTGCAGCGATAGCAGCAAGTTTCTGTAGTAAGGCGAAACCACTGCCCCTCTGTCTGGCCAGGGTGGTGGTGTGAGAGGCAGAAGATGGGTTAGAAAGGGTCCCAGCCAGGCTCCAGGTGGAAGTTATGGGTTAGGAAACCCCTGCGGCTGAGTGTGCTGTGGTGCCCTGGGCTGGCTGTGTTGGAGCAGAAGATGAGGCCTGGGCTGCAGCTGAAGCAGCTGGATGGGAAGATGGATGAGGCCGCTTCAAACCACGGGTTCCCTGCTGCTGTCCATGAAGGAGCACAGGTTGGGCTGGTGGTGGCTGCAGTGGTAATGGGAAGTTTCAGTAGTGAGGTGGGACCACTGACCCTCTGTCTGGCCAGGGTGGTGGTGGGAGAGGCAGATGGGTCAGGAAGGCTCCCAGCCAGGTCTGCAGCCCAGGTTGACTTTCTTTTGGTGCATGGGCTTGAGGTGGAAGTGGTGGGTAAGGAAGCCCCTGCGGCTGAGTGTGCTGTGGTACCCTGGGCTGGTTGTGTGGGAGCAGACGATGAGGCCTGGGCTGAGTCCCAGGAGTGTGCAGAGGTGGCAGGAAGGGTGTCTGAGGAGAGCAGGGGGCCTGCTGACTTGCACTTCCTCCCAGACACAGGATATCTAGAGTGGGACCCTGCAGCAGATGCTTGGAGGGCCATGGGGTCCAGGCCATCTTGGGACTTGCGTCTCTTCTGCTGTGCATCCATGCTGGGTGCTTTAGGGACAGTAGGCAGAGAAGACATCCTTGTTGCCGGTGAGGACAAAGCATGGGAAAGCAGTGAGGCTCTGCACTCCCAGAGGGACTTTTCCTCACCCTGCAGTGCACTATTTATACACATGATTTCGGCATTTTTCTCCAGGTCCAGGTCTTCAGCAGTGACCTGGAACCCCAGCTGTAAGGGAGGTGGCAGCATCAGAGGCTCCCCTTGCCTGCATGGTAGCAGAGGGAACTTTTGTCTAAGAGGCCTAGAGGCCTGAGATGTCGGGGAGCCACTCCTGGGGGCCGGTTTCTCCCCAGGTGCTGAATCTGCTGCCTTTTCACACTGGGCCTGATCCTGAGAGACAGCCTGAGGGCTGACCTCACTCACTGCAGCTGGCAGTGGGATGAGGCTAGCCCCTTTCTCCTTTTTAGCTATGGGAAGCCTCCCGTGGAGCTGTAGGAGCTGGAGATGGAATTGCCTTTGACACAGCAGCTCATCCCAGAGGGCTGGGATATTTTGTCAGATGGGATTTCTGACCTCTGGGTATGGAGGTCTCTCTGCCAGGGCCCAGGCCTGGGTATGAAGGGAGAGAGGCCTCCACTGTCCTGCAGGGGTCTAAATGCAGACCGTGCATCCCTGGTGCCCTCAGGGCCCCCTTTCTGATCATTGGGCTTCTCTTGAACTCTGGGGTCCTTGTCCTGCTCAGGCATCCCTGCCCCACTCTCCATGAGGGCCCTCAAAATGATCTCTGGATGGGACTGTGGGGTAGAGGTGTTCTGGGCCCCAAAAAGGTGATTACCTCCTCCAGGGCCTCTCTGAGAGTCCTTAGGATTCGTGCAATCGCTGTGCTGCTGGACATTCTGGTATAATGAGCACACAGCACTGGCTTGCTGCAGTACCTGTGCCTCAAATTGAAGGCAGGATCACCAGACGGAACACTGGGCCTGTAGGATACAGAAATCCTTGGAGTTGTTTTGACACCAGGCTGATTCCAAGTGTCTGGGTACTTACTTGTAGGATGGTTTGCCACTCCGTCCAGGGGCAGGAGCAACGGAGAGATCCCACAAGCAAAGTGAAGTAAGGGATGCGGGCAGCAGGCTCAAGGCAACTGAGTCCTACTGGCGGGTCCTCGGCCCCAGGACAGGACCTGGACAGGGATAAAGGGCACAGAGTGCCCAGGTAACCGCTACTGGGAGCAGTGGGGTATTTTCGGTTACTTGAACTCTCGAGAGCTGGGCTCTGAGCGTCCTCTTGTTTGATGCCAACTGGCCAAGGCGAAGAGAGCATTCTCCTGTTGTCAGGAAACGCAACGTTCAAACCTGAGCGAGTGGGGCACGTGCAGACAGGCACGAGTACCATATCTGCGCCAGAAGGGCGAACTTAAGGAATTCCCACGACAAGGTATGCACGCCAGGCACCTGCTGACAATGCGGAGTCGGTGACGGGGGCGGGGAGGAGGGTTAAAATATGCCCGCGAGGCACCTGCGAGCAATGGCAGCGGGGGAGGGTGCGGGGTAGAAGGGGCGCCTGAAAGGTACTGGAAGGAGTGGCGCACGCACAAAGGACGCCAGACATTAACGGTTTGGCTGGCAAGGTTCGCGCACAAGGCACCTGATGGCAATGGAAGGGGCGGCGCGCGCAAGGTGTACTGTAGGGAGAGGCCCGCGCACTAAGGTCCTGGGACCTTAAAGGATTGGCGCGGCAAGGTACGGGCACAGGGCAGCTACTGGCAACTGCGGGATTGAGGGTGGGGTAGGGAGTGGTGCGCACAGTAGGTACTGGAGGGAGAGGTGAGCACAAAGGGCTCAGAATCTTAATGGATTGGCTTGACAAGGCACGTGCAGAAGGCCATGATTATCAGTCCACGATTATTAATAACTCTGAGCTTTTGCTCATGCTATCCTCTCCCTTCCTGGAAAACCCTCCCCACCTCAAGGGTTGTTGAGACCATCCTGGCCAACACGGTGAAACCCCGTCTCTACTAAAAATACGAAAATTAGCTGGTAGTGGTGGCACGCGCCTGTAGTCTCAGCTACTCGGGAGGCTGAGGCAGAAGAATCACTTGAACCTAGGACGCGGAGGTTACAGTGAGCTGAGGTCGTGCCACTGCACTCCAGCCTGGCAACAGAAAGGGACTCTGTCAAAAGAAAAAAGAAAAGGAACCAAAAGAACCAGCAGGGCCTTGTCCACACCCAGCGCCACAGCATTGACGAGCTGAAGCGGCGGCTGGACAGAGCTGATAGCAGAGAATCGCTGCTTGTGGGAGCATCAGCAGCTGCTGCAAGCGTAGCCTCCGCCAGGATTCCTTACCTGGTGGTCTTCCGGGCTGCCTCCGCTGCCGGGGTTCAGGAACCTCTTCAGCACTGCGGACAGCGCTCTTTCGCCCAGTCACAGCCGGCGCCTCAACCGGCACCGTTTCAGAACCGGGGACAGCTCCTGGCGCAACCCCAGCCGGACCCTGGTAGCAGAGCTCACACACTCCAGGCGCTCCATCAGTACCTGGGCACACTTGGGGCCAAGGCCAACAATGAGAAGAAAGGTCCCCCGGATTGCCATGCTTCCCCTGGAGCCCATCTTTAGCAAGAATCTCCCTCGCCGTAGCCAAAGACGTCCCAAGCAGCAGACCTGAGTGAGCAGGGAGGAGCAGATGGGCACTGCCATGTGGGAACAAGGGAAGCAAGCGGGTGTGAGGGGACAGAGAAATCGGGTGCGTAGGAATCTAAAGGACATGGGTGATGTGGTGTGAAGGGGTGAGAAAATGTTTGGGGGCAGAAGCCTGACAGAATGATTTATTGGGAAAGAGGGGAAAATATCAGTGTTTGAGAAGGTTCGGGGGAATGCTGGAGCAAAAAGGAGTAACCAGATCATCGGCAGGGGCAAAGGAGGAAAGAAATTGGACATTTAAGCCATTGGGGATATTGAAACCTGGCAGAATTTAAAGGGGCTAGACTGGGAGGAAGTTGGAGTGAAAATCAAACTGAAGAAAACAGAACCATTGAAATTTTTTTTTAAGTTTGAAAAAATTTGGAAGAGAGTTTGAGTAGTAAAAGTATTTGAACGGAGAGTGGGATATGAAAAAATTAGAAGCCTGGAGGCATGCGAAGAGCTCTAAAAGGACTGCAGCCAAGAAAGGGTACTGGGTAGACGGGAATTCAAAAAGCTGAAAAGCAGAAGTGATATGGGAAGGAAGGGGAGCTGGAAGCAGAGGAAGAGAAAACATGGCTCTGTGCAGTGGTAGTCACAGCCAAGAGTGGCTCATTTGGGGAAACTTTCTCTGCTCTGACCCAAGTGAGCACCTTTCTTCTGAGCACCACCCAAAGTGGGGTACTCACTTCGAAGTGAGCTGAAGAGGTTAAAAAGACTCAGTGAGACATAAATTTGACACAGTCCCATCATGCACCGACACACCACATGGAATGAAACCTCATGTCCTGTACCCACCTATGTGCATTTATTGTACCCTGGTGAGTCCTACTCTACTTTAGTCTGTGTATTTTATTTAAAAATCAATTCACCATCCTTACTGGGTCAGCCTGCAGTCCAAGAAGCACTGTTGCATTCCAACCCCATTTTCCAGAGAAGACCACAGACTCACTGGTCCATAGGGCCACCTCACACCTCAGAGGTCTGAGGGTGACCTCACACCTTTTCCCAGCACAGGACAGACTTGAAATACTTTTAGCTGTGCAAGAACTCTGGTTGAGCAAAAACCACACATGCTTATTCCTGCAAGCCTTATTCTCATTCTCAGCCAGGTAAGCCTCCCTATCATATTTTTTTCTTTTGCATATCTCCCTCACTCTTGCAGCACACTTCTGTTTGTTTCATCTTGTGCATGGTACCCATTAAAGTCACCCTGCTCTCAACCTTCTCTGAAGCTTGTACCTCTCAGGGTTTTATCACGCTGGGGCGATTAGTGAGAAACTGTCTGTATTATCTTCCCCTTCTGAGTGCTGGGCCCTGGGTTTTTCTTTTCTATCACATAGTCAGCCTACAAATTTTTCAAATTTTTCACTCTACTTCCTTTATAAAACTGAATGCCTTTAACTACACTGAAGTCACCTCTTGAATGATTTGCTGCTTAGAAATTTCTTCTGCTAAATCGTCTTCCTCAAGTTCAAAGTTCCACAAATCTCTGAAGCAGGGTAAAATTCCACTAGTATTTTTGCTAAAACATAACGAGAATCACCTTTACTCCAGTTCCCAACAAGTTCCTCATCTCCATATGAGACCACCTCAGCCTGGACCTTATTGTCCATATTGCCATCAGCATTTTGCACAAAGCCATTCAACAAGTCTCTAGGAAGTTCCAAACTTTCCCACACTTTCTTGTCTTTATCTGAGCCCTCCAAATTGTTCCAACCTCTTTTTGTTTTTAGTTCCAAAGTCACCTCGACATTTTTGGGTATTTTTTCAGCCACATCCTTTTCCTGGTACCAACTTACTATTCTAGTCCGTTTTCTTTTCTTTTCTTAAATAAAGATGAGGTTTCACCATGATGGCCAGGCTGGTCTTGAACTCCTGACCTCAGGTGATCCACCCACCTTGGCCTCCCTAAGTGCTAGGATTACAGGCCCGAGCCACTGCACCCAGCCTTCTTCTAGTCCATTCTCATGCTGCTGGTAAAGACACACCAAGGACTGTGGGGAAAAAAAAGAGGTTTAATTAAACTTACAGTTCCACATGGCTTGGGAGGCCTCAGAATCACAGCCGGAGGCAAAAGACACTTCTTAAATGGCAACAAGAGAAAAATCAGGAAGAAGCAAAAGCAGAAATCCCTGATAAAACCATCAGATATTGTGAAACTAATTCACTATCGTGAGAATAGCATGGGTAAGACTGATCCCCATGATTAGATTACCTTCCTCTGTCCCTCCCACAACACATGGAAATTCTGGGTTGATATTTGAGTGGAGACACAGCCTAACCATATGTTCCTTTTACCTGTGCCCTCACTTGGTAAAAGGGGCATGGCAACTGTTTTGGATTTGTTTTACAAGGGCCTTAAGCTCATTTGTGAGAGCTCTGCCCTATGACCGAATTAAGTGCCAAAGGCTACACCTCCTAATATATTCACATTATTGATTATGTGAATAAATTTTGGGAGAACAAAAATTTTCAGCTATTTTGTAGTTTTTGTGTATAAGCCTTTTATTTATTTTTTCTTTCTGAGAATTTTATTATATTCGATGCTATTATAAAATAAAGTTTTCTTGCATTAATTTTTAAAGATTTTTAGTGTTTATAAAAATAAAGCTAATATTTGTATACTTGTTTTATATCTTGCAATTTCGTTAAACTTGTTTATTAGCCCAGTTAGATTTTTAGGTAGATTATTTATGGTAGTTTCCATATCATGATCATGTTCTCTTCAGATAGAAAAAGTTTTACCTCCTCTTTTTCAATTTGGATGGCTTTTATTTCTTTTTCATATATCTTTAGAATATCACTCCATTATCTGTGGTACCAATTCACTGTATTGGTCCCTTCTCACACTGTTGTAAAGAACTGCCAAAGATTGTGTAATTTATAAAGAAAAGAGGTGTAATTGATGTACAGTTCCACATGACTGGGAGGGCCTCAGGAAACCTACAATCATAGTGGAAGGCACCTTTTCACAGTGTGGCAGGAAAGAGAATGAAAGCTGAGTGAAGGGAAAGTCCTTTATAAAACCATCATATCTTGTGAGAACTCACTCACTATCATGAGAGCAGCACAGGAAAAACCCTACCCCATGATTCAATTACCTCCCACCAGGTTCCTCCCACAACACAGGGGGATTATGGGAACTACAATTCAAGATGAGATTTGTGTGGAAACACAGCCAAATCATATCAAATGGTTATATACAAAAAGGTAAGTATTAATAAATTAGGAAATAGTCTCAGTGTAATTGCCCAGGAGGGCCTTTTTGCCTGCCACCCAGAAAGATCTGATGTAACGAGGCAGCTGAATTGCAATACAGAAAGAGTTTAATTTATGCAGAGCCAGCTAAACAGAAGACCAGAGTTTTATTATTACTCAAGTCAGCCTGAGAATTTGGGAGCTAGAGTTTTTCAAAGACAGTTTGGGGAAAAAATTTGCAATCCACCCATCTGGCAAAGGGCTAATATCCAGAATCTACAAAGAACTAAAACAGATTTACAAGAGACAAACAAACAAACCCATCCAAAAGTGGACAAAGGCTATAAATAGATACTTTTCAAAAGAAGACAAATATGGGGCCAATGAACATATGAAAAAATGCTCATCACTGAATTATTAGAGAAATACAAATCAAAACCACATTGAGATACCATCTCATGCCAGTTAGAATGGTGATCATTTAAAAAATCTAGAGACAACAGATGATTGTGAGGAAGTGGAGAAAGAGGAACACTTTTACACTGTTGGTGGGAGTGTAAACTAGTTCAACCATTGTGAAATACAGTTTGGCGTTTCCTCAAGGACCTAGAAATAGAAATTCCATTTGACCCAGCTATCCCATTACTGGGTATATAACCAAAGGATTATAAATCATTCTATTATAAAGACACATGCACACGTATGTTCATTGTGGCACTGTTTACAATAGCAAAGACCTGCAACCAACCCAAATGTCCATCTATGATAGAATGGACAAGGAAAATGTGGCACATATACACTTCAGAATACAATGCAGCCATAAAAAATGATGAGTTTGTGTCCTTTGTAGGGACATGGATGAATCTGGAAACCATCATTCTCAGCAAATTGACACAAGAACAGGAAATCAAACACCACATGCTCTCACTCATAGGCAGGTGTTGAACAATGAGAACATAGAGACACAGGGAGGGGATCATCAAACACTGAGGTCTGTTGGGAGGGGCCAAGGAAGGGACAGTGGGGGGAGGGGGTTGGGAGGTCCAGGAGGGATAACATAGGGAGAAATGCCAGATGTAGGTGATGGGGGGTTGGAGGCAGCAAACCGCATTGCCATGTGTGTACCTATGCAACAATCCTGCATGATCTGCACTTGTATCCCAGAACCTAAAGTACAAAAAATAAAAGTTTGGGGAAAGGAGTGGAGCTGACTAGGTAATTGGTGCTTGCTGCTGATTGGCTAGGGGTGCAATCATAGGGGTGTGAAAATGGTTCTCATGCTGCTGAATTTTTTCTCGATTAGGCCAGAGGAGGAGTTGGTGAGTCTACATGAAGCCATTGGTGAGAGGGTCCAGGTGGAGTCACTGGTTATCAGACTTGCAAGAAACCTGAAAAGATATCTTAAAAGTCCAGTCTTAGGTTCTTCAATAGTGATACTATTTTCAGGAATAATTGAGGATGTTGTGCATCTTGTGACCCCTGGAATGATCACTATCAATCCTTTATGACTACACCTTAGCAGAATTTAGCCTCCTCTCATTATTCTAGACTAGTGGCCTCTTGCTAAATTGACAAAATTGATTGACCATTAGGGAAGGGCTATCATCATTTAAACTATAAACCAAATGTCTCTCAAAGCTTAGCCCAATCCCAGTAATAATTAAAGGCAGCTTGAAGGCTAAAGGCAAGATGAGGTTTGGCTAGGTCAGATCTCCCTGATTGCCTTAATTTTCTCATGGTTATCATTTATGCAAAGAAAGTTCCATCATCAAACAATGAATGCTTAAAACAACCGTGCTTCATATTTATTAAAATTGCCTGAAACATATGCTTAAATAAATGTGTATCAATACACACACACACACACACACACACACACACACTCCCATGTGTGTGGATAGAGAACAAATTCTTGTAATTGAAAACAATGAGGAATGAGGAAAGAGATATTTTGAAAAGAGCCAGTTTAATAAAGAAGAACGTAGTACATAAAATAAGATTGGTAGTCAGACAACAAATATTCATAAGGTGCTTGGTCCCCTGGAGTTTTCCAAAAGCGGGATCTAAATGAAAAACAATTTTAAGAAGAGCCATTGTTTTATTTTTGTTGCTGTTTAAGATCATCTATGCAAGAACACTTGGAGGGTGATATGAGTGAACTCATGGGTAAAGTCTGGAGGATGTATTATAGACTTGGCAAGGCATGATGGTAGCTTGAATAAAGGTGGAAAGGATAGAAGACTGACAGATTCGAATTAGAATTAGAAAGTATTGAATATGGGGTGAGGAGAAAAATATATCCAGATGTATGGCTAACAAGGCAGGTAGATTTATCATTTATTAATATAGAAAAATTATAATTCAAGAAGGAGATGTTAAGAAAAAAAGATACAAAATATAGAAAAATTTAAGAAAAGTCAAATATGGAAGATGGGGTGGGTTGAAAATAGGTTTAAATCACTTAGATTTAGTTAGATTTATAAATAATATAAATGTTGGATTTTAAAATAATAAACTTAAAGCTGCCAGTCAGATATCTAAATTTAATTATAAAGAAGAAAGTTGGATATAGAAGTTTAGAAGTCAGAGATAAGGACTTGGCTTGACTTACGTATTTGAGTGGGATAAACAAATAAAATATGTAAAAAGCCATTGAAGTTGATGAGATCATTAGGAAGACGGTGGAGAATCAGAATAGAAGAGGGTCCATGACTAACACCTACAGAGTTTCCATGTCTAGAAGTCAGGCCAAAGAGAAACAACTGCTAAACAGAAGGAGTACCCAAATTTATAGGAAGAAAAGGAAGGGAGCGTGGTGTTGGGAAACTAAGGAGAACAGTGGTAGAGTAGGGTGAGGGAAACATGTTTATCAGTTATTTTAGCACAAGTTGCTTTGGTGGAATATAAGGAACAAGTCAGAGGAGAGTTTGGTAAAGAATTAAAAAAAAAAAGGAAGAAGGGCCACCGGGCACCCAGAACAAAATGGTTTTCAGGAGGTTTAGTATGTATACATTTTCTTAAATGTGGGGAAAGTATGTAGGAAGAGGGGCAAGTATGTGGTAATGCAAATGGTTATATTTTTGTGAGGCTTTAGTTGGTGCCCAGTTAATCTACCTTTTATACAAAGTGAATATTTAAAGAGAAAAGGGAGTAAAGAAATATTTGTGGATAAATGAAGAAATGATTATTATAAAAATGTCTAGTTTTTAGAAAACAATTTACACACTCAAGTGATTTTCAGAAAATAAAAATAGGGTATTCTGGAGGATGGTTCATTAATTGGTTCACAAATTTACCTGGAATTAGAAAGGCTTAAGTAAAGCTGAGACATTCAGGAAAAACATGAAAATGTCTTGAGAAGTTTTCTTAGCTAGAAATAAATATTTTAACATGATGAATTCAATATGGATACCCATCAACGGTGCATTTAATAAATAAAATATGGTACATACACACCATGGAATACTACAGAGCAGCAATGTGGATAGATTTGGACACCATTATCCTAAGAAAATTAACAGAGTAACAGAAAACCAAATACCACATGTTCTCATTTATAGGTAGGAGACAAAAATTGAGTACATACAGACATAAATGTGGGAACAACAGACATTGGGGACTTCTAGAGGAGAGAGGGAGAAAGGTAGGCATGGGCTGAAAAACTGTCTTTTGGGTACTGTGCTCACTACTTTGGTGACAGAGTAATGGGCACCCCAAGCCTGCACATGTACCCTCTGAATCCTAATAAAGCTTTCTAAAATTGTATTTTCTTGAAAAAAATATTGTAACCACCTGATGGGTTCATCTTGCCTGCTGCCCAGATGCAGCTGATTTATCAAGACAGGAGAATTGCAATAGTAAAAGTTTAATACATGTAGAGCCAGTTCAATGGAAGACTAGAGTTTTATTATTTATTACTCAAATAAGCCTCCCACAAAATTTGGAGGCTAGGGTTTTTTAAAGATAGTTTGGCAAGCAGAGGACTGGGGAATAGGTGCTGCTGATTAGTTGAGGATTAAATCACAGGGGCATGGCAAATGGTTCTCCTGCTCTGACTCCACTTTTGAGTGGGGGTTGTGTCATAAGTTGCAGGTCTGACTGGAGTCATCAGGTCACCAGAAATACAAAAGTCTGAAAAGACAATTCAAAAGGCCTATCTTTGGTTCTACAATCACCACCTTAATTACAGGAGTCATTAGGGAAGTTACAAATCTTTTAATCTCCAGAGCAATGACTGGTTATTGTTTAACAGTGCCTACCTCTTTGCAAAACACTTTCATAATCTTAACTTCATGGCATTTTACTAGTTTTAAAAATGAAATTTAGTTTCTGGAAATTCTGTTATCATCCTTGCTTTATGATTAAACTAAAATTAAATTTTTCCCAAAGGTAACTTTGCCCACCCCCAGAAATGACTAAGGGCAGTTTGGAGTTTAAGGCAAGATATCATAATTTTCCAACTGTCATAATTGTTGCAAAGATGTTTTCAAAATAGAGAAGACAAGTATGTAAGTTGATCTCTAGATATAATGAAAGGAAAATGTATTTAGTAATTGATGGTTTTAATTCATTAATAAATCATAAAAAAATCTTCAGCTTAGATTTGAGATAGGATTAAGGAACATGAAAAGAAAATGTGCGTTTTGTTGTTGTTGTTGTTGTTGTTGTTGTTTGAGATGGAGTCCCACTCTGTCTCTGAGACTGAAGTGCAGTGGTGTAATCTTGGCTCACTGTAACCTCCACCTCCATGTTCAGGTGATTCTCTTGCCTCAGCCTCCCAAGTAGCTGGGACTACAGGAGCATCCCAGCACACCTGGCCAATTTTGTGTGTGTGTTTTAGTAGAGACTGGGTTTCATCGTGTAAACCAGGATAATCTTGATCTCCTGACCTCGTGATCCACCCTCCTAGGCCTCCCAAATGCTGGAATTACAGGCATGAGCCACCAGGCCTGGCCGAAAATGTGCGTTTTGATAAAAGTAAAAGTGTATGAAATAGTGTTTAAGATGATGGAATGCTCATACTACGAGAGCAATGACATAGGGATTCCAGGCAGTGCTTTCTGCTCATACTGAAGTCAATGCATAAAAGTTTATTTTTATTTAAAAATGCCTATTTTTATCCAGCAAAACTTACTTGCAAACACAAATTCAACTGAGTTCATCTAGGGTGAGTCTAGATGATTAAAGGGGAGTATGAGAGAGATAAATCGGATTTTATAGTGATGCTAGGTTATTATGGTGGAGGGTGAGAGAGATAAAAGCAGTTGAGTATATTCACCAAAAATGTAAAGCGATTACTTCAGATAATCCAAGATAAATAAAACAGAAGCCAGAAGATGTCTAAGGAATATTAAAGCATTGCAAAGTTTCATGTACTTTAAATCTTGTAGTACTTGAAGAACTACTGTTTTGAGATATATTAATCAAGGAGCCATAAGGTTAAGATGTTAGATTTTATGCGTTGACATTGGAAACAACATGAACTCTGACGACAAGTATGGCCAGAACAATACCTGCATGTGACTGGTTAAAATGAAGGATAGAAAATGAGTTAAGCAGATTAAGAAGGAGCTAGGTACTTCTTTTGATGTAAATTAATGCAAATGCATGTATGCAAAATATGTAAGATTTTTGGTCATCTGTGATTTAAATAATGCACGCCTTTCCCAATATAATACGCCATTCATCTGAGTGAGTCATCTAATTTGGGTGTGTCAAAATTTTTCCTTACAATAATAGGTAGATTTGGGGAAAATGTTTTTTTTTCCTGTAGACCCTAAATTGACAGAAGGGTGCAGCCAGCGGCCGTCATCCTACCTGTATGAGAAAATTCTGTCTATAGTAATTATAGGAAATCGCAAGTAGAAATCAGCAATGGACAGATGGACTGAGAGATTTAGTAGGATTAATCCCCACTTTTTCCTAGAACTCAGTCTTTGGTTCAGAAATTTATCTGAATGTAACTGAAATTTCCAAACAATTCTGCCAGGCGTGCAGGTTGTTGTTGTTGTTTGTTTGTTTTGTTTTGTTTTCTCTCAACCTTGTCTCAGTTGCTCAGTTGTATTTCTTTTACTTGCTTCTGAAACAGCTCTAATCTAATTATTAAAAAACTATAGCAGATAAACTCTGTTTCTCTTCTCAAAACAACTCAGTCTACTTTATTCTTTTCTGCCCTGAAAGGCAGATCACTATAGACTGCATTAAACCTTTGTTTACATTAGTCATTGGAATCAACCAATTGAAGGGAAGCTAATATCCCCCACCCCATTCATCTTCAGGAGAAGATAGTTTACATCAGGTCTGGCTAGACCTCCTAAGCTTTTCCATGTCTGGTACAACAGACATCTTACCCCTTCAGGCTTAGAGATGGTAATGGTGTTTTTAAATTTTGCTATACCTGTTGGTTTCCCTTAATTGTGTCCACACTTTTGTAAATATTCTTATTTTTTTTTAGAGTGAGAACTTGTTTATTACTGTGAGGACTGCACCAAGACATTCATGAAGGATCTATCCCCATGATCTTAATACCTGCCACCAGGCCCCACCTCCAACATTGGGGATTACATGTCTACATGAGATTTAGAGAGGTCAAACATCAAAACCATATCACTCTGTCCTGGCCCCCCAAATTTCATGTCCGTCTCACATTGCAAAATACAATCATCCCTTCCCAAAAGTGCCCCAGAGTCTTAACTCATTCCACCATTAACTTAAAAGTCCCAGGCCGGGCACAGTGGCTCACGCCTACAATCCCAGCACTTTGGGAGGCCGAGGCGGGCGGACCGTGAGGTCAAGAGATCAAGAACATCCCAGTCAACAAGGTGAAACCCTGTCTCCACTAAAAATACAAAAGCCATCTGGGCATGGTGGTGCGCGCCTGTAGTCCCAGCTACCTGGGAGGCTGAGGCAGGAGAATTGCCTGAACCCAGAAGGCAGAGGTTGCGGTGAGCCGAGATCGTGCCATTGCACTCCACCCTGGGTAACAACAGCAAAACTCCATCTCAAAAAAAAAACAAAAAAATTAAAAGTCCCAAGTTCAGAGTCTCATCTGGAGATGAGTTCCTTCCACTTATGAGCCTATGAAATCAAAAACAAATTTTTTTGTTTGTTTTTTGAGACAGAGTCCTGCTCTGTATCCCAGGCTAGAGTGAAGTGGGACGATCTTGGCTCACCGCAACCTACACCCACTAGGTTCAAGCAACTCTCCTGCCCCAGACTCCCAAGTAGCTGGGACTACAGGCACATGCCACTACGCTTGGCTAATTTTTGTATTTTTAGTAGAGACAGGGCCTCACCATGCTGACCAGGCTGGTCTCGAACTCCTGACCTCCTGACCCATCCACCTCGGCCTCCCAAATTGCTGGGATCACAGGCATGAGCCACCGCATCTGACCAAAAACAAATTATGTACTTCCAAGATTCGATGGTGGTACAGGCATTGGATATACATTTCCATTTCAAAAGGAAACAGGCGAAAGAAAGGGACAGTAGACCCCATGCAAGTCTGGGGCAGGAATGAAAACTCCAGCATAATCCTTGGCTCCATGTCCTGCATCCAAGGCACCCTGGTTCAAGGGTCAGTCCCCAAGGTCTTGGACAGCTTCACCACTGTGGCTTTGCAGGGTGCAGGCCCCACGGCCACTCTTGTGGGTTGGAGTTGAGTGCTTGCAACTTTTTCACGCTGAGGTTGCAAGCTGCTGGCCGCGCTACCATTCTCAAGTCTGGAGGGCAGTAGATCCCTTCATACAGCTCTTCTAGGCAGTGCCATGGTGGAGACTCTGTGTGGGCCTCCAACTTCACATTTCCCTTCGGAACCACCCTAGTAGAGTTTCTCTGTGGCAGGCTTCTGCGTGGGCACCCAGCCTTCCCTATACATCTTCTGGAATCTAGGTGAGAACTGCCAAACCTCCTTCACTGTTGCATTCTGTGCACCTGCAGACTTAATGTCATGTGGAAACTACCAAGGCTTACAGCTTATACCTTTTGGATTGGTGGCCCAAGCTGTACCTGCGGCCCTTTGAGCCACGATTTCTGGAGCAGCTTGGACATGGGAGCAGTGTACCAAGGCTGTACAGGGCAGCGAGGCCCTGGGTCTGGTCACCGAAACCATTTTCTTCTTTTTTTTTGTATTATTTATTTATTTATTTAATTGCATTTTAGGTTTTGGGGTACATGTGCAGAACATGCAAGATAGTTGCATAGGTACACACGTGGCAGTGTGTTTTGCTGCCTTCTGCCACTTCTCCCATATTTGGCATTTCTCCCCATGCCATCCCTCCCCCTCTCCCCCCACCGCTGTCCCTCCCCAATTTCCCCCAATAGACCTCAGTTTGTGGTACTCCCATCCCTGTGTCCATGTGTTCTCATTGTTCATCACCCAACTATGAGTGAGTATATATGGTGTTTCCTTTTCTGTTCCTGAGTCAATTTGCTGAGAATGATGTTCTCCAGATTCATCCATGTCCCTACCAAGGACATGAAATCATCATTTTTGATTGCTGCATAATATTCCATGGTGTATATGTGCCACATTTTCCCAGTCCATTCTATCATCGATGGGCATTTGGTTTGATTCCAGGTCTTTGCTATTGTAAACAGTGCTGCAATGAACATTCGTGTGCATGTGTCCTTATAGTAGAATGATGTATAGTCCTTTGGATATATACCTAGTAATGGGATTGCTGGGTCAAATGGAATTTCTATTTCTAGGTCCTTGAGGAA
>CM052648.1:167024702-167081987 GCA_028533165.1 Leontopithecus rosalia | reverse complement strand
AGTTCTTGTGTTGTGTTTTTCAGTTCCTTCAATTCATTCATATTCCTCTCTAAGTTGTCCATTCTTGTTATCATTTCCTCAAATCTTTTTTCACATCTTTTTTCAAGGTTCTTAGTTTCTTTGCACTGATTTAGAACATGTTCTCTTAGCTCACAGAAGTTTCTTATTACCCACCTTCTGAAGTCTGATTCCGTCATTTCATCACTCTCATTCTCTGTCCAGCTTTGTATTTTTGCTGGCGAGGAGTTTTGGTCTTTTGTAGGAAGTGAGGTGTTCTGGTTTTGGGTGTTTTCCTCCTTTTTGCACTGATTTCTTCCCATCTTTGTGGATTTATCCACCTGTCATCTGAGTAGCTGCTGATTTTTCAATTGGGTCTCTGAGTAGAGGCCCAGATTGTTAATGATGGAGTGTTTCTGTTTCTTAGTTTTCCTTCTAATAGTCTAGCCCCTCTGCTGTAAGACTGCTGAGGTGCACTCCGGGCCCTGCTTGCCTGGGGTACACCTGTAGCAGCTGCGGAACAGTGAGGGATGCTACCAGTTTCTTCTTCTATCTTTGTCCCTGAATGATGCCCACCAAATGTCAGTCTGATCAGTCCTTTTTGAGGTTATTCTTTGGGTATACGGGGGTCATGGAGCTGCTTGAGGAGACGATCTGTACTTTATAGGAGCTCAAGTGCTGTTCTGTGAGCTCCGTTGTTCATTCAGTGTTGCTAGGCAAGTACGTTTAAGTCTGTTGCGGCAGAACTCATGAAACTGGTTTTTTTCGTCAGATACTCTGTCTCAGGGAGTTAGGGCTTTATTTGTGAGTATCTGTTGCGCTGTCCTGCCCAGCTAGGAGGCAGTCTAGTCACTATTTGGCTGCCGAGGCTCTGCCCTGCTGGTTTGAGGTCCGCCCTTTTGCTGTGGGCTCTGTCCTGCTGTTTTGGGCTCCGTCCTGCTGACTTAGGCTCTGCCCTGCTGATGTGGGCTCTGCTCTGTTGGTGAGTCTCTCTGTTATTGCGGGTTGCCTCGGCAACAGCTGACTGTGTCAGCAATGGGCTGGCACCTCAGTAGGGGCCGAAGCTCTCAGCAATGGTGGATGCTCCTACCCCACCAAGCTGCACCGAGGTGGCTTCAGCTGCTCCCGCAGTGGAACTCTCAACCTCAGGCACTCCGAGTCACTGTATTGCTTGTCCCTGTGGGGGTGGGACCTGTTGAGCCTGATCACTTGGCTCCCTGCCTCTGAGCCTTTTTGCTTTTTTTTTTTTTAAAGTTGTAGGGTTGACTCTCTCCCGGGTGCCTCACCCGCCGGCCAAAAGGGCACTGGGATCTGTGTGATTTCCCATGCAGCGACCCACTGTGCTGGTTCAAAATTCACCTCCCAGACATCTCCTGGTCTGGTTCACTGTCCAAAACCCGTTCAATCAGATGAACATGGCCATCTGCCCTCCCAAGTCTCAAATTACCGGTTTAACAGGACGCCCAGACCCGTGTGTTTTGTGAGCCGTGCCACTGCGCTGCAGTGCTGGCTGCCTGGCCTTGCCAGCGGATAGCGCTGTGCTTGTGTCCTGTGTGCCTCTTACACCTGGGCTTTTCCCCACTCTGTGGGCTATAAAGATCCCTCTGGAAATGCGGTGTGAACTCACCCTCTGCGTCTTGACTGAGAGCTGCAATTGTGAGTTGTTTCTAGAGCTCCATCTTCCTGTAAATACTCTTATTACAAAAATGTCTCTGATTACATCTTTTGTATTCATTAGCTAATTTTTATTTTTAATTTCTGAAGAAATAGGTATACTTATGTATACATAGGTAAATGTATGTATGTAGATATACAGTATGAAAAAAGAGTGTAGAATAATTGATTTATTAAAATATTCTGAAATATATTTAAGTTAAAAATATGCTCAGTTCAAATGCTTCTTTCATTTTTCATAGCAACTGACTTTGACATTTTTATGGGCCAATTTCATACTGAACTCATCCAAATCCTAAAAATAAAGTGATTTGTTACTTCAAACTCCTTGGTAAGTCTACTTGAGGCAACATTGCTGAAGAACTGAAGAATAGAGTTATAAATTCTTAGATGTATAAATTCAGAATAGCATTCCCAAGTTTTACTTGAACTTTTAAAATATAATATCGGAGAAAGACAAAAAGAGCTAAAAATGTTTGTTACTTTGTCACTGAGTATAATCATAAAAGAAATTATCTTACCTCTCCTCATAAACTTTGTGCAGTCTTTTGTTTGAAAACATCTTACTTAGAAACATAATGGCTTTTAGAAGTCAGACACATCCATTGTACACATTGTATTTACGATATATTTATTTATTTTAAACACTTTTATTTCCTGTTAGCACTGAAATCTTATTCTATGAACTCATTCTACTAGTTTTGTTCTTGTTAAGTAGTAAGGAAATGAATCCACCTATATGCATTTGAATCAATGAGAGTGTTTCTATTCTATTGTGCAGTAATACTTGTTTTTATACCCTTAAGAATGATTTTAAAGCAATTATATACCACTTTATACTAATTATAACAGTAAAAAACTATTACTATCACATCAATAGCTTCTAGTGGAACAATAAGAGAACCCATTTATTTATTTTTGTCAATAAATTATTTAATATAATATGCCTTTTCTGTACTTAAAAATGTTATTTTTTCTTGGCAATAATAAGGTAATTCTAATATTCTAAACATTGTGAAGGGCCATTTTGGTGAGAAAACATAAACACGCACACATGCATACATCTATGTATATATTTTATATATATCTCACCAATTACACTCCCAATATATAATATATAATATATATCTTAAAGTATCCTGTTAAAATTAAATAGACATTATTTCCTGCTTAGCATTCTGATGCATCTAGTAATGGATGAAATAAATAATCATATAATGCACACAATGGTTTAATAAAGCTAACTGTATAATTTTCTTAAAATTAAGAAATGTTTTACCAAACAATATAAAATTCTAAATATTTCTTTTCAAGCATTCCCTTTCAATAGCTTCTTTGCTGTTTATGTAAGTGATATCCTCAGGAGAGTCATTTCATTAAAACCCAGTTTAGTAGGTGGTAATATCTCAAGTACTGCTAGAGGGTCTTTCACTAAATATTCTAGGATGACTTGCTAAGATATTCCATTATGGTTAAAACTGACAATTTACTATAATTATTGGACACCAAACTTACTCATCTTCTTTATATAATTTCATTTGACAAACTGACATTTTGATTTGTAGTACAGTTTCGTAATGTCATGAAAACTAGGCAACATGGCAAAAGGTGATTCGCTTGAATTCAATTACATCAGATAAAGTTGAGTCCAGGCTGTTTTCAGGTAGTAGGATTGTGCTGAATAGAGTGAACTAATGCAGCAGTTTTCTAAATAATACTACCATAAAATAGAAGAGGTAGCATTTGACCACTAAAACCATCAATACACTTTGTTTAAGAAGGTGTAAAATGTAATGCTGTTATAAAAGCCATTATTTCAGGCCTAAAGATAGGGATAGTAGAACTAAAATTAGCATTGAAATGAATAATTCAAAAAGATTATGAGATCTTCCTCCAAATGGATAATTATGGCGGAGACACTCTGTTGTCTACTCTATTAAGTGTTCTTCCTTTCTTTCTTTGAAATAATATCGTGACTTCTATCTAGATGCTTGATTCTCTAAACTAACATATATTTTCTAGCAACTGAGAATTAAATTCTGGAATATAAGAAAAAAGATGTATGTGTTCTAGCTACTGGAAATATAAGTAAGGTGATATTATTTCTTTCCACTTTAAAAAATATGGGTTTTTTTTCTAGCTAACTGGATTATAGATGCTACAGTTGGAGGGTAAGATGAAATTTAAATAATAAGGGAGAAGTCATGTATTGTGGATTTTGGAACAAAAAGAGGACCCGTGTGTGTGTGTCTGTGTGTGTGTGTGTGTGTGTGTGTGTGTGTGTGCATGCAACAATAAAAATAAAGTTAGAATGAATTAGGTTATTAGAATATTCCATGTTTAGTTTTTGCTTATCAAGTAAAATCTTGTTAAAAGATCTTGATGAGAATACATAAGTTTTTGTGGATGTTGTTATTGGATATGACATAAGCTACTTTCTAAGTACTAATATTACTTAATTATAGTAGCAGTTAGATGCCCAGATCTCTCCACCAAACAGAAATAGTTATTTGCCAGTTACCAGGGAAAGTTTAAAAGAACTGCTTCTTCTCTTAGAAACCTGAAAAATTAGACCAAGTAAACTGTGGGAAGAATTTGCAGGATATGTGGTAATACATTCTTTTTTTTGTGAGAGTAAATTCTCTAATCTTCAAGTTGATCTTGACTATCCTTTTTAAAAAGTAGAAATAAAATAGTATAATTATTTTTGTTCTATTTTACTAGAGGGTCTAATAGATTGTAGTAAAAAAATTCCATAGATATGAGTAAAACAAAAAGAATATAAGATTCCAAATAACTGAATTAAGTGAAAGTACATAAAAGAAATCACACAATTTTAGTGTGACTAAAGCAAGCTAAATTCGTGGAAGTTAACTCTAGTTACTCCTTCAGAAATATCTCTGTATTACCATGATTCATTTGTTTCTGAATTTCAAATGAGTATCAAACATTATTAAAATGAAAATCAATAGTATCTTTCTGTGCTTAATAGAGATAGAGGTATCTCAAAAGTACATGCTCCAGTGAGTACTTTACAGTGTGTGTATAGAAGGTTTAATAGATATCTACGGAGGAAAAGAGAGAGAGAGAAATGAGAATATATGTAACTAATATAAAAAAGACTTAGTCCAGAAATTTCATCTATGAAATTAGATAGTGTATGCCATACCAAAAATCACATTTTTATAAAGAGCTGGATGAAAGATAGAAATGACATGATTGAAGCCAGTAAAAAGTTGTTGAGGTAATGAGAACTAGAGGTGCTAAGAATCTAAACAGAGAAACTTGGGAATTTTTTGACAGTTCTATGAAGAGACAAAAATTACAATTACAGGAATGAAATGGAGATTGACCTGATATTACCATGTTTTCAATCCAGCCCTGATACAGCAAAATTGCTGATTAGCACATCTTGCTTAAATATCACAAAAATATTATTAGGCATACAGAAGGAATAACTACGGAAACAAAATAAAAAATGGACAATATAAATACATTTATAATTGACAGAATTATTGAAATTGACTAAAAAATTTTAAAGGAACCTTTAAAAATGTTCAGTATAATGTAGGCAATATGGATACAATAAATAAATATATAGATTTCATGGAGAAATTGAAATATTTTAGGTAAAATAGGCCAAAGATAAGTCAATAACTTTTAAATGAGGTTCAGATACAAAAAAAAACATTTCATATATGAAATAAAATGTCAGCTAAGGTTGGGAGAGGGAGCTAACAAGTCAAAGTGTTGATGGGAGTAAAGATGGAATGACTAATGAAATCCAATTTTTTTCTAGGTACTTAAAAGAAGTATAATATTGAAATGGGGATGAAGTACAGACCCAGATTACCATAGAGGCTATCTTCTACCAATGAGAGGGCCGGAAGAATGCCAAAAGCTAGTTAGAGGATGCTTTCTTTTACATTACAAAAGCTGGGAAAGATAAATTCTAGATTCTAAGAATAAGTAATTTTAACAAAAATTTTAAAATACTTTTTAGGATAAACATGTACATAGGCAATTGGAATAACATTTTAGAGCCAAAATAAGTAATGCTACCAAATTTTAGCAGTTTCTTTATTTTTAATTACTTTTGTTTTTTTTCTTGACTTACTAAGTTAGAAGATCACTGTCATGCCACAGAAACAGTTTAGTTTGGTTTCTACAATATATTTTACAAAATAACTGTGCCAATTTGAAATGCCAATTAGATGGAAGAATTACAATGTGCGTTGAGAGTTAGTTAAAAAATAATTTTGATTGTCTGGGTCAATATTAACTTCCTCTTTAGCTTTTTGCCTTTAGGAATCATAGTGTTTGAAATTAATGACTAAATAAAAATCCACATATTAAATTTGAAGATGTAAATGGAAGAGAAATAAAGTAATATTTTTAATTGAAAATATTGCCAATAGGCTGGAATCAATGTCTGAAATTAAAACAATAACATTCTATAATGATAAATGTAAAATGGTGTTTTGAACTTAAAATATTCGATCAAGCAGAAGCAGGTTAATAAAAATGTAGCTTCTGTTATATTTGATAAAGACATATTCATTTGGTTGATTAAAACACAATTATAAATCCAGAGCAGGATGAATATTGTATAAGCTAAACATATTTTTAAATTTAGAATAATAAAATAGCAGGAAGGAATATTTAGGTTAATTTGGGCTTTGCATGTACGACAGCTAATGACTAACTAGAAGACATTTAGAGGTATTTGGCCTGAAAACTACATTCAGAGAAACCATAATAGGAAGAAATGTCAAAAGAACTGATGATCAAAATCAGAGTGCTGCCAATTAAAAAAAAAAGATATTTTGCCAAAACTTACTTAAAAATGTAATGAGCTACATTTACCTCAATTAGTAGAAATAATTATTAAAATGTTTTCCATGTTTTAATTTTTCAGTGTCAAGAGATCTAGCTAATGAATAAGAAATTGATATATGGCCATCACAATTTTAAAAGCTTATGAATATCAAGGTAAAAGTAAATATTTCTTGTTAGATTATTGTATTGTTTGGAATTGTTTAAATACGTCAGTAGTAGAAGTTAAACTAGAAGTCTGTATCAGTTTCAGTCTGTTTTTTTTCTTTATTTCTTATTAGACTCAAGAGGTTTAAGAAAACTTTTTAGTTGACTCTGGCTAAGAACTAATTCTCTAATAAAATGTGTGCCTATTATATTTAATATCTGTGCTTTAGAAGATATTAGAACTTTGAACTAAATTATTCTCTTTCCGTTTTCATGTCCACTATTGAATTCATCTTAGCAATTTAGGTCAAACTTTCTTTTTAAGATTTTAATAGGCCTCATAAGCTGTGCCCACTTGACCCAGCTGTTGATTATACACTCTGTTGTACTGTTCTTCTCTAGAATTAGAATTTCTCTGTTAAAATACATTTAATAACTGATATTCCCAGTGTTGTAATTGGGGAAAGTTAGTCTCCAGGATATGAAGTGTCATGCACTGAATCATGTGGCTAATTGACAATATTGTTGATGTTATAAATCAAAACAAGACTCATATTTGCTTTGTTCCCATTTTACTCTGCTTCCCTTATTTTACATATGCAAGCCTTCCTTTCCAAGCAACTTCTAAGCTGTCCAAAAGTAGAAATAATGATTAACCAAGTACTGAGCACACAGTGGATATTTATTACACATAGATTTGTTGTCTCTGGTTTACAATTTAGCTTTCTTTAAAAATTAAGCAAAGAAGACAGCTAGTTCAGCTCCACAGAAAAATAATATTTTATCTTACCTTAAAAATAAAACTCTTAGAGATGCTAATATGTTTTACTACAACATGGCACTGAATCTAAGGGAACATAATTTCTCCTTAATGCAATGGTTGACATTTATTTGTTGATTTTTCTGGAGACAGATAACATTGAATTTCATTTTGAATAGTTTCTTAGAGAAGAAAACTATAATTGCATACAAAATATGTCTTGAACTATTTCTAAAATATCATAAACTGAGTGGCTTATAAACAACAAGTATTTATTTCTCACAGTTCTAGAGTCTGGGAAATCCAAAATTAAGGCGAGAGCAGATTCAATGAAGGTAAGAGCAGATTCAGTGAAGGCATGCTACTCACAGACAGTGTTTGCTAACTTTTTTTTCACTTGGTGGAAGGGGCAAACAGTCTTTCCCTTGGACTTCTTTTATAAGGGCACTAATCCCCTTCATGACTGAACTTCCTTTATGATCTGATCACCTCCCAAAGTCTCCACCTCTTTATATTATCACCTTGGAGATTAGGATTTCAAACATGAGTTTGGAGGGACACAAAACATTCAGACCTTAGCAATGTATATATTGCAATATATAACAATATTGTACATATGTATCTAAAATGGAATATATGATAAGTGAAAAATAAGTATATTGTCATAACCACGAATGTATCTATGATTAGAATGTAGATGGCAGTGACATGGATAAATGTGATAAGCAAGAAAAAGAGGGACAGAGCAAGAATGACAGAGACTTGGTCAGTAGTTGAACCCTTGTTCTCTGTGACAAAGGTATCAGGCAACTTTCTAGGAAGATGGTCACTTTTTAGTACTATTAGGAATAAGCACATATCTGGGAAACCACGCAGTTGAGAATGCACAACACTATTGTTTGGAAGGGACACTTAATTTTAAAAGAGCCATGAAAAAACCTGGGGCCATTAATTGTAGAATGGACAGATAAAAGCCAAATGAAAGCTCAAAACTCTGTTTCATATATTAAAATAGATTACTGTTCATTTAATATTGTCTTTGCTTCAAAGCATTGTGAAACTTATCAGATTGAATCATGACTAACATTTCCTCAGGAAAATAACTAAAAATATTTTATTTTCAGACTTTTTTTGGCATAGTCATCACACTCATTTTTTTTTCCTAGCTTCTAGCTTCTGTGAAATTTATATGGCTAGTATCGGATTTGAATTATATGTCAGATTTTATACAGGAAAACATTTATTGACAAAATGAAAGTTGAGTGGTCTAGAATGCCTGTTTTATATTTTAGATCTTCAGAATCAGATTTTGTTGTTCTTGCTGTTATCTGTGGAGTATCTATACAAAAATGTTTTAAGAATGATTCTTCAAGATGATTTTAAGAGATTGGCGTAGGAGGCAGAGGAAGGCCCACTGACAAGAGCACTGAGTAAGAAATAACACGCAGAGGTAAAAACCACAGCACATGGGTTAAAGGTGCTCTGATTCCACATGCAAAGTGGAAGTGAAGTGAATCTCAGGAAAAACAGAAGTTACAAATAAAGGTATAAGAGCTTGCAAGGCTTTAATAACTCAGAAGTAAAGAGAAAATTCAGAGTGGCTAAAGCCAGAGCATGGAAAGCAAATAGATTGATGATTTGAGTTTTTTATGTTGTAAATGCAAAACAGGTCTCCATTTTGCTAATAAGAATCCTAAACTTTAGCTCTCACTGTTGGATATAATGAGTGAATATTAAAAAGAGTGGAGGTTTACCCACTGTCTTCTGGAAAGTTAGATAGCTATGTCATGTGTTTCCTGGGGGAAAGATATGTGTCTATCACACAAATAATTTTTATAAGAAAAGTGCTACCAAAATCTAGGGAAACACAACTAAAGGAGATTGAGCTTTGACTCATTTCTACCTCTAAAAGGCTTTGTATTAGGTCTATATCTAAAAATCCATCTATTTTTTAAAATTATTTTCTTTTTCACTTTTCTTCTAATTATCAGGTTTTGTATGTCTTATTTCAGAACCAAATTATCTCCTTAATATATAAGAATACGTGATATTAATAAATGATTTTCTTAAACTGATTTAAATTTTATGCTCTGAATAGAAGGATTTTCTCAGGTTAAACTGAGCTACAGCATATACAAATACAACTCTGATATAGAAGTCTGTAATAAGAACAACCTAGAAAAGAATAATAGTCACTGATATATTGATGAGAAAAAAAGCATGTCCAGGGACCAATTTGAAGCGAAACTTACTCTAACTAAAAACTGTGTTTTTCAAAGAGTTAGTAGGAAAGCTTACATATTAACTAAAATTGCAAACAGCATAACAGCATAGCTTGAATAAATGACATTACATTTTATTTTCATAAATGCACAGTGGTTCAGCAAAATTCTTTCCGTAAGTCTAAAAGCTCAGTAAAAAGTATTTTGACCTTTAAGTAAAATAATAAGAATAATGTAGTTATTTGCCATAACACTTTTAAAAGTTCAAATTTCCATTCATAGTTATATCATTTTTTGTGAAAATTGGACTAGAAATTGAACAACTTGGGATGTCTATGTTCTAATATTAAAAAGGTCCTAAAGCCAGTTTCTCAATGTTTTTCAATGGAAAGGCACAGCAGCAGTGGGGCAAACTACTAATTTTTAACTCCCTTTAGAAAATAATGTTCTCTAATAAAAGGAACTGCGTTCAATATTATCAATTTTTTAAAAAAGGAGTGATATCCTATGATAATATAAAATGTTTTTATAAAATGTGTAGTTTAATTGATTATCTGGCAAACCATTTACTACTCCAGAAATCTGCAAGTAAATATTAATCCTATATGAATATATAATTTACATTACTCATCTCTGATACGTAAGTTAGGGATCTTAGTTGTCCTTAACAGTGAGTCAGAACATATTTTTTTTCATTGCCAAAGTGGTTCATAAGTACATTAATTTTCTGAACCAAAATAATGAAACCACTGGGTCTGTAGCCCATTTATGGCAAAATCTTAACACGTGGTCTCAGATGCTGGCATATAATTCTCTAGATCCATATTATTTTGGCTTGCCAATTTATTTTGTCATTTTCAACAGAAATTTTTGAAAGATGCTTACAGTTTGTGTTTTTAGCTTGATAATTTGTGGAAGACAAACTATGAAAATTGATCTCTGACACAAGAAATCAGAAATTTTTGGTAAATTAAAATCTTTAGGCTATTAGCAAAAGCCTGAAGCAAAAGGTTGGAAGAGGTAAAATTTTTATTAACTTTTCTAGCACTGACTAGATTTTAGGCACTGTATTATGTCTAAGAGATGTTGATAAGATAGATGAAATTGGTATCTTCATAGAACTTACAATTTATATAAAAACAAAGTTGGAAAAATATTATAAATGTCATGAGGATTAATAACATATAATGAAGTGATGAAAATGGGTATTAGAAAAACATGCAATACTAGTAAATGATTTTCCTTACCTGAGTATAGTTTTCTGCTATTATTTGAAAACCTTTTTCAAGGCAAAATGAACTATTACAATATACGGATCCTACTCTGACCCTAAAAGTGGTAGTAAGGACATCTCAGACAATAATGACTTTCACTGATGTATCAGTCAGAAAATATGTGAAAAGATTGACTAGATGTTTATGTATTCCAAGGAATTTAAAAGAACAAAATGTAAAAAAGAAAAGGGTATGGTGCATATGGCCAGGAGATTTACCTGGCTAGTTTGGTGCTGGATGGTGTCCCCGAGTAAATGATGGTGGAGTTGACATTTGTAGGAAGAGAAAAATTTAGCCAGGTTAATACAGAAATAAGAGTGTTCAGAAAAGCAGAACCACATAGCAAAAGGCCTTGAAATAGGAATGACTGTGGCTGAAATTAAGCCAACACTGGTAAAGTGATCTTATACAGAGCAAACCAGTTACGTGTGTGTGTGTGTATGAGAGAGTACTACTGGCCCTTTGTGACATTTATTCCTTAATGGTGAGATCATTGAAGTACTTTAAGCACCCTAGTCTCTCAGTCACTTACTTCTCTATCTAGTTTTTAGTTTATGGTGCATCATTTTTACCCAATTTGTTGTTGATTTTTTGACTCTTAGTGCCAGTATTCTTCTGTTGTTCATTTATGAAAAAAAGCATGCAATTCAGTTTAAATCTTTGCCTTTTTAGTTTATTCACCCAATTGCTAAAAAGAACTTTAGGAAACCCCCCAGTTCTGCCTGTTAGTGATACCATTACTTCTTATTCTTCAGCATTGTCTCTCAGTCCTTCACTGTATCAACAGCTGTCTGCTTCCTACATTTTCCAACTTCCTAGGGAATCACATCTTCTCATTCTCAACTGTAATCTCTACTTTTACTTCAGAGAAAATAGAAACTAATAAACCTAATTGCCTGACACTTTCACCTCTAAATCACCATACATTTTTTTCAGAACACACTGAGCATTTTCTTCTTTACATCCACTGCAATGGAAGTGAGATCTTGTATGTCAAGACCTCTTCTTGACATCTGATTGGTATCTTTTTGTCAAAAAAGTTTTGATTTGTCAAAAGATTAATAATCTAATTGACTACACCATCCTTATAATACCTCTAACCTCTTTTTCTTTACTGCCTTCTTTCAATTGGAAGCAGCATTTAAATGTGTTTTAATTTACTCATCTTGGAACAAAACATTTGAAAAATAAAATAAATAGAAGACTTCTCTCTGAAACCATGCATTGCTTGCTTCAGATGTAAGCTTTCTTTCAGCTTGGCCACTTAACAATTCTCTTGATAATAATTTTGCTTGGAGAGAGATTCAAGATGCTGATTGCTAGCAGCTCAGGGTTGTAGCTCCCACTGAAAGCACAGAGAACGAGAGGACGCCACACTTGAAGAAAAATTTTTGTTGCTCACGGACCAGGAGATTCCCAGCAGAGGAGCCCCAGAGGGTCACCAGCGTGACTCTTGTGTCCGGCGCAGCGGTTTTGCTGGTGCCCCGGCGTGGCAGTTCTTGGTGCAGAGTAAACAGGACTGGCTCCTATTCTGGTTGATGTTTGGAGCTCCAGGAAGGCAGAGTCACCTATTCAGCTGATTAAAAAAGGGACTTAAGAAGGAAGCCAGACCAGAGATTTCCATGCAGAAAAGCACCACGAATCTTATTGCCGCTGTTTTAGCCAGAGCAGTGGGTTGCTCAGATTCTGACACTGGGAATCAACAAGTTGGACATACACTCAGAGACCTAATTTGAAAGTTGGTAATTACAAAGATGACAGGTGGAAAAATTTACAATGATGGGAAGAAACCAGCATAAAATGGCTGAGAATACCCAAAATAAGAATGCCTTTCCCTCTGTAGGGGATCACAGTTCCTCATCAACAAGGGAACAAGGCCTGATGGAGAATGAGTGCATTCCATTAACAGAATTTGGCTTCAGAAGGTGGATGATAAGAAACTTCAGTGAGTTAAAAGAACATGTTCTAGCCAAATGTAAAGAAACTAAGAACCTTAAAAAAAAGTTAGATGAAATCCTAATGAGAATAGACAATCTAGAGAGGAAGATAAGTGAATTAATGGAACTGAAGAATACAATATGAGAACTCCACAAAGTATGCACAGGTTTTAACTGTCGAATTGATCAAGCAGAAGACAGGTTATCAGAGGTCAAAGACTAACTTAATGAAATGAAATGAAAAGACAAGATTAGAGAAGAAAGAGTAAAAAGGAATGAGCAAAATCTCCAGAAAATATGGGACAATGTGAAAAGACCTAATTTATATTTGATAGGTGTAACTAAATGTTATGAAGAGAATGAATCCAAGCTGGAAAATATTCTTCTGGAATTTATTCAGGAAAACTTTCCTAACCTTGTAAGGCAGGACAATACTCAACTCCAGGTAATACAGAGAACACCACAAAGACATTCCTCAAGTAGAGCAACCCCAAGATATATAATTGTTAGATTCACCAGGGTTGAAATAAAGGAGAAAATTCTAAGGGCAGCTAGAGAGAAAGGTCCAGTTACCCATAAAATGCAGCCTATCAGACTCACAGCAAATCTCTCAGCTGAAACCCTACAAACTAGAAGAGAGTGGGGTCAATATTCAATGTACTCAAAGAAAAGAATTTTCAACCCAGAATCTCATATACAGCCAAACTAAGCTTCATAAATGAAGGAAAAATAAAATTTTTTGCAAACAAGCAAGCACTCAGAGATTTCATCACCACCAGGTCTACTTTACAAGAGCTTCTGAAAGCAGCACTACACACAGGAACAACCAGTATCAGTCATCCCAAAAACTTACCAAAAGGTAAAGAGTATCTCCATAATGAAGAATCTATGTCAACTAATGGGCAAAATAGCCAGCTAGCATTAAACTACAATATTAAACTCACAAATATCAATATTAATCTTAAATTTAAATGGATTAAATTCCCCAATCAAAGACACAGACAGGCAAATTGAATAAAAAGTCAAAACCCATTGGTACACTGTATCCAGATCCATCTCATAAGCAAGGACACACAAAGACTCCAAGTGTTGGTGGGAAGACTTACCAATCAAATGGAGAGAAAAAAAAAACAAAAAAAAACAAAACAGGAGTTGTAACTTTTGTCTCTGACAAAATAGACTTTAATAGTAACAAAGACTAAAAGAAGCAAAGAAGGACATTACATAATAGTAAAAGGATCAGTGCAACAACAGGAGTCAATGATCATAAATATATATGCACCCAATATAGGAACACCCAGATACATAAGACAAGGTCTTAATGACTTATAAAGAGACCTGGACTCCCGCACAATAATAGTTGGAGACTTTGACACCACATTGTTAATATTCAACGGATCAACAAGATTGAAAATTAACAGGGACATTTGTGATTTGAACTCAGACCTGGAACAAGTAAACTCAGTGAATATTTATAGAATTCTTCACCCTAGGTCCACAGAACATACATTTTTCTCAGTATCACATTACACCTATTTTGAAAGTGACCACATAATTGGAAGTAAATCACTCTTCTGCATTTGCATAGCATTTCACAGACTTAAATGAAATATTGGTAGGCTGTTTGTTATTTTTTTTCCCTTATTCCTTCCTGTCTCCGCTGTTAAGCACAATTATCAGCATAAAAGAGGTTTTTAATACCTATTTTTAGAGTGCATTCCAGCCTGGGCAACAGAGCAAGACTCCAGTTCTCTCTCCCCCTTTCTCTTTCTCTTTCTTTCTTTCAAAAAAAAAAATCTGTACCATGAACTATTAACAGCAATGTTATGCTTCCTCCATGGGGATTAAATAAGAAAATGTGAAAAAAAAAATTTTGCTCTATTCTTGTTAATTCCTTCGTTCAATACATTTCTCAACACTCAACACACCAAACCTGGTATTAGTCATCTTAATTTCTCCATAACCATTAGAAAAAAAGAACACACAGCCCTATTATTGTGTTTTTAATTGCAATGAGCACTTTGGATTCTGTCTACATTTTCACATATTCTTTGAAAATACTGACTCCTCCTTGCTTCCTTGAAATATCATCCTCCTTTAGCTTCCATTTTTCTGCACTCTTCTGTTAATTTTGCTTTTTTGTTGACATAAATGACTTAACTTTCTTTTAGTTTTTCTTATTTTTCCCCATTTACATTTAAACTGATGCCTATCGTAGGACCCCTTTTTCTACTTTTATTTACTAATGTCACCAATTCAATGAGTTCCTTTTCCATTGATAAAAATGTGTTTTGGGAGTATTGACTTTCCATTGTTTATTTGTGGTTGAATTCAAGCATCTTTTAAAAATGTTTTTATAAGTTTCCGGTACGTATTAATATGTCATTATAATGTGTCTTTGAAAGGGGAAAAATTTAGGGAAAGGTTGATGTGAGAGAGTTCCTTGAAATCTGTAAACAAATTAATGTATATAGGGCATCAGCACTATTACATTTTCTTAATGTTGTGTTGTAGGAAAAGATCATAGTATTTCTTCTTCGTAGTTTCTATATCATTGCTACATTTCAAGTTGCTATTATATATATATATACATATATATATATTTTTTTCACCATCTCTATTAGCACTGTGATTAAAGCAGAGGAAGTAAAAAGAATGTAGATATCCTTCTCATTCATACTCAGCCACAAACTAGATGTGTGTTTGGTTAGGTCATTTAACCTTATGAGTTTCTCTTTAAAAGAAGGACTTAGGACCAGATGCCCACTAAGGTAGTTTTTAGTTTGTAAATATTTTGACTCACTGATCCCTCCTACTTTCACATTTGTTTTTTGAGAAGACGGAGCTCTAGTTTACTTTATGATTCATCATGTTTACTTCAACCCTGCAGAGGTTCCAAAGAGCTTCTAAGAGCTGTCAAACATGTGGATACAGGTCCCCAAGTCCATTAACCTCAACTGCATAGGCTTATTCTCAGGTGCAAGTTTGTACCCAAATATTTTATTATCTCCTCTTTTACTGTCAGCTGTCAGGATGCTTTGGAGGGTCATTTGCATAATTTAAACCGCTGTAACTGACAATCTAAATGTTGGACTACTCCATCTCTTGACTCTAATGTATAAACATGCATGTCTTCTAAGATTAGACCCAAATCAACTGTAGTCAAATTCTATCAAAAGTGTGCTAATTTTAGTGTTGCCTTTGAATTCACATCTTGAGAAAATTAGAAGAAAGAAAACCAGCATACGTAGGCACTAAGCCCAGCATATTTTGAAATATACAGTCAATATTATTTTATCTTGATTAAGTTTCTCAGGATCTTCATCTACACCTCAGCAATATAATAATAACAATAATTTCAGAATCATCAGGTTATTTCTTCACTTTGGGCCACCTTGAAAGCATACTTAAACTCATTTCTAAGATTTAGAAGTTTTAAGAAGCAGAATGTATCAAAATAATTTCTTGTGCTATGTGTTAGGGTAATTTACCTGAATGTGGCCACCTTGCCCTAAAAGGCAGGGTAAATCACTTGCCAGTCTACTTTAATTTCTGTTCTTCTCAAACTTACTTCCTTTCCTTCTATAGCCTGCCTCTATTTCTGGAACCCATTAAGCATTTTATATCCCATTTACTAGTACCTGCTCCTTTTCATATAATCTAAATTAACTCAATTCCACTTGACAATCAAGCTTCTAAGAAAAAGCTCAGTTCATCATTATAAAGCTCACCCAAAGGAGTGAGTAAGGAGGCTTTTATATAATAAAACACTGAGCTCTAGCACTCACAACTTTTATTAACTGGCAGACTTTAAAGAGCCTAAGCAAACATGTTGGAGAAACTGATTTCCTTGGGAAATATTACTGAATGCCCAAAGTAAAACCCTTTGCTGAATAGGAAGTTGGAAAAGACAGACAATAATACACTTTTATGTATTATCACTGCCATTATCTTTTCTGCTTTAAAGAATTATGTAGGAGTCAAGAAGATAACTAAGCACATTAATATGAAATGTAAATGGCATTTCCAAGTAAAGATAACTATATCTAAGTCAATATATAAAACGGTTTGTGAGGTTTTTCTTTTTAAATGTTTCTGGTCAATGTTTAGTCCAAAAAATTTATACACAAGTGCATTCTTTATGCCCCTATTTTATCTTGGGCTTAAGTTTCAGATAGGAATCATAGTATGGTGCTATATAACATTCTGTTTATTTGTAGTTCTTCCGGGAAGGAATTCATTGTGCTGGTTTTTGTATTCTTAGTGTTTTGTCTAACACTTAGATAACTGTGGGACTAAGAAAAAGAACTTTGTAATTTTTCCATGACATATGAATACTTGCTTACAGTTTACAATTTAGTGTATGTTATATCAACATGTGGTCAGAAAATCCTGATGGGTTGAAAATTTGAGCAGGCTGATGTATAAACCTATTTAATCATACAATAATTTTGCAATACATTTCAATAGGTAAGAGAAGGATAGTGTATTGTTTTCCAAGAGATATATCATGAATTTGAAGAAAGAAAAGAAAAAAACCTAAATTTAATTGGCATCAAATTTGTTTAGTTCATAAAATTTACCACTGATTTTTCTATTGAAGAAACAATGGTATTTTTTACCAGAAAAAGTAGCATTCATAAAATAGTCATATATTTGAAGAGGATTAAGAATTCATTCAACATTGTGTCCCTACTTTTTAAAATGTTTAAGTTAAATAGTTAAAAATAACCTTGATAATGGCCTTATAGATGATGATTCAGCAATAAGGTACCAATCTAATTATCTGTATAGTTTCAAAATCTTGCCATTTCCAGTTATCATTGAAAATAAATTATCAACAGTTTTATTTATATAAATGTGCAATGTTTTATTTTTGAATACTGAAGTTAAATTAATTATTCTAAACATGGTAATTTATAGTTTGAAATATATCATTAGAAATTGGTTTTTAGGTTACAAATAAACTTTTTCTTTGTTAAGTATATGTAGTGCAAAAACTTGAGGATATCAACAGAATAATTTCTAATAATCTAGAAAATTAAAATAATGGAGTATTAGCCTAAAGAATATTCTGAGTAAATATTGGATTCTCATAGTATTATTATTAGTTCTTTTTATAGGTTGCTTGTTCTGAAATGATAAAAGAAATACCTGAAAAAATCATTTAACTTCAAAGATAAGAAGTAGATACAATGACAACATTCATCATTTAGACAAAGCTTTTTGATCCCTTTAAATTCCCACAACTTCAGAAATTGCAAATTGTTTAAAGTTGGGATATGCCTTGCAATAGATGCCACATACAATTGTTTAAGCTTTTTTGTTTGTTTAGTATATAATCATAGCTACTGGAAACATTTTGAGTTTGATGAGAATTGGCTACTAGGCCCACAGCTTCTAAATGAATTTACAATGAACGCTAGTCCCAAGACAAATTCAGGCACAACACAGACATGTATCTGTTGAATATTTATTAGCATGCAAATAAAAACACTTTACTCTGTAGGCTTGAGAAATCCCATGTCTTTACCACTAATTTCTCATGGAAAATTGAACCTAAGCTATACCATAGCAACAATAAACCAGATTGAATTCTGTAGTCATTTTAGCCAGCATCAAGCAGTCAAAAGTTTTGAGTCCATCCTCATCAAAGAACTATTAGGGAATTAGCCTGGAGGGTCATCCTAGGGTGCATGTTATAGGCTTGGATAGAATTTAGTGTTTTGGATGGAGCATCTTTAAAATATATTAGTCAATCTGCATCTGGGATACTGTCAATGTTTCCAATAAGAAACATAAACAATATTCATCATATTAGATAAAGGCTACTATTTTCTTCTATGACATGTATTTGACTTTTTAAAAATATATGTTAGTATTTGACATTTTTTAAGTGAGTTGGTAAATAGATGTTGATAGAGATACTAGTAACACAGCCCATTATAGTGACTGCCTCTAGAGTGTGAGCATTCTCATTCACCAGTAGTCCGCCACTAACTATGCATCCTTGATTAGCCCTTAATTAGCACACATAAACTTGAACACTATATGTACTGAAACACTTACAAGTACATTAATATTCTAAGAACTAAGAGTTGATATATTGAAGACAAAAGTGTTACATTGTGATCCTAGGGAAAATATGACAGCTCTGGAATGAGGACTCTGTCTCCCTTATTTCACTGGTAAATATAAAAATATCTTCCTGGCCCATTCCATCTCTATTTCCTTAAGGGCAGTGGGTCAACTCATGGCTAATATGAGAGTAGAAATGATTATACTAGGGAACATTGACATCAGGCCTAGATTCTAGTCTTTTGTTCTGCTACTTCCCATATGAACTCAAAAAAACGACATCTCCTCTATAGCACCGTTTTCCTGTCTTCACAATGGGTACCACAACTGAATTACCTCAGAGATTTGTATTTCATTCATTGAATATAATGTATAAATGTTCCATATGTCTCAAGTTTCCCCTTCTTGGCTAAATATATTCTAAATGAACAAATAAAACACACACACACAAGATACACAGTAGATGTAATTTAGCAGTAGGTGGAAATCTGAAGCAAGATAATGAGAGGAAGTATGTATGTTTAGAGGGGGAATCATTTTATAGGTGATACATGGACAGAAATCTGGGGTAAGAACATCCCAGAAGAGGTAAAAGAAGTGCCAAGACCACTTGCAAGCTGTGCCTTGTGATAGTCACAAGAAGCCCAATGTGCTAGACTAGAAATAAGATAAAAAGGGTTAAGGAGGTGAACCCAGAAAAGTATGGAGATGATCCCAGAGGGGTGAAGAGATGGTGGGCCAGATAGGTTTGTGTTGAGAATCAAATGAGGTGATAGAGTAGTATAGTTCTTGGCACTACAATATAGGAAGTGCTATGTAAGTATTAAACATTTATTCTTGGAATCACTTCCTTACAGGGAGAGATTGTCACCTAAAATATGTTGGCTAGGGATAGGAACAGGAGTGAATTATCAGTGGTTTACAGAAGTGTCATAACAATTGAGTGACCAGAGACAAACTTTGTCTAATCTAGGAGTTTGCCAAGGACAGACAACTTTGGAGATGTTATTCGCATTTAGTTTTAAGACTTTCTACAGTAAATATGGTCAATCAGGAGTACCAAAAAATGGTTTTGCTCACCAATGCCAATGATGTCACTCCTATTAAATATTGAAACATCACAGGAATTAGTAGGCTCCAAATATTAAAGTTGGTATATCACTAAAGGCTGATCATTTTTAGGTCTTCTTATCATATTTTGCCATTGGATGAATGAAATGCTACAACTGCTTAAAATAGCCAAATAACCAAGACACTACTGAAAAGGGAGAAAAATTTTGAATAAATGCAAGGTCAGTGTGCCCTTTTGAATACCATTTTTAATTGACACTTATGTATAATTTTGGCGTGTTCGAGTTTACAGATGTCAATAGACATATGGAAATACTCATATCTTGTTAGCACCATGCACAAAGATTGCCTTTTTCATCATAACATTGATTTATTATGGACTTGAAAATAATTACTGAATGATGACCCAGATTGAGAGCTAATAAAAGTCATATATTTATGAATAAATATTTGTGAGGCTATTCAGATAAAGTTGTTTTGAATGTAAAATAAATAGCAGCTGCAGGTACTGATGTTAGGGGATCCTTGGGGTGTCACTTCACCAGCCAGAAACATCTGTCGACAGTGGTGCCTTTGCCTGAATTTTTCTCAGGCCCACTGGGCCCACTTGGCCTGGCAGGCTGCACTCGGCTCTTGCTACTGGCCTGGATCCCATGCCTGCCAAGGGTGAGCAGAGCGGCAAGAGGTATGTGAGTGAGTGAGCATGGGGTGCAGCCACTGCTCACATCCAGGCATGCTGGCTGCAGCAGGGTGAGCAGCTCCAAAGGCTAGCACAGGCATCAGTTCTCTGCGAGGTGGTGGCTAGACAAGGCATACTGCAAGCAGCTTTGACGACAGGCACCAGGGAATGTGGTGTTGCTTGGTAGCCTGGAGATTCCATTAACCATGGAGCCTCAAAGAGGGTGCCATAGCCCTGGGTTTGAGGAGCTCTTAGATCTGGGTTCCCCAAAGGGCTGCACCTCTTCTCTCCTTGTCACCCACAATGCAGTGAGCAAGGGGCATCTTTCAGCCCTGTTTGTGTTACAGCTCTTTTAGCCCCACCATTCAGTGGATCACGAGTTCTTATTCTGCATTCAGGAAGAATGAGGTACATGACAAATGGAGGGCGAGCAAGGTGAAGAGGAGGTTTATTGAGTGATAGCTCAGAGAAAACCCACATTGAATAGCTCCTCTCCGCAGCTGGTCATCCTGTTGTCTGCTTAATTCTGGCTGAGTCCATGACTTTTTTTTTTTTTCTGAGATGGAGTCTTGTTTTGTCACCCAGGCTGGAGTACAATGGCATGATTTCAGCTCACTGCAACCTCCACTTCCTGGGTTCAAGCAATTATCCTGCCTCTGCCTCCCAAGTAGCTGGAATTACACACCTGCCTAATTTTTGATTTTTAGTAGAGATGGGGTTTCACCATGTTGGCCAATCTGATATCGAACTCCTGACCTCCTGATTCACCTGCCTTGGCCTCCCAGAGTGCTGGAATTACAGGTATGAGCCACTGTGCCCAGCAGAGTCCATGCCTTTTATGGGCTTTAGAAGGGAGGAAGTGTGTGCTGTTAGGTCCATGGGTGATCATGAGTGGGCCTGGAAAAAGCACCATAAGTTCCTACTCCCGTCTGCAGGACTGGCATCCTGGTCCCCAGGCTTCAGGCCTTCCGTGGCTTGAAGGTGAGCCCTTACTGTGGACCTTCCTGTTTTGACCCAGGAAGGAGCCTGTCTCCCTCCTGCCTCTGTTCAGGCACCCAGGCTATTTGTGCTGAGGGACACCTGCCAAGCAGAGCCTGGCTTACCTTAGCCCCACCTTGGCCTCCTTCCCATGCTCAACACCCAATGTCCAGAGGGGCTGGTGGGTCAGCATGGCCCCACGCATGTGCACACCTGGCCAGGTTGTAACAGCACCCAGGCTCAGCCTCAACTCTGCCGCATGATTGAAGTGGGTGCTGGGAGTGAGGTGGGAGTAGGAACATCTGAGCCTATGTGGGGAGGGGGGCTTTCCTGGGCCCATGTTGATGCCCAAGGTGCCATTGGGTGATTGCAACTGAACCTTGGAGGGTAGGGGTCTTGCCTGCTCTCGGACCCCAAGAGCACAGGGAAGCCTAGGTCCACAGCCACGGCTAGGGCAGCTGCAACTGCACCCTTCAGGGTGGGACTCCCACCCACTCTCAGCCCCCAAGAGCACAGGGATGCCCCGGTTGGAAGTCCTGCAAGGCCAACTCATAAGGGGGCAGGACTTCTGCCAGTTCCCAGCTCCCTCTGGCTCCATGAAATGTGCAGCCCCTAACGCACCTTCCAACTGCAGCCAGCATCATGGCAGCAGCCACTCCTGATGGGCCACTGCTGCCATCACTGGACAAGTGGTTACATTGTTTAAGGCATTTCATTTCTTAGTAGCTATGAATCTTCCAGTGGCACATAAATATAGGTCACTGGATATGCTATATTTCAAAGTAGGCACAGTTGGTTCTATTCTCAGTTAGATCTGAAAGAAGTAAAGGAATTTTCCATTAAGACTGGATGTGGTTGGTTTTCCTGCACTTTCATTAACCTTGCAGCATTTACTACTTCACCTAATAGCCCTGGTGGTTCATAAATAATCCTCAGTTACCTGCCAAGTAAGCTCTTCACCACTTTCAAACTGATTGACATGATTCATGATAAAAGACTCTCTCACAAAGTAATGGCTACATGAAATTACTATACTGATTGCTTTTCAGCCATCCCTTGCAGTTTATTTCTTAAAGATGGGCTCAGGAGTTTAATTCAGTAATGTCACAATTAAAATGCCACTCCTTCATAGGAGAATAAAAAGCAGCACATTGAAGAGTTTAGTAAACTGAAATATATTTCATCATCTAAAAATAAAGTTGCTCTTAAATATTTAATTCCAGATCAGAAAAATACCTTACAAGTTAAAAACATAAAAAAGATAAGATTAGTTAAAGCAGAACTATGTTTATTAGAGGTCCAATTAAGTATGGGTGGGGAAACTAACAAAAAAATACCAATAAATTAAAGCTTGATTTTTTTTTTTTTTGAGACAAAAAATTCTGTTGCCCAGGCTAGAGGGCAATGGCGTGATCTAGGCTCACTGCAGCCTCCGCCTCCCAGGTTCAAGCAATTCTTCTGCCTCGGCCTCCTGAGGAGCTGGGATTATAGGTGCTTGCCACCACGATTGGCTAATATTTGTATTTTTAGTAGAGATGGATTTCACCTTGTTGGTCAGGCTGGTCTAGAACTTCTGACCTTGTGATCTGACTGTTTCAGCCCCCCAAAGTGCTGGGATTACAGGCATAAGCCATCACACCCGGCCTAAAGTTTGATACTTGAAAGCTTCATTCCTGTCTCAGAATGAACAGGATGATTTTCAGATTTTAATACTTTTTTTTCCTAAAAATATTTTGGCCCTATATATTAAATAAAAATAAAAATATTGTATGCTAATATTATTGTTTATTTAACACTCTCTCCTACATACAATTTAGTTTTTATTCTACTATCTTTTTCTCCTAATGTTGGACTTAACAGTAAAGCAAGCCTTCTGAGTCTAAACCTACCATCAGCTTTTTGTTTACTAACTTGAATTTCTATCTTTCTTTGTAGAGAAAGCAAGCCTCTATCTTGCTTGGCCAGAGGAACTCTACTTTCTTCAAACCTGTACCAACAGAAATTTTTTTAAATTTTATTATATTTTTAAGTTAATGCTTCCTTTTAAAGAGTAAAAGTCACAATACTTGAATTCTAATTGTTAGATCTGATACTGTATTACTTGGGATCCTTTGTGAGGATATTGGATAACAAGGAATAATTAAATTGCACACTTTCAGGGGCCTGAAGAAAAACTGAAACCAGAAACTTACATGTCAGTGATAGCTGCATCCTCTCTCTCTCTTTCTCTCTCTCTTCACACTGCCTCCCACCATCCGTTCATTTCACACTCATTTTCTGTTCAAGTCAGAACACATGGCCACCATCAGTAACCAATCCAATTTTATATTTTACACTTCAGCTAAGAGAATGATTCTTATTCAGTTGTTGAGATTTTAAGTCACAGTGCAGAAGCAGTTTGGATGATCTAGTTTTTGTCTGGTAGTCACCTCTGTCAAGGGCCAAAATCATGCCACAGTGGTTAGATTCCCTTATGCCATGTGACTGGATGGAGGATTTTAAACTAAGGTTAGAGTACCATAAATATTTACTATAAAGTATACAGATACATGCATCAGCCATTAATTTTGTGTAATTGCATGTATTAAATGACTTAATTATTTAATTGTGAACTCCTCAGAAAATTGGATATCTCTGCTATCTTATGTTCACAAAATGCTTGAGAACTTAGTTACTGCTGTTTTAGTGAGGCTGTCTTAAGATTTTGTCATTTCAATTCTATGAGTAATGACAAGAATATAGAGAGTCCCCCCAAAAAAAACCCTGAAAAATTACTCTTAAGAGCATGTCTTAGTTTCAAGCATGATGAAGAGACAGAATTATTCAATAAAATATTGTTACTAAGTGAAAATTTGTGGACACTATCTAAAAATAACTTTGTGAAGTTGAATATTTTTTATTTGATTCTTGTTCTGCCACTTAGATGCCATAACTCTGGGCAAACAATGCCTCAATCACCACATCTGTAAAGTGGTTATAATAAAGAATATATATCTAGTAGGCATATTATGAAAAATAAGTGGATTGTTTCACATGAATAATTTAGAAACATGCCAATCACAAAATTTACATATATGGTAGCTTTATTAATATTATTTGGGTGCTGTGTTGGAGAAAAGCTTAATACATCTAATGCAAATATTTTTGAAATCACAAATTGATTATAATATCATATAAAAATAAAATTAGTAGAAACTATTCCTTACACTGAATGGGAGCTTAAAATAAACACCAAGCAGTTCTATCATTTTAAAATTCTAATGTTTATTTATATTTGCATTTAAAAGATTTAAAAGAATAATTTTTTTAAATGTCTTCTGGAATTTGTATATTTGTAAATATTTTTATTTAGTTTTTCTCTACAATCAGTGGATTTCTCTTGTGTAATAACAAAACAAGAAAAAATATGTTATTTTAATCCTGTGGCTAAAACTTTTAGAAAATATATACTAATTTGCTATTGTATTTATTTATCTTCATTTAAATATTTCTTTAAAGTAGTTCTTTATGGTCTACCATTGTTCCTCATACAATATAAACTGGATTTTAAAAGGGAGTGAATGAAAGCTAGATAATTCATAAAGGTTATTTTATTTCATGTGAATAATGTGAGTACACTTAGGAATTCTAGATTTTAGCACAATTCTCTTGAAAGGTCATGGGGCAGTGACCGGTTCCTTAAAAAGGAAGCATTGGATGAGTCAATAGCCAAGATTTGATCTGCCTCATAGTTGCATCATTCAACAGCAATCTACTATTTGCAAAACACTTTGATAATTAATTGGACACATGAAATTGAATAGAGCCAAACTAGTTTGATCATAACTGTTACTTAGAAGAAAGCTTTTTAAGATATTCAGATTCCTTGCTTTTGACTAAGAGTCAGCAAATATTTTCTGTAAAGTGCCAGACAATAAGTATTTTCAGCTGTATGGAACATAGTTATTTCATCAACACTCCATTCTGCCATTGTAGCAGGAAAACAGCCACAGACAATATGGAAGATAGATATAGTTGCATTTCAATAAAACCTTACCCACAAAATAGGTGGTAAACTGAATTAGCTGGAGAGATCTAGTTTTCCAACCCTGTTCTGGATCAACTGAACAGTTTAGAGGCTCTTTAAGTTGAGAGTTTTAACATAAGGATAAACTATATACAAATATGGGAAATTAGTTATATAGAGTTTTAAATGTTTTACAGTATGAAGGTATCATGTTTATGAGATGTGCAATTAAAAAGTCTTGACAGGCTGCTGGGTGTGGTGGCTCACACTGTAATCCTAGCACTTTGGGAGGTTGAGGTAGGCAGATCACTCGAGGTCAGGAGTTTGAAACCAGCCTAGCCATCATGGTAAAACCCTGAAACCCCATCTCTACTAAAAATACAAAAAAAAAAAAAAATTAGCCAGGTGTGGTGGCACGTGCCTGTAATATCAGCTACTTAAGAAGCTGAAGCAGGAGAATCACTTGAACCCAGGATGCAGAGGTTGCAGTGAGCCAAGATCCTGCCACTACACTCCAGCTTGGGTGACATAGCAAGACTCCGCCTCAAAAACAGAAAAAAAAAACATAATCTTGACAGACTACGAGGAATAGGTTAAGCAAGCTTTGTACTATCTTTCAATATGTAAATCTTTAACTATTTACTGTAAAGAATATAAAGGATTTAAGCTCATCAAATACCCTAATGGAGAGAAAGGATTGTAGCATACATTTTATCTTTTATGTCATGCTAAACGAGTCCCTATAACAATATTAGGCAGTATAACTTAGCTTAAAGGGCATTCTATATTTCTATATTTTTCTTGAAAAACCTCAAATATTTGGCATCCGTTATGGTGTATTTTCAAAAGCCAAATTTAGCTGTCACTAAATAGTAGGTTCCTCTTTTAAGCCAGAGAATGTTTTCTGTGATTTATACAATCCCCACCTGGCATATTAAACTCACTTGGGTAATCTGAATTTCCTGATAGGTATTTAATTTTGAACATGTGTATATACTTCACTCATTAAAAAGGGACTAGAAGATCCAAATTGGATTTCTCTAGGAGAAATATAAATTGCCTGCTAATAGGTAGAAAGATTTAAAGATTATCAACCATACAATCCAATTCCAGAAAGTACCTATTTATCAATTTAGACTGATTACACAGCAGCATAATTTGAGTTTTTAATGTATGCAAGCTAAATATTATATTTACTTATTAGCCACATTCCAGACTGATTTGATAATGTCTAAAAATAAAACAAAACTGGACCAAGCACTTTCCCAGGGCAGGTTAAATAAACTCCGCATTTAAAATCTATGCAACTTTAAAAATCCCTTATGTCCTTTAGACATGCTGTATTTCCCTCTGAAACTAATGAATAAGATTAACTTTGAAGACATTTTCAGCATCTCTTATGATATTACAATTTTAAGGTAAAAATGAGTGTAGAAAAGCTGTCTGAGCTCCTAGGCCATGAAGCACAAGCCTCAAAATATAAAGTAATGGAGTTGTAATCAAATGTCTATACATTAAAATAATCTCTTCTACACTTCACTTTATTTTCTCTGATTTTCCCTCAGTATCAAATAGTGATATTTAAGGCTTTGCACTACAATCTTGTGGAAAATTTCTTTCATTTTTCTCATATCTATTTACTTAAATAATTAACAATGCATCCTTTCATGTGAAAAAAAATTGAGAAAATGTTCCTATATTTATTCTGTTAATATGTTTTTCGTTTGTTTGTTTGTTTTTGAGACGGCGTCTTGCTCTGTTGCCAGGCTGGAGTTCAGTGGTGCGATCCTGGCTCACTGCAATCTCTGTCTCCTGGGTTCAAGCGATTCTCCTGCCTCAGCCTCCCGAGTAGCTGGGAGCACAGGCACGCACCACCATGCCCAGCTAATTTTTTTGTATTTTAGTAGAGATGGGGTTTCACCATGTTGGCCAGGATGGTCTTGATCTCCTGACCTTGTGATCTGCCCACCTTTGCCTCCCAAAATGCTGGGATTATAGTATGAGCCACCATGCCCAGCCTATTCTGATACTATGTTTTCTAAACATCAGGAAAAAAAGAAAGTTTGTCAGGCAGACTTTTCTCTAAGAAGCAGTCATAGGCAACTTATATGTGCATATATTTATTACAAAGATCTGTTTTCTTCTACAGTGAGGATTCTCTTTAGTTCTTCTCCAAAGATCTAATTAAGTATGTAGACCAAACTCATCTCCATGGTTTAGATTTATGTACAAAAATATTAGGGTGCTGCTTATATGCTGTAATTTACTTTATGTCATCCATGACGTTCCTCACTCCAAAATTAAAAATCTACCATTAAACATTCAGTTATTTAAAGTTAAGAGTATTTCTTTGTCTTTTTGAATTTCATACTTATATGCAACTATACTTGAAAGGATACTAAGTTTTTCTGACTTGTAATAATTTAGTAAAGGGTGTGATGGAACTTCTTCAAAATTATGATGATTAGCCAAACTCGGTCTTTTCGTACAGCAAAGAGGCTAGTTTCAGTGGAAGGAGAAATTAAGTAGAACTGGTGAGTCTATCTTTCTTTCTGAGACACATATAGATAAGACTGAGCAATGAAAATCTAAGAGAAAACTAGGGCTAAGATGAGCAAATCAGACAGCACAAAAATAGAATGCAAAATAATAATTTAAATTTTAAAATAAATAAATTAAATACTTGAATAAATAAAACTTTATTACAAGCCTGCCCTATTTTGTGCAATACTGTTTTCATAATTAATTTATACATACTGGAGAACTTTGTAAAGTATGTATTTATTTTCTTTTATAGACAAAATGATTAAACTGTAAAATCTCATGTTTTAAGTCACCTACTTGAAGTTTCAAGGACCTCAATATCCTCTGATTATTCTCTAAGATTGCCTCCAAAGAGAAGCATAAGCACAGTGGAGAAGGTAATTGTGCTTTACAGTTGAAAGTCCCTTGTGGGAGACTTTGTTCCTGTCTGAGTCTTCAAAACATTCATGACTTTTGGATATAGTTATATGAGGAAGTGATAGAAATTTTGTAGCCTTCAAGGGAAGCTAACCAATTTTGAAAATGGATAGCAGAAAATTAAAAGCCTCTAAGAAACCTAAAGTATTGAATATGTTTTAATTTGTTGGATTAACCACTTGCCCTATCTCAAGTCTTGTTATATTAGATGATAAACCTTCATAGGATTTAAGTCACTAATATTTGTGTCTGTTATTTGATGCCACAAAATGCCAATTCAAATAGAATTTAATATATGGTTCTGTCCCAGGTAAAAGTTGATAACTGATTAAAGTCACACAACTGAATGTAAGAACAATAAGAGCTTAGACTTGTAAATGACTACAAGTGTCAAGTGATTTAATATTATTCCAAATTCAGACATGATGTTTACAATAGATGATAGGGTGCAGAGCTAATCATGAATTTGAAAATGTGTAGGAAATTTATGTTAAGTTTTTTGAGTATAACTTACAATATGCAAATGGAAGACATAGCCTCTCTATATACAGTGAATAACACAGTGCAAATCAAGTTGCAAGTAAATGAAGTTTTAGAAAAGCCCTTCTGAACAATATTTACTGGTCTCTCAATATTCTAATTTTCACAACTGCCTATGTTAAAATGGATAATACTTCTATTTAATAGTGCCAATTACACTTCTTTAACATGTAAGAGTTTAACAGCATTGATAAAATGAATGTGGGTTCAACCACATCCATTCAGTCCAATCAGACAGTAAGCTTAGCCATATAAATAAGATAGAAGTTTCTTTTCGTCACTCTTGAGGAATGAGACTAAAAGATTAATACTGCTAAGAAGGCTAAATATAGCTGAATCCTGTATTTCTATCATTAGTGATGAAAATTGCACATTTTCAATAGCCTGAAAAAATAAAATCATGAATTCCTATTTTACTGTTAAATTATTATTTGAAGATAATTATGGTTTGACCTGTATCCTGTCAAACACAATTTTGTGGTTTTACAAAAGACTATAAACAAATGAATATTAACATGGTGGATTAAATTTACTTTCATTTAAAATAGCTGAATTGTGATATTTAGATTTATGTGTGTATAAGTTGTTCTATGTGTATGTATATATTAACATTCTAGTGTGTGCTAATTCACTTTTACAGTTTTGGATGTGTGTGTGTGTGTGTGTGTGTGTGTGTGTGCGCGCGCGCGTGCGTGCCTGCACGTGCTTGGGGGTATTTCATCTACTAATAACTTTTAAAAATCTCTTATAATTAACCCACACTTCACCCAGATGTGGACTCTGATAAATCTCTGCTGCACTGAGTCACTCTGAAGCCAATCTAAACTTTATTTGCAAAATTTCAAAGACTTTAAGTGTATCTGTTTTAAAAGTTACTATGTAGTATTCTTGATATTTAACATGTTACCTCAATTGGCTTTTACACAAAGCAAAATCCAAAACCCTTGTCAAATGAACCAAAAAAATGTATCTCTTTCTTTTTCTTTCTTTCTTTCTTTCTTTTTTTTTTTTTTTTTTGAGGCAGAGTCTTGCTCTGTTGCCAGGCAACAGGCTGGAGTGCAGAGGCACAATCTCAGCTCATTGCAACCTCCGCCTCCCTGTTCAAGCAATTCTCCTGTCTCAGCCTCCCGAGTAGCTGGGACTATAGGCACACGCCACCACACCTAGCTAATTTTTGTATTTTTAGTAGAGACGGGGTTTCACCGTGTTGGCCAGGATGGTCTCGATCTTATGACCTGGTGATCCGCCTGCCTTGGCCTCCCAAAGTGCTGGGATTACAGGCTTGAGCCACCGCGCCTGGCCAAAATGTATCTCTTTCTATCCCATTACAACCAGGTTTCTCCCAGTTATATCCCGAAGATATATTTCATTATGAAAACTGCAAAGAGAATTCTAGCCAGTTAATTCTCAGTGTTGACCATAGTGGGTAGAATCATTGCCCTCTTCCCACTGCGTGTGGAGCCCCAGCCTGACATGGGTCTTATTGAAAATTCGTGATTTGCTTGTATAATTGAGCTGGGGAGATTTCCAGGCCAAATCTCTTCTATGAAATGGAGTAGAGTTACAGTCAGGGAAGATGTAAAGGCAGATCATCATTCCTCAGAGATTTCTCTTGGCTGAAAGCATAAATGTGATTAGACATTCAACAGTTTCTCTTTTTCAAACTAATCTGTTTACCTCCATGTGGGTGGGCTAAAAACCAAATCTAAAACCTAGAATTGTTTTGTCATCAGCATTGACTGTCAGAGACTCTGTCTACACGAAGCCAAAGCATCCAGATGGAAACTGAAAAGTAACATCCGTTATCTAAACATTTTCCTTTTCCAATGCCAAGCATATAGATTCTTGGAAATAATGTCATGGTTGACTGAATGTTTTACTTTTAATCTAGATGTTTTGGCATTGTTTAGATACAATCTCAGTTGTAACTTCCCATACAAAATTCCCTGATCTGTAGAGTAATAGAGAGTTTTAAAAAAATAATTAATTTAAAATCCTTATACATATATGGAGAAAATCCTGGCTGTATGATTCAGGATAGAAGTAATTATAAATCTATATACATATATATACATGTGTGTTGTATATAAATATATAGTGTGTGTGTATATATACACACATATATATAGGTATTATACATATGTGTGTATATGGATTTATAATTATATATAAATTATATGTATATGGATTTATAATTACTTCTATCTTGGATTTGCATGGATTTTTACTTCTATATTTGAATAAATGCTTCACATGAATAAGTCATTATCTTAGTTACTGTGGATGAATACCATGATGAGTAACCAAGTTGAAAACAAAAAGCAGTCACACACATACACAGGTAACTAAAATGTTTGGCCTGCTGTGATTTGTGATTATCTTTAGGTACATTTACATAGGACAACTGTAAAGAACAGAGGCTGGTATGGCTGAACAAAGAGCTCTGACAATGTCTCATGGGGAAGTAGATTGGTTTTGAAAATTAAAAATACCAGAACATTTTAATAAGCACAGATAAAAGTAAAAGGCATTTAAAACATGAGACGTATAAACATGGTTTGACAAACCCCGAGCTATTCATCAAATCTGGCCTGCTGCATGTGTTGGTAAATACAGGTATTTTACGTAAGAGCCCAGCCACATCCATGTGTTTGCTTATTGTTTTTTTCCTGTCCACAGCTACCTTAGCACTACCTCGGTGACCTATAAAACAAAACATATTTAATATATGGCCCTTTACAGAAAATAGTTTGCTACATTTTGTTATATCATATATTTAGGGAAGCAGGAAAGAGTTCCAGGTGATTGAAACAGAGGCTGCATGCTACCATTATTGGTAATTTAGAATGGGAGGATTGAAAGAAATTTTTTTCCAGATTGTTAAAGACCCAAATTTTAGAATAAGACAAAATATTTCTTAGTATGAAAACAATAATAACAAGCTTAAGCATATACTTTGGATACAGAATCAATGGTTATATATTAAAATGTTCTAAGGCTGAAAGAAAGTGGGGGTATTTTGGAAAGTACTTCGTTAGCTTAAAGATAACTTTAATTGAAATTGGATGTCAATGGTTTTGTAAAAACAATGTAATTATGGTATGAATAAATAATTTATTCATCTTAAAATACCAAATGTTAATGTTTTGGATGTTATTATAATTTATTATTTAAGAATGATGGTCTTAGGATCTGATTCTCTGACATTTGAAAGCGTAAGAGAATGACTTTGGCAAAACTTCTTAAATGTTTGTGACTGGTTTCCTGTTTGCACAGGGGAAAAATAACAACTGTTCACTCATTATGTTTTCTGCTGAATTACATGAGTTATTCCACGTAAGTATTTTGATAATAAGTATGTATTAGTATGATTATGCTTCCTATTGAACTGAAGGATAAATGTATTGTACTTCAAAATATATTCTAAGCAAATATTTTCCTAGTTCTCATGTCAATTGGATATGCTTTGAGGGCTAAATAACTGCTTTTACAGAGAGTATATGGAGGACATGATACAGTTTATGGTTTCAATTTGTGTCTCCACCCAAATTGCACATCAAATTGTAATCTACAATGTTGGAAAAGGGGACTGGTGAGAGGTGATAAGATCATGGGGGAGGGGGACTTTCCCCTTGCTCTTCTCCGTATAGTGAATGAGTTCTCATGAGATCTAGTAGTTTCAAAGAGTGCGGCTCCTTCCCCATCTCTCTTTCCTCCTGCTCTGGCTATGTAAGGACTTGACTCCTTCCTCTTTGCCTATTTCCATAATTGTAATTTTCCTGAGGCCTCTCCAGCTCTGCTTCCTGTACAGCCTGTGGAACCATGAATCAATTAAAGCTATTTTTTAAATAAATAAATAAATAACCCAGTCTCTCGTGGTTCTTTCTAACAATGTGCGAACAGACTAACACAGTATTCTTCTGAGCTCTGGCCATGTATTATCTGTGGCTTTCTCAAAACGCACAACATAGGATAAATTTAAAGTGATAGGGAAAAAGAATAAATCAAAGATAAATTCAGATTTAGATATGTGAGAAACACGTTCACCCATCCAAACCCAAACAATTGTCTCGGAGACAGGAAGAGCAGCATAAGCGAGACTTTTAATGTGGTCTTGCAAGATCGAGTGTTTGGTAAGCAGGCACACCCAGGGCAGTTACAGCAGATAATTTATCTCCTAGCACGTAAGTGCCTCCCTGAATTCCTCATTGGTTGAGTTCTATGGGGTTACAATCTTCCCGGACATCACCCAAGTTTCGTCATCCCCCTGGTTCCTTTTCCCACTTAAGTTTCGATTTCCCAATAGCAAAATGTTCTTCCCTTTTATGGGCTGACTCCCTCTTCTACATCCTATTCACTTACCATCACTTTCTAGGTGCACAATCCACGTGGTTTGTCACATCTGCTGGCTGGCTGCGAGTAGTTGTATTTATCATACTTTGAAAATGGACCATTTAAAAAGTTTTCTCACAGATATAACAACTTAAGACCTGATGTTTTATTTCACCAAATGCTTTTTGCTACTTTAAAAATGCGCGTGCGTGCGCACACACACACACACAGAATCAGGCTGATAATGACAAATGTAGCCAATCATAAACTTCTTAATTATTTTGGAAATACTTATGTATTCTATACTGGATAAATGCAATATAACACACATACTAGTTAGTTATAACATATGGTATCTATTGACTGATGAAAGTTTCATTTAGAATGAATAGACATTTTCATAGAAAATTGTACTGCAACCCTGATGTTAACCTCAAAACATGTGTATTTAAAGTACTTAAATTACATTGCTGTTTTATAGATGGAAGAATTTCCACCAATGAAATTATTACTTCTCTGTACTATTGAAATATAAGGACAAATGCATATATAAAGCACGTAAAAGTAAGTAAATGCATAATATTTTCATGAATAACAATTGCAAGTTTGTAAACTCATTTAATATTTACTATTATTGTATTGCTGTTTTATTGTGTGGCTACTGTAACACAGGCTAAACAACAAAGAGTTAAACAAGTTCATTTGTCTTCCATAATGTTCTGAGTGTACATGTGGCAATTCTGTTATGGTTGAATCTAGAAAGATGTCAGAGTAGAGCTTTTCAATTTTGTTGTCGAGATCCTGGGCTCCACAAACTACTCACTAAATTTAGTTTGTGTTTTGTGGTGATTAAGATTTAGTTTGTGTTATGGGGTGCAATATGAGATTTTTACAGGATAGATTTATATCCTGGGACGTTTGCATATGCAATTACATAATTTGATCTTTGTAGTGGAGGTTAGCTGTCTCCCCTCATAGATATTCCTCTTAGTCTTGCAAAGAGTAAGAAGGAGGAAAAAAGAGTATTTAAGATACTATTATATGAAGCTTGCCCTCATGGTGAAATGGCCTCCTTTTCTGTAAACAGTCCTTTCTTTTTTTGAGACAGAGTCTTGCTCTGTCGCCAGGCTGGAGTGCAGTGGCATGATCTTGGCTCACTGCAACCTCCTCCTCTCATGTTCAACCTATCCTTCTGCCTCAGCCTTCTAAGTATATGGGACTACAGGCACGTGCCACCACACCAAGCTAATTTTTGTATGTTCTGTAGAGATGGAATTTCACCATGTTGGCCAGGATAGTCTCGACCTCAGGATCCTCTTGACCTCAGGATCTGCCTGCCTTATCCTCCCAAAGTGCTGGGATTACGGGCATGAGCCACCACCCCCAGACAAAACAGTACATTTATAAGAGGCAATTTAGAAGATCAGCAGTAGTGTCCCATGTGTTTTTTCTGTAAAAAAATTTTAATATCCACTTGAATGAAAGCTACATGAGTCTTGAGATTTTTGTCTACTTTGTTCACAGTTTTATCACCTGTACTTAGAAAGTGCCTGACACATAGCAGCCAGTGAATGTAAATAAATGTTCTGCCAATTTCAATACTGGCTTCTATCTTTTGATGTACAATAGCTATCGTACGATAGCTATCGTATCATACTAGGACATATGTTTTCTAACTAGAGGACAAAAGAGATCATGTCTATTCCATTCAAAGATTAATCGAATTCAGGAAAAGCAATATGAGGAAACAATTAGCTATCTGGTCCACAATAACTTTGCTTTGAAAAATATGGCAATAATACAAATATTAATCCATTTTTATGAAGTGTTCAATATGAGATCTGTGCATGATTATCTATTATGTGTTTGATGAAACAATATCAGTTCTACTTAATGACTTAATGGTAAAATAGTCCAATACATAAAAATTATTTATTAAGAAATTCTGTTCCATTTTCTTTTAGTGCATAATTAAGAGATGTAATGTGTTTTCTAGGTAATACATTATATTATTGTGCACACTGAAGAATAATCTCTCATTTTAATTATTGTATTGTGTTCTCATAAAATTTATATTCTTGAAAATGTGTGTTTTTGAGATGATTTAATAGCTTTTAAGCACTAAAAACCTTCAACTGTTCTTTTTTATATATAATCCAGTATGAAAAAATTTGATTTCATGTAATAAAAATTATTAGAAAGGGGAGAATAGTAAATTTAAAAAGCATCATTCAAGAATAAAGCAATTCATGACTAAAATATAAAAATGTAAAGAAATTAGCCTGAAGAAAATTCAAAGCCTGGTTGTCAAAGTTTTTTGGCAATGTAGAAAACCATCCCTTGTATAGAAACATATAATTATGCACACATATGAGAAAATGGTCCTCTTTTAAAAGGATATGTTACTTTCCTATTAGCCAAAGAACGAATAATGTTTCCAAAATTTAGCAACTAAGTTCTAGTAAATTTAAATAATGTCAACCAGATAACTCATATGAAATACCTAATAACTAATTCTATTGAAGTGAGATCAAATAGAGAACTTGAATGTAATGCAGCTAGTTTTATGAACAAAGCTGTAATTTCTTACAATTTGAGTTTTACCACTAATAAACTTTTAAAATACACATCATCCAAAAACATGATACTTGGGTGCAGCAGTTTTATGGTACTTTGAGCAAGAGACACTGATGACAGAGCAAGACTCCATCTCAAAAAAAAAAAAGGACTGTTTATAGAAAAGGAGGGCATCTCACCATGAGGGCAAGCTTCATATAAGAGTATCTTAAATACTCTTTTCCCTCCTTCTTCTCTGGAGCAGTTTCTTCCTCCATACTCTTTGGACTACTATAATCTTCTAACTTTCCCTAATATTTTCCTAATATTTTGCCAGCCACCCTGAGTGAATCCCAACAAGAGATGAAATGAATTGAAATGTCTTTCTGAAGACAAGAAGCAAAATGTGAATATACTGGTAGAGGACACATCTTCCTAGAGTGACTGGGGTAGTTCACAGTAGAAGTGGCGACTACAAACCAATTTGCTGAAATTAGTAATTCTAACTGGGTCTGTCCTAAGCTAATTAAGACATAAGGTTACCCTCCCTTTCTATTTTTCCATTACTGGTAGTTTTTGACTATATTTTTAATTCTTTATGAAAGATTTTTCTAGAGTAACAACCAAGAGGTCTTTGGAGAAGAAAATTAGAAGTGAGAGAGATTCTTCTGGAGGTGAAATTGTTCTGGGCTCTATTTTGCTTACAGGCCAAGTTGTGAAAGCATATATATTCTGGTCTGCTCTTGGCCTCATGGTGGAAACTACCTGGAGTGTTTCATCTTTGCCAAAGACTATGTAATTAAATCTGCCTAATTCTGGAATGTCATATTAAGGAACTCATTTATCTAAAGTTATGTTATATTCTCCAACTTGCAAATAACTGATTTGACATATTTATCTTTGTCATTTTTCCTTTGTTTCACAGTTATTTCTAAATCCAGATAGAGGAACAAATAGAAAACGGAAGAAAGAAGTTTTGGTATATTCACCCTCACATCCCAGCATAATCTAATTGCTTACAAAGTGACTTTAGACAATACAAGCACTATCCAAAAGCACAATATTGCACAATAATGCATAATAATGTTTTGTGTGTATCACAGAAAAATAAACCTAGTAACTATTTATTTGGCAATTATGCAACATTATGTTTCAATGTAGTTTAACAGCTATCCTAGATTTAATTTAAAAAATTCTTCTCTTTTTTATCCTTCTACCATACCAAAATTTTTCTATAACAGGACCTTTGTAAATATATGATTAGTTTTTTCTTTTTTTTGTCAGAAATGATCTTACTTAGATCTCTGAATATTTCTTACTTACTTCAGGTTTCTGCACAAATGTCACTTCCTCTGAGACCTTCCTGACAGTGGTAAGTAAAGTGGCCTCCTGCTTACCTCATCATCACATCTGAAGTTCTACCCTTTCTGAGCTATTTCTTAATTGCACATGCCACTATCTGTTGTGATGATATGTTTCACATGCATTGTTTTAACTTTACTTACTAAAGGGACTTTGTCTTGTACTGATGTATATTTAGGGCTAAGAAGAGAACCTGGCATATTTGGTTACTTAACAAGAGCGTGTTGAATGAACAAAGAACTAAATACCATGGAACATGTATGGACATAATGGAAATAGCTTATACTCCATCAATAGCCAAGATGTGTGTCATGCATACTTTCTTTTGAAATGAGTCACGATTCTTCCCCATAAAACATATTTACTTATTTTTTTAAAATACAAGAGTGATTTCAGAAGCTAAAGTAGAGTTTTCTGCTTACCAAAAATCTTTTTTTCATTTTAGGGAAGCATATAATTCCATTTTTATTATAATGAAATAATTTGCCCTTTAGAAGAGTTATATTAACTGCAATTGTTCCTGCTACTGGAAACCTGAGCACTAGTATAGATCATTTTAGTCTGCAGATTTACAGGGGAAAACTAGAAATTTCCTCTTAAGGTAACTTAGAATAGAAATTATAATACAAGAGCTCTTGGAGAAGAGATGAGGATGAGTGCAAGACTAGTTACCACTATCATAACAGTACATGGCTCTTAGCTTTTATATCATACTGAATAGTTCTAAAATATGTTCACGTTCATTCTCTTATTTGACAAGTTAGAAGAATGAGAGTTTCTGCTTTGTTTTGCTTTCATTGTTTTCTTTTTTTACTTTTTGTTGAGACAGAGAGTTTCACTCGTTACCCAGGCTGGAGTGCAATGGCGCGATCTGGGCTCACCGCAACCTCCACCTCCTGGGTTCAGGCCATTCTCCTGCCTCAGGCTCCTGAGTAGCTGGGATTACAGGCACACACCATCATGCCCAGCTAATTTTTTGTATTTTTAGTAGAGACGGGATTTCACCATATTGACCAGGATGGTCTTGATCTCTTGACCTCATGATCCACCCACCTCGGCCTCCAAAAGTGCTTTCCTTTTTTACTTTTACATTTAGAATATACACTCTGACCTATAGAAATCTGTATACGGGATGTTTGAGTCCCAAATAGTAAGCATTCCCATGGACAATACACTGAGTCAAGTACTGTGGGAGCAGTGAGAAGGATCTTATTCTGACCTGGGAAGTTAGGGCAGGCTTTACATGTTTGACCTGTGTCCTGAATGAGCTGGAAAGAATTACTTTTTTTTTTTTTTTGAGATGGAGTCTTTCTCTGTCGCCAGGCTGGAGTGCAGTGATGCAATCTCAGCTCACTGCAACCTCCACCTCCCTGGTTCAAGCAATTCTTCTGCCTCAGCCTCCTGAGTAGCTGGGATCACAGGAACCTTCCACCACACCTGGCTAATTTTTGTGTTTTTAGTAGAGATGGGGTTTCGCCATGTTAGCCAGGCTGGTCTCATACTCCTGACCTCAAGTGATCTGCCCACCTTGGCCTCCCAAAGTGCTGGGATTACAGGTGTGCACCACCATGCCTGGCCTGGAATTATATTAATATTTATAAATTTTCATCAGTGAGTATTGGTAAGATATTTAAGAAAGTTCAAATTCATTACATTATGAGACATCAGTTTTTCTATAAAGTGACCTCAGAAGATGCTTACATCCTTCTGCTGCTCATCACTATCTCCTGGCTGCTTCTCTCCCCAGATGTGTTTCACATAGATGACTCCATTTCTCAGTAGCTTTCTTCCCTTGATTCTATCCTATGATTTCATGAAGCCCAGATCATCTCTTCATGTCAGTTATTCTTAACTCACTTTTTTCAATATTACTGAGTGCTTTAGGCCTATGGGATGCAGTAGTGATGATGACTGAGTCCTTGCTCTAAGAGCTGACTGCTTTTGCAACTTGGACTGTGTTCAGCTGGCAGCTCCTCTCTGCTCCAAGGAATGTCTGCTGGGCTCAGTCACTCACTCCTGTGTCTGCAAACAGCTGGCAGCTTGAGTGAAGTGGAAGTGTCCAAGATGCCTGCATTTATAGTATCAGATTTATATTATCCTTGCTCAACTGGAATTGCTGGAAGAAGTGGAGTTGGACAAGGCTTCACTCTCTTTTTTTCCTTTTTTTTTTTGAGACGGAGTTTTGCTGTTGTTACCCAGGCTGGAGTGCAATGGCACGATCTCGGCTCACTGCAACCTCCGCCTCCTGGGTTCAGGCAATTCTCCTGCCTCAGCCTCCTGAGTAGCTGGGATTACAGGCACGCGCCACCATGCCCAGCTAATTTCTGGTATTTTTAGTAGAGACGGGATTTCACCATGTTGACCAGGATGGTCTCCATCTCTTGACCTCGTGATCCACCCGCCTTGGCCTCCCAAAATGCTGGGATTACAGGCTTGAGCCACCGCGCCCGGCCTGGCTTCTCTCTTTCTCTCTCTTGTATTCTTACTTCTTTTGAGGCTTTATATCTCATTGAACTTTTATCATCAAGGGAGCTTACTTACATGGCTTGTCATAGCATCAAGAAGAAACAGATATTCTTTGGAAGTAAACAAATTCATCAACACAATACAAGGACTTTATACACACATTAGGATAACATAGAGGTTGAACTGTAGCATATATTTTCTATAAAAAAAGTATGCTAATAACTTAGGATGTGGTTAATCTGCTACTGTTATAATAGCAGAACTTCATCTGTAGGTAATTTGTTGTAAAATGAAAACACTAACAAAATTAAAATCAACTAATTTAAAAAAGAATTGGGCTACTAAAATCTGCTTTATATTAGTTCAGATTTGCACATAGGCAAGCACAGGATTTAGGTTGTGATGCCATTGGGAAGAGATGGACAAAATATTTTTCAAAATTGAGCAGTGGTGAAAATAATTTTAAATAGAATGAATTATGAGCCAGAAATAAAGAGCATTTACTGTATCACCTAGATGCAAATAAAATTAACAAACAGAATTTTGAGATCATTCTAATCCTTTATTGTAACTGAATGAGACTACGGAGTGACAGCAGGGAAAAACACAAAGTTTAGTTGGTAGAGCCATGCTGTAATATAAACATACCATTTCCAAAATTGTTAAGATGGACGATTTTCCTTATGACTACTTAATATTTAATGTTAATGTGGAAAGAAATAGGGAGTAAAATATCTCAAGGAAGCTATCTGCCAAAGTGTTGACTAATTCTAGAACCAGGGACTCTATTCAAATACACACTTTCTTATTAAAAAACCTTGCATTAGACCAGGTGAGGTGGCTCACGCCTGTAATCCTAGCACTTTGGGAGGCTGAGGTGGGCAGATCACAAGGTCAGGAGTTCAAGACCAGCCTGATCAACATGGTGAAAACCTGTCTCTACTAAAATACAAAAAAAAAAACTGGACATGGTAGCAGGCCCCTATAAACCTAGCTACTCAGGAGGCTGAGGCAGGAGAATCATTTGAACCTAGAAGGCAGAGGTTGCAGTGAGCTGAGATCATGCCATTGCACTCTAGCCTGGGCGACAGAGTGAGACTCTGTCTCAAAGAAAATAAAAAAGAACTTTGCTTTACATTTTATCAGCTAAAAGCTTTAGTGTTATTTTTGAGTAAATGATTTCTACTGTATAAAAATGGAGGAACATTTAAGAATTGGAATTAGAGCATATCTAAGTGTCAATGACTTCCCATTAGACCTGTAGTTATACAGCTCATATTGATTACCAAGTTGCAGAAAGGGAGGACACATGTTTAACTGGGGATGTTCTAGTTAGAGACTGTTGGAAAGAACTTACAGGATTTGTGCTTGTGTTATGTAATTGTGGGGAAGGTGTAAGATAGCATTTTTTTTCTAGGTTAAATCTAATTAGAAAGTGGGACTAATTCTATGATTTTACAGATGACCATTATCTAGAAGGTGGGAAGGACAGAAGGAAATTAAGCTGTAATTAAAGAATCACTAGTCACTTGTATTAGCCAGAAAAAAAGGACTATCTGGTCATTTTTGTACTTGCTCAATTACCTTGTTTCTACGTTCAGACAAAACAAATGACCAATGTAGTGTATTTTTTTGTGTTTTTATCTTCTCACTTCATTTTGGTCTCAGTCATAAACCTTGTGTAATGTCACTCTGCTATCTGATTGCTCTTCAGAAGAACGTCCTGGCTTATCTATGAGCAACAGGACAGGTCTTCAGATTCCTGAGAACTAACATTTAGAGTGAGTCTATTTCTTTGATGTCAGGGCTGCTTCTTCTTATTTTTCTTTTTTCTGATGGTTATATCAAACTAAACCCTGGAGCAAATTCTTCTACATGAATAGGCATTTATTAATCAGATTTTCTTTTTTGTTGTTGTTGAGATGGTGTCTTGCTCTGTTGCCCAGGCTGGAGTGCAGTGGCGCAATCTTGGCTCACTACAACCTCCACCTCCTGCTTTCAAGTGATTCTCCTGCCTCAGCCTCCCAAGTAGCTGGGGCTACAGGCACGCACCACCACATCTGGCTAATAATTTTTTGTGTGTGTTTTTAGTAGAGACAGGGTTTCACCATGTTGGCCAGGCTGGTCTTGAACTCCCGATCTCATGATCCACCCTCCTTGAGCTCCCAAAGTGCTGGGATTACAGGCAAGAGCCACTGCGCTCTGCCTATTAATCAGATTTTCTATAGCAAGAATCATAAAGACAATCTTAAAATCTATCCTGTTGTCTCCATGACGTGTCAACTCTTTGTACTTTAGATGATCTCATCATAGTTTATGAAAAGTCAACTTTTGGCAGATTTATCAATGATCCAGAGACGAGAGCCTGTCGTTGATATATTTTAAATCAGTAAAAACCGTAAATGCTTCCACGCAAGCAGCTTCTCAAAGACCTGTTTGAGAGTTATGCTTCTGGATGCCACCTCTAAAGGAATAGGGCTTTAATGCCACCTGCATACATGATGGCAAGTATCTAAAAACCACGTTGTCCAGTGTATTTTCTTTACTTTTAGCTTTGTCAATGAGAGTCTATTCATTCTTCACAAACAAGTTATGAATTTTGCCAATACAAACTATTTGTTGTATTTTATATGCTAATTAATAAAACTTTACATGTGAATTAAGATATAGATAAATAAAGGGCTCCAGGGTTGCCTTTAGGGTGCTCAGGTTTAATGATACAATGTTAACTCACTACCTGGGAGTGTTGATTCTCAGTCAGGGCAATTGATTGTTACCAGTGTCAGCTAAGAAACTATATAGCTCAAATAAAATGAGCTTCATCTCACAATCTTAAAGTATTTTAAAGTACATTATAGATATTGTAACAACAATAAGATTTCCTGGTTAGTCTGTTAATTTGGGCTAGCTATCAATTTCCTTTGTCAGAACATTTTCTTTTGCCTACCATTGGTCACATAAGGCTCACTCATTGGCTGGAACCTGCCTGGAATTAGCAGGAGGTCCTTCCAGTAGATTGGCTAGTTTTATTTGAAGGGTCATCTGAGCAGTGCCCTTCGTGACTGTCTCAACCAAATAGACCGAAAGTTTTGAGTGAAGTTTTTCTTCTTCACTTTTGTGTTACTTCCTGAAGAGCATAAAATCAAAGGTAAAGGGTATAATAAATTAATTTTATTCAATCATTAACATAGTTTTAGTATTGCAGCAACATTTTTACTGCCATGAACATTGCAGTAAGCAGAATATGGTTTTATTAAATTTACTGTCAATTAAAAATTCTATGATTAAAATGTAAATGGCATATGCTCTATAAAATGCATATACAATATGAATATTCACAACTCTAAATATCTGCTACAGTCTCTGGTAATTGCATGTTGCATATTCATACTCATAACAACTGTAATTTTTCACAATAACCAGTAGCAACAATTTCCCTGAGAAGCTTATAATTAAAAAAAAAAATCCAAATAGATATTTAGCAAACGGATACAGTATCATAACCAGATTTTTCTAAGATGTAATTCCCAAAATGATTGATAGGTCAATAACTCTAAGAAGGATGAACTCTATGGTCTTATATCTTTCAGCTGTGCTGTAAAACATGCACCCTGAAGGCATTTGAAATGGTGGACATCTGGAAGAAATTAAGAGAAGGCCAAATCCAGAACTTTTAGTATCATATTTTGAAAGGGCCAAATACTATCAGCATCATACATTTTTGAGGTCTAGACATTTTCTTATAATTTGTTTTGTAAATAGGTGTGGTGACGGAAGTAACATTTTGCTAATAATAAAATACAGATATCTGTAATTATTTGTTTTAAAAACAATCTATGAATATCTCTGTAGTAGCAAGTTATGTAAATTCTCCCTCAGTAAATTCAGTTATGCTTTTAAAAGCTAAGGATACAAAATGAGAAAGTGAATCAAGTCCTTTGGATATTTTCTGCTTAATCTTGTAATGCTTCCAGAAGGGTGTGGATACGATTCCTATCTTGTTCAGTTTTCTAGAGTCACTAACTGGAACACTCAAATGCTATAGAATCTAGGCTGTACAGTCTAAGCTGACTAGAGAACAATGGCATCTAAGAAGAGAAAAATCTTGATTGTATTAAAAGATCCAGAATTTACTAATCTACATAAGTGCCAGTGAAAGGGGTGGTTTATTGATCATGTTCTTCTTAATTATAGAAAACATGAAGAATGTACCAAGTATTATTTTTATAATCTTTGGAATGAAATATAAAAATGACAGTAGTCACGCTTATGACATTAAAGCAATATTACATAGTAGTTATTAATTTAACCTTTTCCTTATTGATTTGATTGACTTTTCAATGCTGGTCTTCCTGTGTACAGGAAAGTAATCTTGAGAAAAGCAAATTTGGAATATAAAAGGTCACTGTCATATTGCGCTTATTTTTGCTAAATGAGTTGGCCATTTGAAGGTATAATCTTTCAATCTGAAATTATAATTGTAAAAATAATTTTAAATGCTATTAAATTAACATATTTCTGTATCAAAAAGCAACAAGAAGGGAAAACACTACAAAATTATTTCATTTCTATTACTATGTGGATTTAGAATTGTATAGTTCCACAAATATGATATAAGAAAAGTATAAATACCATTAATATAAACTGCTAATGACTACCTATATATTAAACCAAAACTCATATATCAAAATAAAAACTATACATTATAGTACAGACACACACACATATATATATAATTTTTCTTTCAGATGTATTTTATATATATATTTTATATGTCTATACACACACGTATATATATATACATATACATATATACATATATATAAAGCCTATTTCTTTTGGTCTTTTTGGAGAAATTGGTTCAGTTTAACCCCCTGTATTAATAATATATTAAATGCTAATATTTATTTTTTCTTGTTAAAGTAGTGTGAAATTAATTTTGATTTATATTTAGTAAAAATTCACTTTAACCTAAGAACTGAGATACATCAGATAAAAATCACAAGACACATTTTATATTTTCAATTATTTAAATCTATTTTACTTTTATTTTTAAGCCTATGCAGTATGTAAGAAATCAAATAATGTTTGGATTTGATATTCTCATTATTTCAATTTTTATACAATAGATCATTTCATCTTCCCAATCATCACCTCATTACTGGGCTTTTACTTTCACACAAGAGTTTAGTCTGGTACAGGCAATCCTCATTATTCACAGATTTTATATTGCAAATTCTCCTACTCGTTAAATGTGCTTGTATTCCCAAAACCCATACTCATAGCACTTTTGTGGTCGTCTGTGGACATGCATAGATGGGGAAAATATTTGAATTTCCCAATGTGCATGCCCCAGCTGAGGTTGAACAAGGCAATGCTCTGTCTCATCTCAGCTCTCAGAGTCTAAACAAGTGCCCTTTATATGATATATTTTCTGGCATAATTTTTTCCATGTTTGTGTGTATTTTGCTGTGTAAAATGTCCCTGAAATGTAATGCTGAAGTACTGCTCTATGTTCCTAAGCACAAGAAGGCTAAGCTATGCCTCATGGAGAAACTCTATATGTTAGGTAAGTCTTAATCAGGCAGAATTTACAGTGCTGTTGGCCATGAGTCCAATGTTCATTAATTAACAATATGTATCAAATAAAGTATTGATAGGGATAGGAGGCAGGGAAATTCTGGGCAGAAGAGGGTGTGTCCCTGGTGAAGACCCCACCCTCAAGCTTGGAACCAGAGCCCAAAGTGAGAATATACATTCCTGTTTTCCCACTTGTATGGTGCCTTTTGCAAAAGCACCCATTGCTTACCCTGTTTATCTGGTACCCAAAATAACCCCTGACTCGTTGGCAGAGAAGAGAAGTGGCTGAATGTTGAGTGGAGAAGCATTAGCTGGGTCCCAGAGACTACGGTTGCATGTCAGAGAGAAGCAGCTTGACTTTAGAGGGAAAGCTTAAAAGTATGACTTCAAGGATGAGTCTGATTGTGGGAGCCTTGACTAATCTACCCATTCTGTCCCCTTTCCAGCTCCTCTTACTGCTGAGAGCCACTTTCATCAGCAATAAAATGCTTTGCATTCACCACTTGGATTAGTTCCTTCTCACACTGCTAATAAAGACATGCCCGAGACTGGGTAATTTATAAAGGAAAGAGGTTTAATTGACTCACAGTTCTACATGCTGGGGAGGTCTCATAATCATGAGGGAAGGAGAAAAAGGAGCAAAGTCACATCTCACATGGTGGCAGGTAAGAGAGCCTGTGTAGGGGAATTCCCATTTATAAAACCATCAGATCTCCTGAGACATATTCACTATCACGAGAACAATATGGGGGAAACTGCCCCTGTGATTCAATTATCTCCACCTGGCCCCTCCTACAACATGCTGGGATTATAAGAATCACAATTCAAGATAAGAACTGCATGGGACACAGCCAACCTATATTACCACCCTGCAGTTCATTTGCACATCCTGAATTTTTTCTGGACATTGAACAAGAGTTTAGGTACCATGAGTGAGGAGGCAAAAGGCTGTCAAACTGACTCTCTGCCCCTGCTGGTGGAAGGCAGCCACCTCATGCGAAAATACAGAGGGCCCACTGAGCTATTAATACTTAAGCTGTCTACTGATGGCAAAGCTAAAAGAGGGTTGTCTATAACACTCTGGGACTTTGCGGGGGTCATAGGTACTCCCCACTAGTGGCTGCTTTGGTGGGGCCCACACAGAGTCTTGCTCTTGCTGGCACCCAAAATCACTCTCCCCAGCTCCTGCACCCACTACCTGCATGATCCCTCCCATGAGGGGTTGAGCACAAGCAGTGTGAGTGAGTGAGTGGAGTTTGACCCGACCTTTGCTGAAGCAGCCAGCTAGCTCCAATGCCAGTTACTTTGGCAACAGCAGGGGCAGTTTCTGCCCATGAAGGGGTCAGGGAAAATTTCCTGTTTCAATGTTTTTGAACAAAAACATGTATGAGTCATGGTTATATATTGAACAGGTAATAAAAATCTATCAATAGACAGTGGTGTAGGTTTAGCCCTGCATTTCCCAACGAACAATAGTTCAGTATTGATGAACTGAGCATTTCAGGTAACTTAAGATATTTTAACTACCAGGAATATGACTGGCTGTATTAATTGACTCTCAACAAATATTCACTTAATTTTTTCTGCAGGTGGAATTCAGGGACTATTTCTACTATATTCTATTTCATAAAGAAAAACATCAGGTTCCTGGACAAAACATCATGGTCTCTGGCACAATAAAAAGACAGTATTTCAAGGAAATTTATTTTTTGTAATGGAATTACTTGACAAATTTTATGTAACTGCATTTCACTATTCTCCTTGTAATTTGTAATAAACAAGAGTGACCTTCTAAGTCCACACTTCTATGACTAAGAACTCTTATATAGTGGAATAGAAGTGAGCACAACCAAAACATGGTAGGAAAAAGAAGCATAAAAATGTGAAGTGTCTAGCATATTCTCTACAGAAGTGATAAATAGCCTGAGTACTCCATATAGAAGGAAAAGCATTTGCTTAACACCCACTGAAGCTGAATACAATGTTAAATGGAGAGTATGAAAACTGAATGGAAAGAAACGAGATTGTGCCAAAACATCCTGAACATATTCACATTAACCATTTTAGCCTTGAAGATGATATTGTAAGTCTTTTTCTTTGTCTCATCCCTAGTCTTTCTATGCATGTAATAAATAAATATTAAAATGATGCAAACTAATATTAAAGTTCAAAATTACAGTAAGATCCCATGGAATAAAATTTCAAAGAACAACGATTCTGCATTAGTTCATTTTGCATAAAGAACTACTGGAGACTGGGTAATTTATAAAGAAAAGAGGTTTAATTTACTCTTGATTCAGCATGGCTGGGAGGCCTCAGGAAACTTACAGTCATGGTGAAAAGTGAAGAGGAAGCAAGACACCTTCTTCACAGGGTGGCGGGAAGAAGAATGAAGGCAGAGTAAAATACCAAACACTTATAAAACCATCAGATCTCAACAGAACTCACTATCAAGAGAACAGCATGAGGGAAACTGCCCCTATGATTCCATTACCTCTACCTGGTCTCTCCCTTTACATGTGGGGATTCTGGAGATTATAATTCAAAATGTGATTTGGGTGGGGAGAATTCAGCCATGTTAGTTTCTAAAGCTACAGTTAGTATTTGCTATTATATGATGTGGCAAGGATTAAAATTGGTCACATGAGGTTCCATTGTTCTGGAAGATGAAAGAGTTCTGGAGAATGAAAGAGTTCTGGAGATAGATCAAGATGATGGTTACACAACAATGTGAATTCAATTCCACTATACCGAACACTTAAAATAATTAAAATGGTAAATTTTATTATGTATGTATATTTTACCACAATTAAAAAGAGTAGGTCAAATAGGAATAAAGTTATATATAATTTCACAAATTAAGTACCAGAAAAATGTTTCAAAAGACCAATGCATGTGCTGTAATTTACAGCTTTAGTAGTCCTAATGAGTAGAGATCAAGAACATAGCCTATTGTTCTGGAAGTTAGACAAGCAGCTCAGTGGCTTGGTGATTAGAAAAGTAATTTTTACAATATTTTTGGGTAGTAAAAGCCCTAACTTTTGTTCCAAAATTTTTGTCTCCTTTGGAAGACTAGAAAGCTAAATAAAGGTAATCAAGAATGCAGAGAGAGCATGAGAGAGAGAGAGAGAGAGAGAGAGAGAGAGAGAGAGAAGACAGGACCTCCAACCATAGTTGAGATGGAAACACAAAAGGAAGATATTTAATATTAATAAAGATAATAAAATAAACAACTGCCATGTTCAATTACCCAGATATATTTGAAATAAAGAAATTCTGAATAGTACTTTAAGTTTGTTTAATGCTAAAGTAATATTTGAATATATATAAAATAGGACGATAAAATACAGAATTTAGAATTAATGACTATAATAAAAATCAGAAATAATGGGAACAAAAAATAAAGCAACAGATAGTAAGCAAAAAAACAACAGAATGAATCCAAAATAAGACAGAATTAATGAACCTAAAACACACCTGAGAATTCACTCAGATGATATAAACACATAAAATAATATTTAAAATATACAATGATAGTTTCAAGAGCTAAGATATACTAAGAGTTTCAGGAGAATGCAATAGATGAAGTGGTGAGAAACTATATTTGAAAGGACAACTACTAAGAATTTTACCAAACTAAGGAAACACATGAGAATTTAGGTTGAAAAATACACATTAATATATGGGAGAATAAACGAGATTTAATTAAAATCTAGATATATTTTGTGAAAACATTTACTTGTCAAAGACAAAGGTATAAAGTACTTCAACCTTACCAGGGAGATAAAACAGATTTCCTGTAATAGAGTAGGCAATTTCTCTAGGTCATGGTAGACAGATTGCCTATTACAGAAAAATATAATGAACAGGGATTGCCAGATAAAATATAAAATACCTAGCTAAATTTAAATCCCAGATAAAAATGAATTCAAGTATATCTTAAATATTTTATAGAATATAGTTATTCTACAAAGATTAAAGTGTGGTTTATTTACAAAAAGAAATCTTATTCAGCCTTAAAAAGAAGGAAATTATGGCATTTGTGAAGACATGAATGAACCCTGAGGATATTATACTAAGTGAAATAAGCCAGTCATGGAAATCCAAAAACAGTATGATTCCACATATCATGAGATATCTAAAATAGGCAAACTCACAGAAGCAGAGAACAGAATAGTAGGCGTCTGGGGCATTGTGGGGAGAATAAATGGGGAATTGCTGTTTCATAAGTATTAATTTTCAGTTATGTAGGATGAATAAATTCTGGAAATCTGTTGCACAACATAATGCCTAGAGCTAACATAATGTATGACACAGTTTAAAAATGGTTGAAATCATGTTAACAACACACATGAAAACAAAACAAAACAGAGGACAAGGGTACTCTTAGAATTAATGAATATGTCTATTACCTTAATGGTGGTGATGGCTTCATAAATGGATACCAATGTCCAAAGGTAATAGGCATCTGCACCCCAACTCTTCTTGACACATTTCAGAAACCCGCAAAATTATTCAAATTAGCCAATCCATAAGGAGTCCGAAAAATGTAGCTAACCTTACCCCTTATGGCATGAGTAAGCTGCTCACTACAGCTCCAGCCTACTGCTATCTTATGCCTGGGCAAAGCCCCTGTGAGGCCCGTTTTACTTCTCCCTTTTGGATCTGCAGATAACAAAAAGTTCCGCTTTTCATCTATCAAAGTGTCAGTATGTTTTGGCCCGTCATTAAAAGAACATTAGAGTGTGGGGCCAAGATGGCTGATTGGAAGCAGCTGCAGTGCATGACACTCATGGAGAGAACAAAAGGGGTGAGTAAATAGAGCACCTTCAACCTAAGCATTCAGGTACTCACACTGGGACTGATCTGGGAAACAGCTTATCTATAGAAAACAGGGAACATTAGGGCAAGGTAGTAGTTAGTCCATTCGGGAGCCATGCGGAGCCAAGGGAACACCCACCCTCAGCCAAGGGAAGCAGTGAGTGCAATACTGGGAAACCACGCTTTCCCCATGGATATTTGCAACCCTCAGATCAAGAGATCCCCTTGTGAATTCACTCAATCAGAGCACTGAGCTGTGTGGAGTCTTGGCAGAGCAGCTTCTCAGCCACACACAGAGACCCACGAGCTTTACATACTCCAGCCCCTGGGATTTCCAGCAAAGGTAACTGCAATTCAGGCAAAGTGGGTGGTCGGTATATACCCCTGGAAGGGAGCTGAATCCAGGAGGCTGAGCAGTTTGGTCCACAGGCCCCACTTTCACGGTACCTCAAAAGATAAGACTGAATGACCTGGAATTCCAGTCAGTCACCAGGAAGAGGGTAGCACCTAGCTGAGATGGGAGGAGCTCCCATGGGGAGGGGCAGGTCGCCATCTTTGGTGTAGTTCCAGCCTGCAAACTTTGGAGAGTCCAAATGAACCAGACAAGAAAGGAGTCCCCCAGCATAGCACAGCTGCTTTACCAAAACGCAGCCAGACTGTCTCCCCTCCCCCTCCCCCTCCCTCTCCTTCTCCTTCTCCTCTCCCGCTCCTCTTGTTCTCCTCTCCCTCTCCCTCTCCTTCTTTTCTTTTCCTTTGAGATGGAGTCTTGCTCTGTCACCCAGGCTGGAGTTCAGTGGAATGATCTTAGCTCCTGCAACCTCGGCCTCTCAGGTTCAAGCAATTCTTTGCCTCACTCAGCCTTCTGAGTATCTGAGATTGCAGGCATATACCACCATGTCTGGCTAATTTACTTTTTATATTTATTTATTTATTTTGTAGTTTTACTAGAGATGGGGTTTCACCATCTTGGCCAGGCTCCTCTTGAACTTATGACCTCATGATCCACCTGCCTTGGGCTTCCAAAGTGCTAGGGTTACAAGCTAGAGCCACTGCCCCTGACTGACTCTTTCTTTAAGAAGGACACTGATGCATTCCTTCCTCTTCACTGGATGGGACCTGCAAGCTGAGGACTCTAGCCAACCCCTGTCACATTCTACAGACAGAGTTCTAATCTGTCCATGAGATGGAGTGCCTGGACGAGGGGAAGGCCACCACCTTTCTGTTTGGGCAACTTGGCTGTTCTAGCCTAAGGGCTTTGGACAGTCCAAGCCAACCAGAGCAGAGGTGGTACCCCAGCATGGCACAGCTGTTTTGCAGAGGCATGGCCAGATTCCTTTTTTAAATGGGATCCCCATCCATTCTTTTTTACTGGGTGAGACCTCTCAGCCTGGGTTTCCAGCCACCCCCTCCTGTGTTCTATGACCAACAGAGTTCTAATTTCTCCCTGGAATGGAGTGCCCAAGAAGTGAGGTGGGCTGCCACCTTTGCTCTTTGGGTATCTCAGCCATTCCAGCCTATGGACTTTGTGGAGCCCAAATTGATTGGGTCCTGAAGGGATCCCCCAGCACAGCACAGTTTCTGCTTCTTTAAGCAGGTCCCTGATCATGTTATTCCTGACTGGTTGAGACCTCCCAACCAGAGTCTCCAGACACATCCTATAGGTGTGTTTGAGTCAGCAACAGTTCCATACCTCCATGGGCTGGAACTGCCAGAGGAAGGGGCTGGGTGCCATCTTTGCTGTTTCACAACCTTCACTGGTGATACCTCCAGATACTGGAAAATCTGAAATGATTAGAGTCTGGAGCAGACCCTCATTAAATTGCAGTAACCCTACAGAAAAGTGGTCAGATTGTTAAAAAAAAAAAAGAAAGAAAAAACAAACCCCCAAAAAGCACACAAAAACCCCATCCAAGGTCAGCAATACAATCTCAAAGATCAAAGGCAGATAAACCCACAAAAATGAGGCAGAATCAGCACAAAAACACTAAAAACTCAAAAAGCCAAACTTCCCTCTCTCCTCCAAATGACCAAAACACCTCTCCAGCAAGAGATCAGAACTGGGCTGAGGCAGCCAGAAAGAAACGCCAGATCCCCTACAAAGGGATACCCATCAGACTAACAGCAGACCTTATAGCAGAAACCCTGCAAGCCAGTGGAGATTGGGGGCCAATATTTGACAGTCTTAAAGAAAAGAAACTCCAACCCAGAATTTCATATCCAGCCAAACTAAGCTTCAAAAGCAAAGAAAAAAATAAGGTATTTTTCAGACAACCAAATGCTGAGGAAATTCATTACCACTAGACCTGCCTTACAAGAGCTCCTTAAAGAAGCACTGCATATGGTAAGGAAAAACCATCACCAGCCACTACAAAAACACACTGAAGTGCATAGACCAGTGACATGGTGCAGCCACCACATAAATACGCCTATAAGATAACCAGCTAGCATCATGATAACAGCATCAAACCCACACATAATGCTAACTTTAAATGTCAATGGGCAAAAGTCTCCAATTTAAAAAAAAGAGTGGAAAGCTGGATAAAGAATGAATACCTATCACTATGCTGTCTTCAAGAGACACATCTCATGTGTAAAGACATACATAGGCTCAAAATAAAGGGATAGAGGAAAATTTACCAAGGAAATAAAAAACAGAAAAAAGAAGGGGTTGCAATCCTAGTTTCTGACAAACAGAATTGACAGCAACCAAGATCAATAAAGAAAGAGGGCATTACATAATGGTAAAGAGTTCAATTCAACCTGAAAACATAACTATCCTAAATATATATACACCCAGCAGAGACGCACCCAGATTCATAAAGCAAATTCTTAGAGACATTCAAAGAGACTTTGACTCCCACACAATAATACTGGGAGAATTGAATATCTCGCCAACAATATTAGACAGATCATTGAGAGAGAAAATTAACAAAGATATTCAGGAACTGAACTTGGCTTTAGATCAAGTGTACCTAATCCATATATACAGAACTCTCCACCACAAAACAATAGAATATGCGTTCTTCTCATCACCACATGGCACTAACTCTAAAATTAATCACATAATTGGAAGTAAAATGTTCCTCAGCAAATGCAAAATAATTGAAATTGGCGAGGGGGGAGCCAGAGCAGCGGCGTGGCCCAGCCAGTCTTAAGTGGCGCAGGCCAGCCGGAATTTTTTTTTTTTTTTTTTTTAACCTCTAAGCTCTCTCTCTGCTTTCCTTCTCCTTCTCTATCCATCGGATATTATGTCTGGTACCAAAACCTGTGGGAGCCTGTGGAGAAAAGGGTGAGGACACCCCCTTTCCATTCTTTGCCTCCCCGGAACAGCCCAGCCCCAGGGGTGGAACCCAGCGCGCAGAGGTCGGCCAGAGAAAAACATTGAGGAGAGGCGAGGTACAGCCTGAGCCTGCAGGACCCGGGAGTTTGGGAGCCTGATGCATGGTTCTGGCAGGCCTCTCTGGTGTTCTCCAGTCCCAGGGAGCAGGGTAAAAAGGCTCCCCAGGATGTTCGCCTGCTGCCGCGGGTCCCAGTGTGGGCAGCGGCTCAGGGAGTGGCCCAACTGCGCACCTTGGTCTGTCAGGGTCAACATGGAGACCAAAAGCCGCGGGGGCGGGGCAGCTCATGGCCAAATGCAGCTTTTTTTTTTTTTGAGACGGAGTTTCGCTCCTGTTACCGAGGCTGGAGTGCCATGGCGCGATCTCGGCTCACCACAACCTCCGCCTCCTGGGTTCAGGCAATTCTCCTGCCTCAGCCTCCTGAGTGGCTGGAATTACAGGCACGCACCACCATGCCCAGCTAATTTTTTGTATTTTTAGTAGAGACGGGGTTTCACCATGCTGACCAGAATGGTCTCGATTCCTTGACCTAGTGATCCACCCGCCTCGACCTCCCAAAGTGCTGGGATTACAGGCTTGAGCCACCGTGCTCGGCCCCACACGCAGCTTTTAAACTGAAGCGGCAAGTGGCGTTTTTCCTCTGCCCTCCGGTTGAGGGAAAGGAAGTGGCTGCTGACCATCAGCCCCACCTGGCTTTTACGCAGGCCACACTGTTTAAAAGGGTGCAGCATTCTCATTCAAAATACGGCTTAAGAAAGCTTTCTGCCTTCCTTTAACACAAGTGGCCTCTTTGCACAGTTGGTTAAGGTGCATGACCTACATGTGTAAGGTTTTGCGTTCAAATCCCTGGTGGAGCCAGTCTTGAATTGGTGAAATCTTTTGGGGGAAATTCAGAAGCTGAAGACAATGGAACTTCGTATTTGTAATTAACGGTTTACATTTGAATTTTGAGGGCCGGGAAGAAACTAAGAGTCAATCACCCCAGTGGAAGTTCTAAGGAACTCCTTTCATTGGCCAGGGTTCTTAGAGAAGGTGGGGGTTCCTCCCAGGTGAAAAGTCCCCTTCTTCCACACCCTTTCGGACTCCATGTTTGGACCCCCTTCCACGAAAAAGCTCCTGGAAGCTTTTTTTCTCTCTCCTGGATTTTCCTTCTCGAGTCCCCTTCCACACTCTCTCATGGAAGCCTGTCTTCCCCTCCTAAACTCCATCTCTCTCTATTCCCTTTCACTCAGTGTGGAAGCTGCTTTCCTCTCCTGGATTCCATCTTTCTGGATTCTCTCACTCAGCGTGAGAGTTAGCTGTTTATTTCTCTCTCCTTCTGTTTCTCTCTCTAAATAAATCACTTTTTACAAATACTTTTGAGTCCCGCATTTACTATGCACTCCGCTGTGGTCCCCTCTCTCATTCTTGAGAGGGCAGGAGACCAAGAACCTGGAGAAACATCCTCTCAGGGGAGCTGAGGGCACCCTGAACCCCTGAACCCCAATATTACATTTTGGTGAGCCAGCCAGGGGAGGGGTACACCAGAAAAGGAGTACACCAGAAAGAGGGGTACAGCCAGAGAACGAAACTTCAAAATCGTGAGTAAAACCGGCCCCATTCTGTCCTGTCTCTTTAAGAACACCTGAAGCAGCTGCAGCCAGGCAGGGCTCTGAGGAACCGGAGCAGCAGTGTGGACCAGTCAGGATTAAATGCACATTTTTTTTTTAACCTCTAAGCTCGCTCTCTACTTTCCCTTTCCTTAGGATATGATGCCGGGGACCAAAACCTGCTGGAGCCTGTGGGGTGGAAAGGCTGAGCATCCCCCCTTTCCGCTCCTTGCTGGCTGGGAACAGCCCACCCCAGGGGTGGAACCCAGCACGCAGAGGTCAAAAAAAAAACAGCGGGGAGGGGTGAGGTACAGCCCCACCCTGCAGGGGACCGGGGACCGCGGGGGTCTAAGGCAGGCCTCTGGTGTTCTCCAGTCCTGGTGGTTCAGGCAGGCCTCTCTGGTGTTCTCCAGTCCCAGGCAGCGGGGTAAAAAGGCTCCCCAGGTCGTTCGCCTGCGTGCTGCGGGTCCCGGGGTGGGCAGCGGCTAAGGGAGTGGCCCAACTGCGCACCTGGTTCTGTCAGGGTCATCGTGGCGACCGAAAGCAGCAGGGGCTGGACAGCTCATGGCCATACGCAGCTTTTAAACTGACGCCGAAAGTGGCAAGTGGCTCTGCTGGCCGTCAGCCCCGCCTGGCTTTTAGGCAGGCCACACTGTCTCAGGGTGCAACATTCTCATTCAAAATACGGCTTAAGAAAGCTTTCTGCCTTCCTTTTACGTAATCGGCCTCTTTGCGCAGTTGGTTAAGGTGCAGGTCCTGCACCCATAAGTTTTTGGGTTCAAATCCCTGGTGGAGCCAGTCTTGAATTGGTGAAATTTTTGGAAGGAAATTCAGAAGCTGAAGGCTATGGACCTTCGTATTTGTAATTAAGGGTTTATGTTTGAATTTTGAGGGCACGGGAAGAAACTAAGAGTCCATGACCCCAGCGGAAGTTCTAAGGAACTCCTTTCATTGGCCAGGGTTCTTAGAGAAGGTGGGGGTTCCTCCCAGGTGAAAAGTCCCCTTCTTCCACACCCCTTTGGACTCCATGTTTGGACCCCCTTCCACGAAAAAGCTCCTGGAAGCTTTTTTTCTCTCTCCTGGATTTTCCCTATGGAGTCTCCTTCCACACTCTCTTGCCTGTCTTCCCCTCCTAAACTCCATCTCTCTCTACTCCCTTCCACTCAGTGTGGAAGCTGCTTTCCTCTTCTGGATTCCATCTTTCTGGATGCTCTTACTAAGCGTGAGAGTTAACTGTTTCTTTCTCTCTCCTTCTCCTGTGTCTCTCTCTAAATAAATCACTTTCTACAAATACTTTTGAGTCTGGTATTTACTGCACACTGCACCATGGTCTCGTCTCTCATTCTTGAGATGGCCGGAGACCAAGAACCTGGAAAAACATCCTCTCAGGGGAGCTGAGGGCACCCTGAATCCCAATATTATAATACCACATGTTCTTATTAATACATAGGGCTAAATGATGAGACCCCATGGACACATAAAGGAGAATGAAAAACACTGGGACGTACCAGAAGGCAGAAAGTGGAAGGAAGGAAAGGATCAGGAAAAATGGCTGATACCAGGTTTAATAGCTGGCTAATGAAATAATCTGTACAGTATACCCACTTAACACATATTTACCTATCTAACAAAGCTGCACATCCTACACATGTAAACTTGAACTTAAAAGCTAAAGAACATTTCATGTTTTGAAATATATTTGAGATTCCAATTTAACTGGGCACACTGAAATTTTATTTTTAAACTCTGGCAGTCCCAAATTTGCCTCATTCTTTCCGTATATCATATGTATATATTCCAGATATGTGTGTATATATATGTCTTCCAGAAGACAGAAGACAATGGAAAATAAGTTTAAAGTAATCATATAAATGATTATATATGTGTATATATACATATATACGTGTATATATACGTGTATATACGTATATATACATGTATACGTATATATATACATGTATACACGTATATATACGTGTATATATACGTATATATACACGTACACGTATATATACACGTATATATATACGTATATATACACGTATATATACGTGTACGTGTATATATACGTATATATATAC
>CM052648.1:166910415-167024602 GCA_028533165.1 Leontopithecus rosalia | reverse complement strand
ATCAGTATTTCTGTATAGTCATTCAAGAGTAAAGATAGAATGAAAATATTTCACATATAAGAGAATAAATTTACAGTGATCAGATCTTCATCAGAAAAGTATTATTGGGTGCATCTTCAAATGAACTTAAATGACCAAGGAGTAAAGAAGCAGGATGCAAATAAATTGATGATTAAATAAATTGATTAAAAAATAAAATTATTTGTCTGTAAACAATTAAAGCCTAAATAACAATAATAGCAAAATAATTACCCAGTGTTTTGAGAGTATTCAATAAGAGATAAAAATGGCCACAGTCCTTGACTTACTTGATCAAAAAGATGCTAGAGATGCAGAATAACTTCAGATGATGTTAGGAAAAAAGTAGTTTACCATATGATATAGTTTGGATATTTCTTTCCCCAAATCTTGTGTTGAAATGTAATTTCCAACGTGGGAGGAGGTTCCTGGTGGGAGGTGTTTGGGTCATGATGCCAGGTCCCTCATGGCTTGGTGCTGTCCTCATGACAGTGAGTAAGTTCTTGTGAGATCTGGTTGTTTAAACGTGTGTGGCTTCTCTCTCACAACTCTTGCTTCTTCTCTGGATATGTGATGTGTGGCTCCTACTTCACCTCTGCCATAGATAAAAGCACCCTGAAGCCTCTCCAGCAGCTGAGCAGATGCTAGCACCACGCTTTCAGTATAGCATGCTGAACTCTGAGCCAATTTGACCTCTTTGCTAATTACCCAGTCTCATGTATTTCTTTAGAGCAATGCAAAAACAGTCTAACACATCATGTATTTTTTAAATGTTATGGTATTCACTAAGAAAAAAAATGGATATCAGGTCAATACCTTCTAGACGGAGAAAGGGGAGAGGTGTTGGTGTTAAGGAAAGCAGATAAGGAATATGGAAAATTTATGAATCCCTGAGCAGGCATAAAATTTAAAAAATAAACACATAGTACACGTAAGTCCAGGTATATGAGATTACAATAAAACAGGAATCGCAGGAATTGTAACATTTCTGACTCAAAGAATGTCCAGAGTGCCATATAGGTTAGATGAGAGAAAAATAAAAACATGTAGACACAGTATTCTGAAATATTAGAGCAATACATACAAAGAGAAAAGTATAAAAACTCTCAAATAAAAGTGTAGAGTTTCATAAAGTAGCAATAACTATACTGGCACAAGATTTCTAAATAGCATCACTGGTTTATGAAGGCAGATAAGGAAATTGGCTAGCAGGCATTGAGTAATATTCTCATTTGTTCTAACTAGAATATAACAAATTTATCAATTAAGTAGCCCCATTTACAGAATTATTATTTTGATTAACACGTAAATATGGAACTGAGAAAGTTCTGGAAGTAATTGCATTGCACATTTTTAAGGATAAAAATACATATTTCTTCACTTGCATGTCCTAAAGTATTTAAGAATTGAAAGATGTTGATAAATATTTGTTGAATTAAAACTATCTTCAAAAAAATCTGGAGTTATTCTTGACTGCCTTCCATCCTTATTTACACATCAAATCAAAACTCAAATCCTTTCTGAAATAGGTCTTGAAATTTTTTCCCTCAGTCTCCAGTAGCTCCATGCAGGTTGTCATAATTGCTGCTCTGAACTGCTATGATACCCGATAAATGAATCTGCCTCTACTACCACAATTCTTTTTTTCTGCTCATAATCTAGAGGGTTCTTTGCAAAATATAAACATGATTGTCCCTTCCAGACTTAAATTATTCATTTGATTCTGCTTGCCCTTTATATTACTCTGAGTGTGTTGGTAGGGATTATAAAGATCAGTATGACCTAGATCTTGTCTCCCTCTTCATTTTCATTTTTTTCCCCGTTTCTCTCAATCTCTACATTCTAATCAACCTGGATTTTTTTTCCAGTTGACAGTATGTACCTAAAAGCGTCTCAAAATTTGATTTTTTTTTGCCTGAAAAATAATTTATCTTTAACTTATACTAAATAATTCCTCAAATCTCTGTTAAAATCACTTTTTTTCCAAAAATGTTAATACAATGAAGTGACTAGTGTAACTTAAAGCAGTATGGGCTGGAATCCAATGTGGAAAGAGATCACAGTTTTCCCCAAATCCTCTGGTAATGGCCACATTTCTTCACAGGAAACTAGAAGTCATCCAGTCATAATATGCATTTTTATCATGTACCTAAAATTAAATTGCCTAGTAGCTTTTCTCCTTCAATCTCGTTCTTCAATACACAGGAGACTCATTCAAAGGCTATTTATCTCCCTGGTACTAGATTTTGAACATGTTTTCTCAAGAATATTGCATGTTGATTTCTAACCTGTACTTCATTTTAAACCATTTTAATATCTTCCTTATTAACCTCTCAACAAGTTTTTCCCCATTTTACGACAACAAAATATTTTACTCCTCCATCTCCTTCTCCCCCACAAAAACAAAGAAACAAAAACATAAAGGTATCTCTGAAAGAATGAAATTAAGGAAACCTATATATGGATACATCACACATGGAAAACTGACTTTGAAAATTGTCCTTTGATTTACTCTTGCATTAAGCAAGAAGAATGTGATGTAATTTTGCCAGATATTTGTAAAATGGTGGCAGTCAGGTATGCATACAAGCAGAGTCTAGGGCAAAGCCAGGAGATACCAACAGGCCATAACCCAGTTTCTCCCCTGAGAAATAACAGGATCATTTTTATGTACTGAATGGGATTATAATCCAATTAGAGAATGCTGTTGAAAGTGTGCTTCCTTTATGGGGATGTAAGAACTTGAGATTTTTGCCTAGAGAAAAGTGAATATTTATGTGTCTACTGATTTATACCACATTTTATTATGTTAAATTATTTTCGAAAAGGATTCGTCTTTTTGCCTGTATTTGTAGGTGTCTTTATAGCAGTCACCCTTATTCTCATCTATGAAATAGGCACTACCTTTACCAAACTTTCTACTCTATAAATCTTTACTTCATTTTCTTTTTATTACTGTTGGCTATCTTTTCTTTCATAGTCAAAGTTCTCAAGAGTGTTGGTGACATTTTCTATCTTTATTCCTTATTTGCCACTCTTTCTCCAATGTAGTTGGGACTGGTGGCAGCACTTCACTAAAGAAACAAAGTCACAACGATTAATACTGCCAGGATCTTCACAAGGTTTTCAAACCCAGCATCTCACTTTTTGTGTTTGTTTGTTTATTTATTTTTTTAGATGGAATCTCACTTTGTCCCAGGCTGGAGTGCATTGGCCTGATCTCAGCTCACTGCACCCTTCACCTCCCAGGTTCAAGTGACTCTCCTACCTCAGCCTCTGGATTAGCTGAGACTACGGGTACCTGCCACCACACCCAGCTAATTTTTGTATTTTGACTAGAGACAGGGTTTCACCATGTTGGCCAGGATGGTCTTGAGTTCTCGTCCTCATCATCCGCCTGACTCAGCCTCCCAAAGTGCTGGGATTACAGGTGTGAGCCACCACACCCTGCCTTGTATGTTTATTATCTCCAGTTAATTACTCCTCTATTCTATCTATGTAAATCATCTATTCTCATGTGACATATTGGACTTTGTTATCATTATTTTCTAAAACTTTATTTCTGAAATCATTAATCCACACATCTAAACTTCTGATTACAAAGTCTGATGTTTACTATTTGCTTGCATAAACACACCCACATAATGGTTCCTCAAACACTTTAGAATGGTCAATGTCTTGATTTCCTTTATTGTAGCCATAGATTACAATGTCCTGTTTTCACTTTCTGTTTTAGTCATTAAGACATTTAGACAATGCCTTTCTAAAGGCACCATACTTCAAATGGTACCACCTGTCTGGAACAAGAATTTCACCAACTTGATTAAGAATTTTCTCATTCCCTTCTCAGAGATACTCCTAAAAATGCTACAAATATGTCTGCCCCTACTTTTCTGCTTTTTGCTTGCCTTGCTGTTCTTCATCTGAACCATTAGATAAAAATAATAGACTTTCACATTTCCCACCATGCACATAAACAGCAAGTAAGGAATTACAGATCTGTATCCATAAATTTAGGATAAGCAAACATATCTGGCTCCTTCATACTGCCTGCTAAGATTGTAAGTTATTCTAATCTTTTTTTTCCTTCAATTCTACAAACACTCTTTCAATCTTTTTCTGTGGACATAAATCTGAATCCAAGTCCCTCTCTATAACTCTCATAGAGCAATATTGCCTCCTGTTATGTGGGGAAAATGGAACATATATACACCATTTATATATGAGATTTCCCTTATTCTTCCAACACTAAATACATACATATTTATATGTATGATTCTTTCTAAAGGTTCAAATCTCATATATCACCTCACTAAACTCTTTATTTTATAAACAAGAAAACTGGAAAATAGAAAGGGGAGCTATATAAGCATAATATTCAGCTAGTTAGTGGCTAAACTAAGGTCTCATTGAATAAAGTCAGTTTATTCATTTTTATTAAAACCGGCATAATCATTTCTCCAACACATTAGAATGTTCAGTGTCTTGACTTCCTTTATTGTAGGATTTATAAATTTTGCATAAGTAAATAATAATTTTGTCACATATATATTTATATGTGTATACACATACACACACACACTCACAGACTCATGTTGACAACAGATTTGTATCTCCAGTGTGTCACTCCATGAAGATTTAGACTGATGTACCAAATTATTGTTCAACTTCTCAACAGAATTCTCACAGTCGCCAGGTGTGGTGGCTCATGCCTGTAATGCTAGCACTTTGGGAGGTCAAGAAGCATGGATTGCCTGATCTCAGAAGTTCGAGGCCACCCTGGGCCACATGGTTAAATCCCATCTCCACTAAAATACCTTAAAAATTGACTGGATGTGGTGGCACACATGTGTCATCTCAGGAAACTTGCAATCAAGGCAGAAGGCAAAGGAGAAGTAAGGCACGTCTTACATGGCAGCAGGAGTGTCATACACTTTTAAACCATCAGATCTCATGAGAACTCACAATCATGAGAACAGTTACAGGGAGGTCTGACCCCATGATTCAATCACCTCTCACCAGCCCCCTGCCCTGACATGTGGGGATTATAATTCAAGAGGAAACTTGAGTGGAGACATACAACCACACTATATCGAGTATCTTTGGTCTTTTTACATTCAAAACATTTTGTACAGAACTTCTAGAAGAGTCTACTTGGAACACACATCCAACAATATTATTCTCTTAATTTCCTTGGTTGGCTACCCATGACCTCTAGATAAGCCCAGGTACTGTAACAGTAAATTTTGCCTCTCAATCTTCTTCCTATTTACTTTTCTATCCTCATTACTTAAAATTTATGATTTTATATCCCTTAAGATTTATGATTCAACAATATGACTTTAGAAAAATAATTCCTGCGGGTACTTGATTGTTTTTTATATTAATGATTTTATTTGTCTTATTCCCCATCCTTCTTAATTTTCCTGTGCTTGTCCCACTTTGAATAGGCATCAAGTTCTCCCAAGAAGCTTTACTTTACTTAGATGTATTTTCTGCAGTGAAGCATGTGTTAGAAACATTTTATTTATATTTTTTCATATCTCTATTATTACATTTGCTTATCATACTGCAAGATTTTTTTTCATTGAGTACCATATCCATTTTTGTATTCTCTGAACCTACCCCAGTGTGTCACATCTAAACAAACTTTCAGGAATTTCTCAATGATTCTTAAATGATCTTTAAATTCAGTAAGAATCTAACCCATCTAAAGAGCCTACTAAAAATCCATATTAATAAAATCTAACTCCATGCCAGTATAGACCAATTTAACAAAGCAAACCAGGTTATTTCGACATGGACAGTCCATTGACCAAACATCAGTAACAAGAGCTTAGATGACCTTTTAGTTTTCCTTTATATCCAATAACACATTCTGATAAGTAAATTTGTGTGGAAAAAATTCACGTGGTGATAATTATATTACATTATATTATGAATACTTGTGTATTTATATAATCATTATACAAATATAATAATGCTCAGGTCATATATATTTGCATGAGTTCGAGGGGTTTAAAAGTTTAGAATGAACCTTCAGTGACAGAATAAACATTTTTATGATTTTCTTTGATTTTTGTTTTGATAGTGTTTTTGTTCAAGATAGCAGGACTATACTTTTCTCATTTGTGTGTCTATATTTGGCCTCCAGACCATAATGAAGATGTAAAAATCTTGTACAAATGTGTGTTTGTTCATAAGCTTTAAGCTTTACTAAGAGAAGAAAAATTAGGAAACACTTTATAGAACCAAGGAACACATGAGTAAAATTGTATGCAGCAGAAATCTTAACTTAAAATATCTTCAAAGGAAATTTAACAGTTTCCCAAGAACCATATTATTTTAACAAGCATTGTCAGGAAATTTAACCTCATTTTCAACCTAAACTTACCACATTGAAGCTGATTTTTAAAAAATTATTTACTTTTATAACCAGAGAAGATGAAAACCTGCTGTTCAACATTGCTATATCCTAAACTCTCACATCAGAAAAGAGCTTTACATATTGTTACTTAGATTTATAATCTCCAAAATAAACATTTTTTATAAATTCTCTGATCATATTCATTTGGATATTTTCTTGGCACAAGATAATTTATTTTGGCTCATTACTCTGCACATGTGGATGCTTTTTATTTTACAGTTTATTTCTGTTAAGAAAGGAATGGATTGTGACTTTGGGGGAACTAACAAATCTTTGGTAATTATTTGCAAGGCTTATTTAATGATATTGGCATTCTCTGAGATCAATTTGTCTACACAGCTGCAGTAATAAGGATTGCCTTTAATTCTAGCTACACATGATGGTCGTAGCAGTAGGTGACCTCTAAAAAGGGGAAAATAAACAGCAGAATGGGAAACAAAGGAAATGTTTCAGACTGCTATTATCTCATTTCAGCGTAGCAGACATGCTGCCTTATAAAGAAGTCAAGGCTTTGTCGCAGATTAGAAGTAAATCACCCAGATCACCAAAGCGAAGGTAACAGAAGGGTGAAGCCCTTTTTGTCCATTGCATTTTTGTCAGGAAATAACCTTATGGAGGATGTATATTTCTCAGTTCAGAAACAGAAGCTATGGTCATAGTTCAATAAGGTAGTAGAAAAACACGGGATTTCCAATTAATCTCATGTTACTTTGTGAGAGAAGAATGCATATAAAAATTATTTTAAGAGCTGATTGCAATTACATTTTTTAACAATGTTAAATAAAATGCTTGTTTTCCATAATATGATAAAGATCCACCAAAGCCTATTATGAATACACATACACACACACAATGTGCTGTTCCAAGACTGTAAATAATGTAAACAAGGCGAAATTCAGGAAGTTTAAAGAGACAAGTTATGATATTAAGACATTAAACATACAGATAAAACAATCTCAAATTCTATCATTCAGTTGCCTAAAGTTATCCTAGTTATCTGTACAATTAATTCCCTTTTGGAAATATGAAATGTTTCTTAATAATTCACTTTGAACAACCCAAGTCTCTTTCTTTTTCCCTCTCTTCCTCTCTTCCTCTCTCTCGATCTCTGTCTCCTTCTTTCTGTATGTATATACTTGTATGTGTGTGTTCTTGTATGTAAGTGTGTGTGCTTGTATGTAAATGTGTGGTTTTTTGTTGTTGTTGTTTTTTTTGAGACGGAGTTTTGCTCTCCTTGCCCAGGCTGGAGTGCAATGGCGTGATCTCAGCTCACCGCAACCTCCGCCTCCTGGGTTCAGGCAATTCTCCTGCCTCAGCCTCCTGAGTAGCTGGGATTGCAGGCACGCACCACTGTGCCCAGCTAATTTTTGTATTTTTAGTAGAGACGGGGTTTCACCATGTTGACCAGGATGGTCTCGATCTCTTGACCTCGTGATCCACCCGCCTCGGCCTCCCAAAGTGCTGGGATTACAGGTATGAGCCACTGCGCCCGGCCAAATGTGTGTTCATTTGCGGGGTTACAAACTGTTTAAACAAAAGAATAGGTTAAATTCTAAGATCTAATTAATTTCTGCTGGATGCCAGAAAAAAACTTCTGGGCAGTCAGGGTGTGAAAGTCCCAATGTAGTTATGGTGTCTGCATCCTGAGATATTCCAGAGAAGTATAGACAATGAACCGTCCTAGATAGTTTAGACACGTGCAGCCTAGAGGCAGAGGGCTGAGAGATGATTTCCTAAGCTCTGTCAAGCTCCATTAATCTGATCTTCTGGGAGTGTAGCATTTTAGAAATGTTAGTCTCAATAATAGAAAACTGAAATAAAGGAGACAAAAGACAATGTATGTTATTTTGTCAGTGTATGTTATTCCTCCTTTTGGTTATTTCAAAATTTATTTTAGTGTCCTTATACTTATACTACTAAATTATTTCAAAATTTATTTTGGTATCCTTATGCTTATATTACTAAATATTTCACACCAGTTTATTATTTTCATTTATCTTGAAAGTTACTATTCAGAGTCAATATTTTGAAGATTTTCTTGTGCCAAAAATTGATGATTGTTTTATTTTAAAAACAATAACAATGGCCGGGGCTATGGCTCATGCCTGTAATCCCGGCATTTTGGGGAGGCCAAAGAAGGTGGATCACGAGATCGAGACCATCCTGGCTAACACAGTGAAACCCCCTCTCTACTAAAAATGCAAAAAATTAGCCAGGCGTGAGGGCAGGTGCCTGTAGTCCCAGCTACTTGGGAGGCTGAGGCAGGAGAATCGCTTGAACCTGGGAGGTAGAGGTTGCAGTGAGCTGAGATCATGCCATTGCACTCCAGGGAGACAGTGAGACTCTGTCTCAAAAAAAAGTAACAATAATCCTCCTGAGGAGGTGAATTTCCATCTAGTCAATGTATCATAACCTCCAGGGTGGTCTTTTCAAATTACACACATGCATCCTTCTCCTTGTCCCCTTCCTTATTGAAAGATGACCACTAATATCATCTCTTCAACTGAAGTGTAATGAGAGATATTACTGATGGAATATCACTGGGACTGTTTATACAGTATGGGCAGACATAGCATTAAGAACCCCAATTTGTGCAATTATTGAAAGAAACTCTGCAGTGAGGTACTTTGCTTATAATACAGGGCATCAACCAGCTATACTAACATGGCAAATGCCACATCCTGTGGCAGGCAAGAAGTGGAGCACTTCAGAAAATGTAACACCAACCATCCTTGTGACACTCCTGCAGAGAAGCAAGTGTTGTGTGGCTGGTACGTTGAGTGGAGAAGATCTTGTGAAGAACTGATAGCTCCACAGGAATATCTCACTGATTTATGCTGAAGTTACAGGAATAATTTCCATTCCAAAAATAGTATTTTAGTTTTCACATAAATTTATTCATACATTTAATGTTGCTTCAAGGACATAGGATTACCTGTGAAATTCATTTTTAAGAAACATATTTTACACAATAACTCATAATTTCCCACTGTCATATAGCAAGACTTTATGGAGAAAATTGAACCTGGATGTATGATTTCTATGTGGAATAGTAGGTAACAGCTTTATGTAAGTCCAAGGAAAGATTTCCAAACTATTGATGTGATGATCATTAAGAAAGTGTCCACAATATATATACATTTTAAAACACTATATTGCATATAATAAATGCACACAACTTTGTGTTAATTCTTTAAAAATTTAAAGACAATGGAAAATAAAAAGAATGTAAAGTGGTCTTCTCATGAGGTATGGAGGGATGCTTATACTAGCAGTACTTTACAATTTTCTGTAACATGGTCAGGGCAGAATAAGTGCCCTCATTTTTGTGATAGTCAGTGAAGAAGGGCTTTTAGATCTTGTCCAATCAGAACAACTTTTAGTCAATATTATATTTTCCCCTAGAAAATATACAGTTTTGGATTCTGATGCAGAAAAATTATACTCCAAGTTTATTCAAGTACACAAACTAAAAGTAATTAAAGTTGTTCCTTTTCATGTAGATTTTTTCCTTCCATCCTACTTAAATTGAAGTTTGCCAACTTCACTAGTAACAAAAAATATATAAAATTTAAATATCAAGAGATATATAATTTAAAAAACCGCTTCAGAAGTAATTTTCTTATATATATATATTTTATTACACTTCAGGTTCTGGGGTACATGTGCAGATCAGGCAGGATTATTGCATAGGTACACACATTGCAATATGGTTTGCTGCCTCCATCCTCCTGTCACCTATATCTGGCATTTCTCCCTATGTTATCCCTCCCGAACCTCCTTACTCCGCACTGTCCCTCTGCTCTTCCCCCACAACAGACCCCAGGGTGTGATGCTCCCTTCCCTGTGTCCATGTGTTCTCATTGTTCAACACCTGCCTATGAGTGAGAACATGCGGTGCTTGGTTTTCTGTTTTTGTGTCAGTTTGCTGAGAAGGATGGTTTTCAGATTCATCCATGTCCCTACAAAGAACAAGAATTCATCCTTTTTTATGGCTGCATAGTATTACATGGTGTTTATGTGCCACATTTTCCTTGTCCAGTCTATCATCTATGGGTACTTGGGTTGGTTCCAGGTCTTTGCTATTGCAAACAGTGCTGCTATGAACATATATGTGTGCATGTATTTTTAAAATAAAATGATATACAATCCTTTGGATATATATCCAGTAATGGGATTGCTGGGTCAAATGGAATTTCTATTTCTAGGTCCTTGTGGAATCACCACACTATCTTCCACAATGGTTGAACAAATTTACACTCCCACCAACCGTGTAAAAGTGTTCCTATTTCTCCACATCCTCTCCAGCATCTGTTGTCTCCAGATTTTTTAATGATTGTCATTTTAACTGGTGTGAGATGGTATCTCAATGTGATTTTGATTTGCATTTCTCTAATGACCAGTGATGATAAGCATATTTTCATATGTTTGTTGGCCTCATATATGTCTTCTTTTGAAAAGTGTATGTTTGTGTCCTTTGCCCACTTTTGAATGGGTTTGTTTGTTTTTTTCCTTGTAAATCTGTTTAAGTTCTTTGTAGGTTCTGGTTATTAGTTCTTTGACAGATGGGTAGATTGCAAAAATTATTTCCCATTCTGTTGCTGGTTCACTCTAATGATTGTTTTTTTAGCTGTACAGAAGCTCTGAAGTTTAATTAAATCCCATTTGTCTATTTTGCCTTTTGTTGCCAATGCTTTTGGTGTTTTAGTCATGAAAACATGACTAAAACATGTCTATGCCTATGCCTATGTCCTGAATGGTTTTGCCTACATTTTCTTCTAGAGTTTTTATGGTGTTAGGTCTTATGTTTAAGTCTTTAATCCATCTGGAGTTAATTTTAGTGTAAGATGTCAGGAAGGGTCCAGTTTCTGCTTTCTGCACATGGCTAGCCAGTTTTCCCATCATTTATTAAACAGGGAATCCTTTCCCCATTCCGTGTTTTTGTCAGGTTTGTTAAAGATCAGATGGTTGTAGATGTGTGACATTGTCTCCAAGGCCTCTGTTCTGTTCCATTGGTCTATATCTCTGTTTTGGTACTAGTACCATGCTGTTTTGATTACTGTAGCCCTGTAGTATAGTTTGAAGTCAGGTAGCATGATGCCTCCAGCTTTGTTCTTTTTGCTTAGGATTGTCTTGGCTATGCGGGCTCTCTTTTGGTTCCGTATGAAGTTTAAGGTAGGTTTTTCCAGTTCTTTGAGAAGGCCAATTGTAGCTTGATGGGGATAGCATTGAATCTATAAATTACTTTGGGCAGTATGGCCATTTTCACCATATGGATTCTTCCTAACCTTGAGCATGGAATGTTTTTCCATCTGTTTATGTCCTCTCTTATTTCCATGAGCAGTGGTTTGTAGTTCCCCTCGAAGAAGTCCTTCACATCCCTTTTTAGTGGTGTTCCTAGGTATTTTATTCTCTTGGTAGCAATTGTGAATGGCAGTTCATTCTTGATTTGGCTCTCTTTTAGTCTGTTATTGGTGTATAGGAATGCTTGTGATTTCTGCACATTGATTTTGTATCCTGACTCTGCTGAAGTTGCTTCATAAGTAATTTTCACACTGTGTATATGCGGACATTTCAGTACTTTAAATGTCATGATCCTTTATTGACTGCAGACTTTTTTTCTCTTAGCCCTTTTCTCCAAAGTTTTCTAAAGCACGTTTATACTCAGACTCAAATTTTCTAGCTCCAGCCAACAAATGCCACCCTGCTCATTTTCTTTCACCAAGAGAAAGCAAATCATTTTGATTTTTATAATGTCAATTTAAAATAATTGAATAATTTAATCCACAGGGCAAATTTATATAGGTAATTTTTATAATAATAATTGAACTAAATTTTACCATAAATAATAAAATAATACTATGTGCCTAGTACAGTGGCCTTTTATTTGCTGTATTGAACTTGAGGGTAGAAACAAACTTTTAAGCAAGGTACAAAAAATATTTTCACCCATTTTACCTTCAAAACCAGAATGTAAAGATACTTGTTCTATACAATGTTTCCTGACCTAGTTGTGAGAATATATGTCACTTTCTTATTTGTGTCCGATATGCATTATACAGAGCAGTAGAGAGAACATATTACATTGCAATTTATAGATGGTATGCAGAGGTTAAGAAATTACAAATTTCTTAACCAAATTCACAGAGAAAGTAGAGGGAGAATTAAATACCTTTATCTACATGTATAATCAGTATCCCCTAATTGTTGTTATCATTTTGGTAGAGCTTTTGCTTATATAGTTGCATGATTTTCCTTGACTTTAATAGTATTTTGAGATTTTAAAGTGTGAACTGCATTGAATAAAACTGAATTCATTATTTGCTTCGGCATGCTGTATTGCTTTAACATCTTTAGACACCATTTCAACAACCCTTGAGGCAGAATTTAATGAACTGTATTTTCCTGTATGAAATGCCTGCAATATTTAGGGTTCCACAAGTGAATCTAGGAGGATTCTCCACCTGAGCATGATTTATCTCTTTGGGATTTCCAGGTTGATCAGGGTTAGATTTAAGTACAATTGAAAAACATGCCATTTTCTGACATGATGTCAAGAAACCACCTAGAGCTTTCAGAATGAAATTCAGATTTCCTATCTAGCACAAAAAGACCTTCACTGCTGATCCCCAGTCCAATTTTTTTAGCCTTATAACACACCTCTGCCATTTATATTCTATCCTAACTAGGAATTTGTCTACTTGCTATTTCCAAACATAAAATTATCATTTTCACATTTCTGTGTTGTCTGCAGAGTCACTTTCTTCTTTGTGTCCATCATACATTATACAGAGAAGTAGAGAGAGCATTTTTACATTGCAATTTATTTATTTGCTTGCCTGTTTTTTTCATATATATTTCTCCCTTGCCAGGTTGCGGGCTTCTTTAACCACAAGGGGTCCAAATCTGTGAAGTCAATAAGGTTTAATTAACTGAACTATGTGAAAATTGGGAATTCCTTCATGTTCTCTAGTATACCAAATTCTCTTAATATCAATGTGCAAAAAAAGTTTTTTCTAGTCTTTTGTAAATGCTACCTGTAAACGTCTTCATCTTGAGGTCAATTTTTAAATGGTACTCAACTACATTTGTAATGTTTTTATTAAGTAATCACAATTTAATGGCTAAAAGAGGGACAATTACTTTGAGTTCAGATTGCCTATCTCAGACTTTTAATTGTAATATAGGGATAGTAATTATCAATAATCATATTTTTCATGTGTTTTCCTGAAAGGTTAAATAATATATTAAATAACTTGGCATAATATCTGCTATATTTTAAGCCTGACAAAATACCAGGAAATATTAGATTGCAGCTTCTGCATGGACAGAGATTTTTCACAGTGATATCCCCAATGCCCTGTCATAGTCCTTGGCACAATGTTGTGGCTCCCACATTTACTCTGTGAACAAATAAATTAACTTTACATACCAATTTTTACTAATGCTATTAAGAAACAGTTTACATTTTAATGAATATGAGTTATTCATTTAGAGAAAGAGAAAGGAAGTGAAGTGAATTTCAACAAAGGAACAAGATTTCAAATAGAGGAAAGTATAAATGGGACAAAGAATACTGGGAAAAGCAGATGTTTGAAGGGGCTGAAACTTTGTATTTCTGAGAGAAATGATGGGAGCACAGGACCTCCTAGGTAGGTCTGAGGGTTTTTTATGCCATTGTAAAACATATAAAATTTAATTGTAGATTGCCTCAAATGCAAAACAGTTCTAAAAGTGTAGAATAATACAGATTTCTTTAGTACAGAAATAATTTTGGATTTATTGTGATAAATGGTCTATATATATAGATAAATCAGTGTCTAAAGAGATTAGTTATAAAGCATGTGTACTAGAGGCTATGAAATTATGGGTAAAGTGGCTTAGCCTATCTGAAAGATGGTTTGCACAACAGTAAAATGCGCAACTAATAACATTACTTACAAGAGTAAAAATTAGTAATGGTGGATCATTGTAAGAATTATCACATCATCATCATAGCCATAAGTTATAGTCAGTAATGTTAGCTACTGAATTAATATAGGGAAATGGAGATAGAAAAGTAAGAATATACTATGGGGCTATTTAGAAGCTATCATTTGAAGACTTTGGTTATAATGATGTGAAAGTCTAAAAGACGGAACTCTAAAAATGAGGTCTGTAGATACATTTACCAAGGTAAAGGAGAAAAGCCAATTTGCATATAAGTAACGATCGGAGATTCAGAGACCTTTGAAAAGTCTGTGTGAGATAACCAAATGAAAATATCAAACAAGCAATTGCATATATCAATCTGGAGACTGAAAAGAGGTTTGGTAAATGTAAGCTAGAAATTCATCACAGATAGATGCAAAATTAAATAATGGAAGCTAATTGACAACCAAAGAAGAAAGGGAATGCTGGCAGAAACCTAGGGCATATATTGAAGACACTGTGGGTTTGGTTCTAGACCATTGCATTAAAGTAAATATTGTAATAAAGTGAATCACAGGAAGGATTTCGTTTCCCAGTGCATATGAAAGTTATGTTGACATTATACCATGGTCTACTAAGTGGGTATTAGCATTATGTCCAAAAATATACATACTTTAATTTTAAAATTCTTTATTGCTAAAACATACTATTAATCATCTGAGTCTTCAAAAAGTAATCTTTTTACAATGGAGGGTATTGCTTCCTCTTGATGGATGCTGACTGATCAGGCTGGGGGTTGCTGAAATGTGCCGTAGCTCTTCAATATCTTAAAATAAGATAATAATAATGTTTGCCCCATATATTAACTCTTTCTTTCCTAAAAGATATTTTTGTAGCATACGGTTTGATAGCATTTCAGTAGAACTTTTTAAAAAATAATCAATCCTTCCAAACCCTATTGCTGCTTTGTTAACTAAATTTATATAATATTCTAAGTTTTTTATTGTAATTTCAACAATGTTCACAGCATCTTTATTGAAAGTAGATTCTGCACAAAAAACTGCTTCATGTTCTCATCCTTAAAAGTAGCGCATCTTTTCAAGTTTTATCATGAAGTTTCAGGAACTCAGTGATAGCATCAAGCTCCAGCTCTAATTCCAGTTATCTTGCTATTTGTATCATATCTACAGTTACTTTATCCACTGAAGTCTAAAATCCTTCAAAATTATCCATGAGGTTGGAATCAACCTCTTCCTGACTCCTGTTAATGTTGATATTTTGACCTCCTTCTATGAATAATTGCCAAACTTCTTAGTGGCATCAAGGCTGGTGAATCCTTTACAGAGGCTTTCTATTTACTTTGTTCAAATTCAGCAGATAACTCACTCTCTATGGCAGCTATAGCTTAGAAAATGTACTTCTTAGATAATAAGACTTGAAAGTCAAAATGACTTCTTGATCCACAAGCTGAAGAATGGATATTGTGTCAGCAGGAATGGAAACAACATTAATCTCTTGTGTATTTCCATCAGAACTCTTGGATGACCAGGTGCATTGTCAATGAGCAGTAATATTTTTAAAGAAATCTTTTTTTTCTGCTTTCTTTTCCTGAGGTCTTGACAGTAGACTTAAAATATTCAGCAACCCATGCCTTAAAACAGATGTGGTGTCATGCTTGGTTGTTCCATTTACACAGTACAGACAGAATGGATTTAGCATCATTCTTAAGGGGGTTAAGATTTTCTGAATGGTAAGTAAACATGGGCTTCAACTTAAAATCACCAGTTGCATTATACCCTAACGAGAGGAAACCTGGCTTCTGAAGCTTTAAATTCAAGGATTGACTTTTCCCCCTTAGCTAGAAAAGTCCTAGGTGACATCTTCCAGTATAATGCTGTTTCAATTACATTGAAAATCTTTCGCTTAGGTTAGCTTCCATCATAAATTATGTCGACTAGATCTTCTGGATAACTTGCTGTACTTTCTGCATCAGCACTTGCTACTTTCCCTTGTATTTTTATGTTACAGAGACAGCTCCTTTCCTTATTTCTCATGAATGAACTTCTGCTAGCTTTAGACTTTTCTCACCTCTCTCAGTCTTCAAGAATTGAAAAGTGTTAGGGCCTTGCTCTGGATTAGCCTTTAGCTTAAGAAAATGTTGGAGCTGGTTTGATATATCCACACCATTAAAATTTCTCCGTATCAGCAATTACATTGTTTCACTTTTATTTCTGGTTCATGTGTTCCCTGGAGTAGCATTTTAAATTTCCTTCGATAACTTTTCCTTTGCACATCTTGGTTAAACGTTTCATGCAAGAGACCTAGCTTTTGGCCTTTTTCTACTTTCTTTTTTTTTCCCCTGTTGGTTAGTTGATTAGAACTTTATTATTTTTTTTCTTTTTTCCACTTTAAATAAACTTTTCTCTCTAAGCTTAACCACTTCTAGCTTTTTATTTCAATGGAGAGACATGTGACTCTTCCTTTAACCTGAACATGTAAACAGCATTATAGGGTTATTAATTGGCTTAATTTCATTATTGTCATGTCTCAGGGAATAGGGAAGCCAAATGAGAGGGAGACAGATGGGAGAATGGCTGTTGTGGAATAGTCAGAACATAGACATTTATCAATTAAGTTCATTGTCTTATACAATTACAACAGTAATGTTCATTATCATAGATTACAGATCATTATAAGAGATGCAAAAATGATTTTTTTAAAAGTTTAAAATATTATAAAAATTATCAAAATGTGACACAGAGACACAAAATGAGCATGTGATGTTTTTAAAAATTGTGCAAACAGAATTGCTGGATGCAGAGTTATTGCAAACTTTCAATTTGTAGAAAATTACAGTAACTATGAGGTACAATAAAGTTCATTTCAATAAAATTAGGTGTACCTGGTTTGTAAAGTATAAAGGCCAAAATGTAGAGACTATTGTCTCAGAAGCCATGGGAGACAAAGTATTGACTTATACAGCCCAAAATCACAGAGAAAAGAAGTTTGTGGTTTCGATATATTTTTCTTGATCAGTGAACCTACTACTTTATAATTAGAGTAGGAGCTGTGGAAACTCAGTTACACTGGATTGAGAAAGGAATGGAAATAATAAAGTAGAAATAATAAGTGTTCTTGAGAGGTATTACTTCATATGGCTTCTATTTTCCTTGAAAAGCAGAACACAAGGTCATCTGCTAATTCTCCGTTTCATAAGAGAAAAAATACATGAACCAAGGCAATCTAGAAAATGGAAAGTGTTCCTAGTAGAAAAAAATGTTTGCATTGGTAGTGGATATTTAATGAGTTCTTTCATAAATAGACTGCAAACAGTTCTTGGGTTAATAATTCTGAAAATATAACCAATTCATCAACATGTCATTATAAATATATATAAAATGGATTTATGAGTTCTATCTTCATTCTTTGTGTTCTACTTTTACTTTAAGCTACCTAGATAGTGAATATTGTTTTCTAATTTTCATAGGATATTTGAAATCTAGGAGATAGCCATCGTCATTTTTCACAAGATTGGCTGTGAATCAGAAAAAACAGAACTTATAGTTTCTATTCAAGAGCTCTTTTTATTAACTTTTCTTAATCGAATTTTAAAATTTTTATTATTCAGTAATAATGACAAAAATTATATTTCCTACTATGGTAGGATCAAAGATTAATGATAGCACAATTCAAAAGTACAAAAAACAAAGTTTCTCTTCAAGATCTAGCATGTATCTAAATTGACAAGTTTAGGGGAACATAACATTGTGAATTAATACCATTTTAGATTCTTTGGAACACAAGTTTGGCACCTTATGTTCAAATTATCCAGTTTTTCTTAGACATATGCTGTTTTTCATATTTCTTCTCTTTCAATGCTTACCAATATGAGATGCTCGGTGCATTTTCGAGAAATGCATAATGGCCTTATGGAAATGGCTGAGTCTTATGTTGATTTCCCTGTACAGATTCTCATGCTATCCTCAAGGTCTGCTGTAGGTGAATGGTCTGAACTGTACCTAAGCTCAGAAGTATAGTAGGTTCAGTTCAGCCACTCAGTCTATTGTTTTTGCTAAGTCTATAGATCTCAATGACATAATACTTCACAAAGAATAGATAGCCACTTAGTCACTATCAATGACTCAAGGAATTTAATTCTAGAGTTTAATTCCCATTGACTAGTATCATATATATCATACAGAATAGATCCATTCTTTATATGATTTGATTTTCTAAATTTATATAATAATTTCTGTTATAAAATTATATTTATATAACAATTTCTGTTATATAACAATCCATACACATATTATATTGACTTAAGGGATTGTTTTCCACAATAATTGCACAACTATGCAAAGTATCATTGGAGATAACAAGTTTTATAAGACGGTATCTTGCTGTTGTAAATATAGATGGAAACAATATTAGGCATTATGATTACACATCTCATTTAAAATTATTACAAAGAAATAAGAATAGATCTCAGATTGTTAATGATTGACAGAATGTTTTATTTTCAAATGTAATTTTCAGCAGGGAATCACTTCATATTTTTCCTTTTAGAATTGGAGGGAAAATCATTAAAGGTTTATTAAGTTCAGCAACACTGTCAGCTTCTGCTAGTTGCTTTTTGACTCCTGCTTTCTTGCTGACAATATGTTTAGTTTGAGTTTTAAACTCAACAGTAAAATACTATGATAAATAATTTTCTATGATTTAGTTCTTTTTTATACAATTTTATGTTTTTTAATTCATCTATGTTTCTATCAGTAACAATAGTTTACTTCACAGTTGTAGCCATTTATTGAATGAATGAGTCATAATATAATTATCCATTTTTTTGTTAATGAACATTTAAAGTGTTTCTAGACGCTCACTTTTCTGAATGCTGCTACTACAACTATTTTGATATATTTCTTCTGGTGTCCATGTGAAAGAATTTTTAGGAATTCATGTGAAGGAATGAAATTGTTAAGTAATAAATTATGTGAATATTCCCTTTTTTCATATATTGCCAAATTACTCCCTGTCTGAACCAATTCACAACTGGCTGTACTAATTTACAATGTAATTTACAATACAATTAGCTGTGCACCTTCACCTGGCTTTTGCATTCATTTTAATTTTTGATCACAATGTATAAAATATTTTTTATTTTGGTTTGCTTTTGTATATCCTTATTCATTTATGCTGTACTTTTTTGCATGCATTTAGTCACAGTTCTGTTGCATTTCTTTAAAATATGTGTATGGATTTTCAGCTACTTTTGAAATAGGGTACTTTTCTCCTTTCCTATTGATTATGTGAGTTGTTTGTATATTAAGATCTGGTAGCTGTTACCAAAATTTTATTCTTATTTTGTATACTGGGACATTCTAGGTTACACTTCTCAGCCTCATTTATGATTAAGTATATCATATTGCTGAGTTCTAGCCAAAGGAAAATGAGTGGAAATTATGTGTGTCACATCCAGGACAGATACATAACAACCTTTCAATATAGTCTCACTTAATGCTTTCTTCTTCTGAAGATTAAGATGGGAACCAAAATACAAAATTGGAAAAGAAAGTTAATGATTCTTTTCTAAGTGATTATGTCAAACAAATCCTTTTTCTACCTTCTCTCACCTGTCCCTGACACACACACACACACACACACACACACACTCACAGTGCTACCACTGACCAGGGCCACTCTGTTTGTACTGTAAGATAAGAAATACTACTTTGTTTTCTTTTTTTTAATTATACTTTATGTTCTGGGGTACACGTGCAGAACGTGCTGGTTGAGTTACATAGGTATACCCGTGTCATTGTGGTTTGCTGCATCCATCACCCCGTCATCTACATTAGGGCATTTCTCCTAATGCTATTCCCCCCCATCCTCCCCACCCACTATCCCTCCCCTAACCCCCCACCCCTCAATAAGCCCCCATGTGAGATGTTCCCCCTCTGTGTCCATGTGTTCTCAACACCGACTTATGAGCGAGAACATGTGGTGTTTGGTTTTCTGTTCTTGTGTCAGTTTGCTGAGAATGATGGTTTCCATTTTCATCCATGTCCCTGCAAAGGACATGAGCTCATCCTTTTTTATGGCTGCATAGTATTTCATGATATATATGTGCCACATTTTCTTTATCCAGTCTATCATTGATGGACATTTGGGTTGGTTCCAAGTCTTTGCTATTGTGAACATTGCCACAATAAACATATGTGTGCATGTGTCTTTATAATAGAATAATTTATAATCCTTTGGGTGTATATCCAGTAATGAGATTGCTGGGGCAAATGGTAAGAAAAGCAACTTTCAATGTAGTATGCATCTGATTGTTAATTCTTACTTGTGTCACTCATTAGGCCTCATTCTCCTAATTCATATGTGGTAGAAAATAATCATTTGTTCATTATATTCACTTTTAAAAATGCACTTTCAGGCATTTTCTTTGACTTAAAAAATACTTAATTTTAATATATTTGAATGTTTCATGCTTCTTCTTTAAGGCAGAGCCTGGTTTTATCTTTTTTAAAACATTGTTTGTAGCCAGGTGTAGTGGTTTCTGTCTGTAATCCCAGTTACTTGGGAGGCTAAGGCCGAAGGATTGATTAATCTCAGAAATTAGAGGCTAATTAGAAATAGATCAAGACCCAGTCTCAAAAACAAGCAGAAAAAGAAAAACATTAAAAAAGGTTTTGCTGATGAAATAAATGTATATTCTTAGATTTCCCTCCAAAGCATCAATGCTTGTTTTCTATTGGAGACTTTTAAATATGAAATAAAGCTGAGAACCATTTTATCATATAAATAAGAAATTTTCAGGACACAATTTTCAACTAGGAGATCTTTTCCTCATTGAAATTATAATACATCAGCAAAATATCACTTCTTATTGCCCTGTAATATATCAATTTTTCAAATGCATATATAGCTCAATTTCTAGGTCTTGCTTCTGGATTGATATCACACTGTCTTAACATCTGGCAAAATCTTGGCTCACTGCAACCTCTGCCTTCTAGGTTCAAGGAAGTCTCCTGCTTCAGCTTCCTAAGTAGCTGGGATTACAGGTACATGCCACTATACCCGGCAAATGTTTCTATTGTTAGTGGAGATAGTATTTCAATAGATGAGATTTCACCATGTTGGCCAGGCTGGTCTCAAACTCCTGACTTCAGGTGATCCATCCACCTTGGCCTGCCAAAGTGCTGGAATTACAGGTGTGAGCCACCGTGCCCAGCCCTTCATAGTTTTTATCCAGTAGGACAATTTTCTATACAGTTTCTCTTCATATGTACATTGTGCATTTCAGTCATACTTCAATATAAAATTGAAATTAAATTGTATAAAAATCTTTCAAATGTAAATCATAATTTCATTAAATCTGTTTATAATTTTGAGAATAAACATTTATTATTCTGACTTTTAATATTTTTATTTATCCATTTACTTAAGTCCTTCCTAATTCATTTAGCTCAGAATGTATATTTATCTATAGACATTTCACATATTTTGTTTTAGACATGTTTCTAAGTATATTATTTGAAGCTAAAGAAATGAATAACACTTTTTTTGAAGTTCAATATACATAAAGGAAAGTGTATACATTATAATTATAAATTCAAAGGGAGAAAGCCACATTTAATTAGTGGGCCTGAACATTCTAGCATTTAATGCACTAGATGTTATGTAACTCCAAACTTTTACTAGATCAATAAGCACAATTTTAGTTCACTACACATGCCTACAACTGGGTAAGTAACAATGTAAACATGCTACAGAAATTTCTGTTCTAATCTCTTCTCAGACTGCTAACAGAATCTTTACCAATTGGCAGTAGTTTTCAGACAAATTGTGTACTTTTCTAGTACATGACATTGGTAGAATTATTTATGCATTCCCTTGGGTCAATACTAGGAATTGTTGTGGATATGAACAAATTCAGCTTCAATAGATTGTAACACGCACATTTCTAAAGTGACTATACTTTTTCTAAAAACTTAATTCAGATAACAGAAATAAGAATGGAAAGGTAGAATAAAATAATCTTTTTCACAAATGACATAAATCTCTGTAGGATTTGCAGAAAATAAAAAATTATATGATTAGAAAACATCACAATGAGTAGGAACATTTAGGAATTACACAGTATGCAAAATAAAATAAATTTTATTTTTATCAATGTCAAAGACAAATGCATTAAATTGCATTTCTTAAAAGATATTGTAAAGATTATCAATATCTGTCAAAACATTGCTTGACACTTTTACTTCCAGGAATATGACAGATGAGATATTCTTAAACATCCTCTTGCTATAAATCTTTGTCCATTTGTATTGCTATAAAGAAACACCTCAGGCTGAGTAATTTATAAGGAATAGAAGTTTATTTGGCACACAGTTCTGCCGGCTGTATAAGAAGCATGGTGCAATGTGTGCTTTTGATGAGGGCCTCAAGCCTCTTTCAATTATGGAAGAAGGCAAATGGGAGCTGGTGTGTGATCATATGGTGAAAGAAGAAACAAGATGAGGAGGGGAGTTAGGTACCAAACTCTTTTTTTTCTTCTTTCTTGAGTTGGAGTCTTGCTCTGTCACCCAGGCTGGAATGCAGTGGCATGATCTCGGCTTACTGCAATCTCCACCTCCCTGGTTCCAGCAACTCTTCTGTCTCAGCCTCCTGAATAGCTGGGAATACAGGCAATTCCCACCATGATTGGCTATTTTTTCTTATTTGTATTTTTAGTAAAAATGGGGTCACCATGTTGGCTAGGCTGGTCTCAAACTCTTGACCTCAAGTGATCCATCCAACTCAGCCTCCCAAAGTGCTGGGATTACAGGTGTGAGCCATTGCACCTGGCCACCAGTCTCTTTTAAACAACCAGCCCTCATGAGAACTAACAGAGTGAGAAATCACTCACTCCAACTCTGTCCCTGAGAGCAGAGTACTATTCATTAAGGATCTGCCCATCACCTAAACACTTCCCTTTAGGCCCCACCTCCAACCTTGGGGACCAAATTTAAACATGAAATTTGGAGAAATGAGCATCTAATTTATTGCACTATATCACCAAGATGCTTTATAAATCATAGTAAATATCATTTTATTTGCTCAGCTAAACTTTTAAGAGAGTAAGTAAGTCTCACTGGCCCCAAATAAAGCAGGAAAAAAAGAAACTGAAGCCACAGTAAAATGCTAAGTAAAGATGGGATGCAGAGCAATCTAGCATGTCAGGACAACATGGGAAAGAATGGCTTACCTTTAGAATCCAGATAGATGTTCTATTTGGTGTTTTTAAGTGCCTTGTTTTTACCTGTTTTTAATGGCTTCTTGCTATTGCTATTTTGTTTCATTTAAAATTTTTGAGGGATGTATTAAGCATTTATTTTTATTTTGTTTCATATATCCAGAATACAAAATCCATGAGGAATAAATATTGTCATTTTTATTTCTGCATTATCTTGCGAATGTGACTTGTACTTTTTATTGGTAGCTAATAATTGGCTGAATATTAGTTGTGGAACTCCCTCACAGCCTCCGTAGAACATGATTTCTTTAGATAAATTATGTATTTGCTGCTTCTGGGTGTCAGAGACACTATCAAGCTTTAAATATTTTCCTAACTTATGAGTTCCATCATCACCCAAATAATAAAAATTTAAACCTCAAGACAAGTTAATTCAGGCTTTTGTTGTTTTTGCTGTTGTTAATCGCTATTGGCTTGTTATTATTAATAATTCTTCTCCTAGGTTATGGTATAGGCAGACATTTTTCTTTATAAAGCCCTTACCCTGCCTAGCAAGTTGAATTTTGTTCTAGTCTACTTTTTCACCCATTGAGAATCTACATTTCTTTTTATAGGCTTAGGTTTGTTGTCACGGAGGGAATGTGTTCTCTTTCTGGGTCCACAGTGGGACGTAGTTTTAAAGGCAAGAACTTCCCAGCGCCATGACCCCTCCCATCTCTCCATCTGGGAAATTTAACGGTCTCTGTTTTAAATTTTCCCTTGCCTGGGAAGAACCAAAGGTCCATTACTCCAGCGGAAGTTCCAAGGAACTCCTTTCATTCACTAGGGATCTTGGAGAACTTGGGAGTTCCTCAAAGTTTAAAAGTCCCCTTCTTCCACACCACTTCAGACTCTCTATTTGGATCCCCTTCCACGAACGCTCACTTAGTGGAAGCCGTCTTTCTCCTGGATTTCTTCTCTGGAGTCCCCTTCCACTCTCTTGTGGAAGCCTGTCTTCTCCTCCTAAACTCCATCTCTCTCTCTCTCTCAGTTCCCTTACACTCAGTGTGGAAGCTGCTTTCCTCTCCTGGATTCCATCTTTCTGGATTCTCTCACTCAGTGAGAGAGGAGCTTTCCTTCTCTGGTTTTCCCCTTTCTGGGAATCCTTCTCACTCAGTGTGAGAGCGGCTTTTCTTTCTCTCACTCAATGTGAGAGTTAGTTGTTTCTTTCTCTCTCCTCCTTTTTCTCTCTCTGTCTAAATAAATCACTTTTCTGCAAAAGGTTTTTGAGTCTGGTATTTACTTTACCAGCATACCTGCGTGGTCCCCTCTCTCATTCTTGAGAGAGAGAGAGAGAGAGACACCAAGAACCTGGAACCCACCAGGGAGCGAGCTGAGCCCTCCCTCCCCTCAACCCCATCAACCCCTAAATATGCTAATGGTTAATAACTATATGAAAAGATAGTCAGCAACATTAAAACCACAATGAAATACTATTTCACACACACTGAAATGACTATGTTAGAAAACAGTTTAGTACTTAAAAAGTTAAACCTAGTTTTATTAATTTAATTTATTTGTATATACCAAACATATTCACATGAAGACAGTACACTAATGCCCTCAGCGGTATTATTCATAATAACTATAAATAAATTTGAAAAATATTACCTAAATTAAAAAGTCAGGCAAAAATGAGCACCTATCATGTTGTATTATTTATAAGAAATGACATGAGATCAGAAATCTATAGAGATAGAAAGTAAAGAAAGTAGTGGTTACCTGGGACGAGAGTTGAGGGAGGTGGGAAAGTATTGACCATAAGCGGGCTGGAGGGATTTACCGGATGATAGAAATGTTTGAAAAAGGATTTATTTTAATGTTTGCACTGCTTGGTAAATTTACCTGAAAACTGAATTACATATTTGAAATTTGTGAATTATAGGATATTACCTTTTAAAAAAAACATAGGTTATATGTTTATCATTTTTAAAATATTTCATAGTTGCAACCTATATATCCAAGATAATAACTTCACTTCTAAAATCATTAATTTTAGATCATTTCTTTGCAGTGATTCTTTAGTAGCATCATTTGCCTGTTTTGACACAAAATTTGACACCATTTATTCTCTAGTCTTTTTTTTCCAATGTGAGTGTGATTCTTTCTATGCCACTTATTTAACAATGATGTCAGATACGTAATGAATAATTAAAAGAGAATGTGCACCTAAAAATATCCAATATTGACCAAACAAATCTTTCAAAACCTCAGGAAGATTATTCCTACCAGCTTTGGTTTGCATGGGTACTAAACCACAGCGATTGAATGACTACAGATTATTGAGTCTTTTTAATAATTTGGTTAGCATAAATAAAAACAATTAAAAATCATATAATAGCATCACTTTTGGTTTTCTGGCATATAAGTCTAAAAGCTCTTTCTATTTGAAATGATTAGTTGAATAATCTAAACTTGAAATGTGAAAAACACATGAGTGCTTAAAGTCTAGATGACATGCTTCTCAAACAAGAGCTTAAAAGTTTGGGACAGTAATAATTTTAGTAAAACTCGATAAATGTAGCATCTCTAAGTATGGATAGATAAATAATCTATACACAGTTATCCATTTTTATTATGTGAATAAAACATTATCCTCAGGAACTCACACACAAATTGATTCTTAAGACGTGTGAGAAGGAATTTAGTCTATCAGACCTATAAATAATGCCTCAATTATATTACTGAATGTGCTTGGCTCTATCCCAGAATGTAGTTCTATTGACAAAATATGCCATGAAGTTAGGTGTTTAATCTTATTTGGGTCAAATTGGAGCAGAGGTAACCTGATCAATACTCCTTTTGCAGGCACAGGCAAAAATGACCAACCCTAACAATGATTCTTAGTGACTATCAGTGGTAAAATGATTTCAGTATCATTATTATTTCCTTCAGAAATGTTCTCTAATCCTCAAGTTTTAAAACTATTCTTTTGTCAAGTAGTTAATGCTAAAACTTAGACTGAATGATCTCAAGAATGCTTGGTATACAATGATTTTATATTGTTGATGGAAAAAAAGAACAATAAATATTGGAACTAAGACCAGAGTTTGTGCTGAAATCTAAGTAAGTTTGCTCAAATAGAGGATTATCCTGCATCTCATAAGGAATCCACAGGAATTTCATGGGCAAGATTATCATATTTTCAGGGAAAATAGCTCTGTACATTTTACATTCTCTTGGCAAGTGATTGAATAATGTCCCCGAGTTCTCCATCATACAGTCAATAAAGAGCTGGAAGTCATCAGCTAGCTGTCTTAACTGTAAAGCAGATTTATGGTGACTACTGAGAAATGTTTTATTTTAATGGAAACTCCATGGATCTAGCAGAATGTGTTTATAGCAATATCAATCAATCAATCAATCAATCAGTTTTTCACACATAACGTTTCAACACCCTCTGCAATGTTGGTAAATGATATCCCAAAATAATTATTTAAATTTTGTTGGATTGATCTACTCTCTAGTATCAATTATTTTTTAAAAATCAGTTCTTTGTAAATGTTCTTGATGTGGTTGGCATTGTGGTAGTTAATCTAGATGATGATTCCTCCACTCCAAATCAACCACACTTGCCAGCATTCACATACTTGTAAATTCTCTTTACCCTTTAGATCTAGGTTGGCCCTATGTAAATAATAGAGTGCAGCAAAGTTGCACTGATTTTTCTGGTTACAAGATTATAGGAAAATTTGTGTCCTCCTGCTTTAATCTTTTAGAAACTTCACTCTGGGGAAAGCTGGCCACCATGCAAGATGTCAAACAACTTTGAGATTGCCATTATTTGAGGAGGCCCACATGAAGTGGCTGCCTAAGGACAAAAATGCTTACTCACTCTCCAGCTTTTCCTGTCATTCCAACACAAGTATCAGACACGTAAAGAAAGAAATCTTGAGATATCTACAGCTCTAGCCATCATCTGACTAAAACCACACAAAAAACCACAGTTATGAAGTCAACTCAGTCTACAAATTTGGAAGAAGTAATTTTTTTTTTGCTTTAAGATGTAGTTTTGTGACAGTTTGTTATGTAACAAGAGCTAACTAGATTCATTCATAGCACACATGACTATTCTGGTGCTAACAGTTGAAAAGACCACAAATATCTGTGGCACATTTATTTAGATTTATTTAGATGTAAGTACAATACAAGAGGTGTTAGAACTTAATCCTTTTCAGTTGCTTATCAGCACTATGATCTGTCAAGTAATAGAGAAGACTTTAGGGGACAAGAGTATATCAATGAACTGGAAATAAGAACATGCACTATATAGGTACACTACCATATACATGTAAGTAATAAAGAAACAATATGTAAATTAACTCAGAGAAGTATACTTGTGAAGTTCCTTAGAATCCGTATTGGCCATCTTTTCACATCTGATTCATAAATGTTGCATATAATATTCAGTTCTATTACTGACCATAAGTGATAGAAAATTTGTAATCTTTCATAGCAGTCAGCCCATGCCATATTTTATTTATTTATTTATTTATTTATTTATCCATGCCTTTCTCTTCAAATCTGACATTATTAAATCTTTACATCAAGGTGAGTATAAAAGTAGAGTAGGTGAATTATGTGAAGATTGAAAAAGTCCGGTTTGAAATTATTTGGGCTAATATTTTTTCAAGTGTACCATGGAAATAGATCATCGTGATCTAGCAAATAGTAAAAACATCACTTAAGAGAGAAATAAGAGAAGCATGTTTATAGACATGGTAGGAAGAGGAAAAAAACAATAAAGAAATTCATTTTCTTTTACTTTTTTTGTGACAGAGTCTTGCTCTGTCTCGAGGCTGGAGTGCAGTGGCACAGTCTTGGCTCACGGCAACCTCTGCCTCCCAGGTTCAAGCAATTCTCCTGCCTCAGCCTCCTGAGTAGCTGGGATTACTGAACCATTCACAAATATATCAGAAATCTACTCATATTTTAATTCATTTGTCTTGATATAATTTAAATGCATATGCTGGCATAATATAGATATATAACCTAGATACATGTTTTTTAAAAATTTATGTGTATGTTTGTGTATATTCTTGTGTGTATGAATCACACACAACCAGAGCCTATGTAAAACTTTTATAATTAAATAAAAATGCAAAAATTATTAGATGTAAATGTAAAATTTTCCACTTTCAGTGTGATAGGCATTATAACAACTAATGTTTGCAAGTGAATAGATACACATTTTAATCAAATATGTTGGAAATCATAAAATGCTATACTTCTGTGTAGAAAATGCACACTTAGAAAATATCGTTTAGCGTGTTAGACATTCTCATTTTTCTTTGTTTTTTTTCTTTTTCAAGCCTAAATATGAGCTCTCTGGCACGCAACAGAAACAACAAAAGGAGACCGGGTAAAGATTAGGTCATTCCCAGTCATCATGTTCTGAATTGTTTTTTTGTTTCAGTACCATTATTAGCTTTTCTTTCTAATTTCCTCTCTTATTCTAAATTGCCTCCAAATTTCTATTAAGTGGATTTTCCACTCAGCATTATCAATTTAATAGACAAAAGAATTATAGAGTCAGTTCATATAGATATCTGATGAAAATTCTCTCAGATAACTGTCCAACAAAAAATCTTGAAAATATTTCTGTAGAATTAAAAAGTAAATATCTAATAAGTACTAATAAACATGTGCTAGAACTGAATATCATATAGTATCATTTTTATATTTATGTCAGTAGTGGCAAACAAAATAAAACCAATAAAACTTCAATAAAATAATGATTTATAAAAATGAAGTTGGCAAAACTGAAAAACTATGATCATTGCTGAACTCTTAAATTTGCTTGTTATCAATAGATTTTTTTTAAAGAGAAAGTTTTGATTTTTACAAGTATATCACCATTGCTGGTATTTAATTTTTATTTGAACATTGCATAGCAGTGAAGTTATGGTTGGTTCTTATACTAAATCAAAATTACTTCACAAAATCAGTATCATGTACTCTTTTTTTCATTAGTGGAAAGTTATACCACTTCAAGACTAACATTACAAGAGAAGAAGAATTCTAGACATCTTGTTGATTACATAAATGTATTTAGCTATCAGATAAAAATTGAATGAGTTTACCTAGCCAGAGGGAGGAAAAGGATGGTGAAGTTATCCAGTAGGACTTCTCCCAAGGTTCAGATTTGCTGGGCATGTTGATTTTTGTTGTTTTGTTAAAAGTGGTTTATAACAAGGCTTAATGAAGCTGTCATGCACTCTACTCTATTTTCAATTGGAAGCATGTGGTGTCATTTAGATCTTTTTTTCCCCTTAGATTGCTTGGAAAACATCAAGGATTTGATTGCTTTTAATCAAGAAAATGAGGCACATTTACTAAATCTTTTGATTAATCAGATTTTGAGAAATATCCATGAGCAATTAAGAGTCAATCCTAAAGCCAAAGTTAGCTGAAATTGGGATACCAAATATTATATATATATATATATATATATGAAATATTTACCCAGTTTACTTCATTGAAGAAAATCAGGATGACATAAAATCAAAAAAATAGAATGACAAGTTGGGAGAAAATAAAATAATACTAATTCTCAAGAAAGTTATCCAAAATTGTTCTGGATTGGGGTAAAACTAATACTCTTTCAGTTCTATAATATTTAATAAACATGAGTATGAACATAAAATATTTATATACAAAGAGGTTTTTAAGGCAGCAGAATTTTACTACTACTATAAGTCAAATGAAAAAGTTACGAACGAAATTGACTGTGGTATTCTAAAGAAGCATAATCTAAAACATTCAGAAGATAAAGAATGTGGGTCTTAAGTAGCAGAAGTAATTACCTAACAAATTTTGCTTTTGAAATAGAGTAAATAGTGAGGATTAATGTTTATCATGGTACTACAACCACTGTGGAAAACAGTGTGGAGAGTCCTAAAAGAACTAAAAGTAGTTCTACCATCTGATCCAGCAATCCCACTATTGGGTATCTACCCAGAGGAAAGTAAGTTATTATAAGAAAAGGACACTTGCATACACATGTTAATAGCAGCACAATTACATTTTCCTTATACAGGCATTGCTTTATGGGCATTTGGGCTAATTCCATATTTTTGCAATTTTTAATTGTGCTGCTAACGTGTGGGTGCCAGTGTCCTTTCCATATCATATATATATATTATACCATGGAATACTACTCAGCCATATAAAGGAACAAAATAATGGCATTTGTAGCAACCTGGACGGAATTGGAGATCATCATTCTAAGTGAAGTAACTCAGAAATGGAAAACTAAACATCCCACTTATAAGTGGGAGCTAAGCTTTGAGGACATAAAGCATAAGAATGATACTGTGGACTTCGGAAGGATGGGAGGAGGTTGAGAGATAAAAGACTACACATGGTTACAGTGTTCACTGCTCGGTGATCAGTACACCAAAAATCTCAGAAATCACCACTAAAGAACCTATCGATGTAACAAAACACTACTTGTTCTCCAAAAACCTATTGCATTTTTTAAAAAAGAAACTGAGGTCACCTGGAAGACAGGGTGTGAGCCATCCCTTTGCTGATGAAGATCATAACAGATCAACTCGTTGTGGAGCTGTCACCACCCCACTCTGCTTGGGAATTTGTTTCTGGAGGAGCAGCGTGGGGTTCACCTCTTCAAGTCTCCCAACAATGATTGAAGCTTATGTAATATCCCGACGATAAACCTGTTTCTCTCTAAACCAGCTAGATATTTTTTCCTCTGCAGTGAGACCTGATCTTACTAGAAATTAGAGTGTGTGTTTTTTTAATTAGGTTATTTCTCTACCATGATGAAATGTGTCATGATACTCATGATTTCTCTGGAAAGTGAGTGTGGGAACAGAATTTCACTTCTTTATTAGATGATTTTCAAAACAGCATGATAATAGATGCTTTTAACCTTCTTTTTTTGATTTTTCAGCATTTTCAAAATAAAATGGGATATATATTATTTTCTGACCACACACACACAGACACAAAGATCAGGGCCCAGTTTTACTCACATCAAGTTTGAGATATCTATTAAAAATTCAAATGACCATGTGAGTGGGCAGTTGGTAAATATAAAGTTGTTAGCATGTCAGTGGCATGTAGACAGGGATATAAAGTAGACTGAGTATTCCTAGTTCCTGTCTCTAAAGGTGTTCATATAGAAGGGAGGCGAACAATTAGAAGTGTTGGTAATATTGTTACATAGATTGCAATTCTGAGTTGGGTTGGAATAAATTACCTCTGTGATTCCAGAATATGATTCTACAGGATATGATGTTTCAGCAAAATAACACAGACACAGAACAGCAAACAATATATGTTCTCACTCATAAGTGGGAGCTGACAACGAGAACACATGGACACAGGGAGTAGAACAAGACACATTGGGGCCTGTTGAGGTGGGGAGAAAAGGGAAGGAGAGCATTAGACAAATACCTAATGTATGAGGGGCTTAAAACCTAGATGATGGGTTGATAGGTGCAGCAAACCATCATGGCACATGTATACCTTTATCAAAACCTGCATATTCTGCACGTGTCCTGGAACTTAAAGTAAAAAAAAAAAAGTAGAACAAAATCTTCACAGATCATTTTACCACCATAATTACTATCCAATTTTGTGGAAAAACAGAACTCAAGGGAATTGTCTTTCTAATGGGCAAATATCTTGTTAGTGGTTTTTATGAAATTCAAACTCAGGACATTTTTAGTGTGTGCTTTTTTATATTGTACCATGAAGCATTGTTTCCCTGGAACACTTTAGGATGATTTCAAATTTTCATTAAGTAATAAAGTTTAGCCCATTTGTTTTCTTAAAATAGATAACTGTAAGTTAGACTTTTGCTTAAGACATAAGAATATTTCTACTCTGTTTTACAAGGATGTGCTATTTATCAACCTGCGTTTAGAAAGCTAAACTGGTTATTTAAAATACGACAGGAATTGGGCAGACAGAAGGAGACATTTGTTCAAATAATGTCTTGGTTATGAGAGACAATTGTATTTCAAACATGAATATTTACTGTTGTGAGATAGCTATGATATTTTTGGTTCCAAAATGTGCCAATTTGAAAGAGACTACTAGTTTTCTTTTAAACTTAATCTTGTGAGAAGCAGGCAAAATCATTTACATTAAAAATAAGCCACCACTCTCTCAAAAACATTTTATAGAATAGTATAAACTCTAAAAACTCACAAAAACAAGTCATGTTGATAGTAGATGCTCTTGATATAATCTGATGAATATGATATTTTACGCCTGTGCTCTTTTTATCAAAAACCCATAACACCTATATATAAAATGAGAGAAAACATACACAAATCTCAGTTGTGGGGCAATTTATGAAATAACTGACAATTACTCCTCAAAACTGTGATTACTGAAAAGAAGGAAAGTCTGTGATACTATCACAGCCAAAAAGAGGTTAAGAAGATAAGACAATTAAGTGTACTATGAAACCCTTGATGGGATTCTGGAACAACAACAAAAAAAGGGCAGTAGGTAAAAATGAAAAGAACTGAATGATATATGGTTTGATTTCATAATAATGTATCAATATTTATTCACTCACTGTGACAAATGTATCGTACTCCTATGAAATGTTAGTAAAATCAAAAATGGGTGTTAGGTATATGGATTCTCTCTGTACTATCTGTTCAAATTTTTAGATGGTTGCCAATTCACTCTAGTGACTGTTTCTTTTGCCGTGCAGAAGCTGTGGAGTTTGATTAGGTCCCATTTGTCTATTTTGGCTTTTGTTGTGCAACTATCTTGCAAGTTCTGCACATGTACCCCAAAACCTAAAATGCAATTAAAAAAAGACAAATTTTTAGATGAACCTAAACTCATTCTACAACAAAATGTTTATTTTTTAAAGATGACAAATCTATGAAAAATACATTATTATTCAACATCTGGCAAAATATATTTTTAAATTTTATTTTGTCTGTGTGTACCATGTTCAAGCTACTATAGTAAGCCTGCAGTGTACATAAGGTTAACAAAAAGTAGGCCCTCCCAGGAAGATATACAGATAAATGAAAAGGTATTTAATAAATTATTTGGAAAATGTGAATAATAACTGCAATGAGATACTACTATACCCTCACTAAAATGGCTAAGATCATGGGATCTTTATTTCTTGTAGCAAGCCACTGGAAACTATACTAGTGTTCAATAAGTGAGTTAATAAATAAGTTGTGTTACAGACCTATAATGGAGTACTATTCAGCAATAAAAAATGTACAATTGTGACATGGAACAACACAGTTGAATTTCAAAATAGTTACACTATGTGAAACAAGCCAAATGCAAAGAGTATATACTATATAGTCCTTTTTTTAAAAAAGATGTGGTCTGGCTCTGTCACCCAGGCTGGAGTGTAGTGGCAAAATCTTAGCTCACTGTAACCTCTGCCTTCTGGGTTCAAGTGATTCTCCTGCTCAGCCTGCCAAATAGCTGAGATTACAGGCACACACCACAATGCCCTGCTAATTTTTGTATTTTTAGTAGAGACAGGTTTTTGCCATGTTGGACAGGTTGATCTTGAAACCCTGACCTCAAGTGATCCACCCGCCTCGGCCTCCCAAAGGTCTGGGATTACAGGCATGAGCCACCTCACCCAGTCCTATAATTCCTTTTCTATAAAATATAGAATATACAAAGTAATCTATAGTGGCAGAAAGCCAATCAGGAGTTGCCTAGGAATTAGGTTGGCTTTTAGAAATGAGATAGAAGATTTCCAAGGAGGCACAAAATAACTGTTGGAGGTTGTGGTTATGTTTATTATTGTGGTCGTGGTGATAATTACATGGGTGGATGCGTATCCATCTATGTAAAACTCATCAATTTGCACACTTGAAATATGTATAGTTATCGTATGTCAATTATATCTTCATAGGCTTTTTTAAAAAAATGCATTTTGGAGCCTAATATAATAACGTAAGATGAAAATAAATATTTAGAAACTGCCCTTTAAAGTTTTATATTCATTTTAATCTAATGGTTGCAATAATATCATTTCTTGGTATTTTGTATTCTCCTTCCAAATTTTAAATTAGAAATCAATTTCCCAATTTCGTCTCTTCTTCAAGGCCACAGAGCTAGAATGTGGCATAGGCAGCAAAAACTCCAGATGCACTGACTCCCAGTGGAGTGCTCATTCCACCAAACCCAGAGACTGAAGTTCAGGGGTGACTGCATGGTTGCTTCCCTCAATACTGGCCAACATGAACAGTAGGAGAACATTCCAAAGGATGTACAGAAAATACTGAAACTGTGTGGAAGGAAACTTAGTACATTGTTAACTGTATAGCCCTGATCTTTCATTCAAATAGCTTTAACTACATACAATGTCTATAGCATAGTTTTAAGAAAAATCTAATTTAATTATGTTTACAGCTAATAGCCACGTCTTTAAAATATGGCAATATTATTAACCTTCTCTCTACTGTCCCAAAATAGATGCAAATTCACAGCTATACATTCATTTATACCGAATAAGCCTATGTAAAATGTTTGAAAAATGAAAAGAAAACCAATAAGGACTTTGTGTACTTTTTTCATCTGCAAGTTCTAGTTTTCCTATTGGGCCCCTGGGTTCATCAGAATAAGATACATTGCACGTTTTCTGTAATTTAAATATTCTAAAAGCAGGGTTTTTTTTGTCTTTGTGATAGATGGTTTCTTTCAAAATTGATAGTTGCCTGTAGGGAAGTACAACATTAAATTCTAGTTTTATTATTCTTAGACTTTTAATCAGGTTAACGTACATCCCAATAGCATTGAACATAAACGGTTTTTCACTAACATTCTGTGAATCATATCATTATTCAAGAAAATATAATGACATTCTCAAAGAAGTTATGGTGGACACATTCAGTACTTTATGTCTACTTGGCTTATGCAACAGAAACACTGGTGTTGATGTTAATTAAATTTATTTTTCTCCCAGGCATAGCAGTTCCAAAATTTGACATGAAGGTTTTACCTTTTCCATAATTGTTTCAGAAAAAAATACATTATTCTGCCATTCACAGTCCCTATTTAGAAGAGAGAATGCTTAAAATAAACTCATACAATTAAATTATGCAAATGTAACGTATACATATTTTGTTACTTATGATGTTGTAAACACTTGATTCTGTTTACATGCTGCACACTTAAACAAAAGTTTTCTGACATGAACAGAATTAAAGAAATGTTTACATTGATTATTTTAAAATTAAAATCCATATTATATGCAGTTTAAATTGGTATATCTTTTCTGGATAATCAAAAGTAATTTAATTAAAACACTTGAAGAAATAAGAATAGACATTTAGAAACCTCTTGACAATATCAGACATTTCCTCAAGATCACATTGTCAGAATGTGGCATAGACAGTACTAAAATTCACATAATTTCTACAGTTATAACTTGCTGCACAACCTAGAAAAATAAACTAAGAAATTTATGCTTAGCAATCTAGATATTTATTTTAAATTCATTGAAATAGCATATGTCTTCAAATAGTACATGTGGAAACAAAATGTTTCAGAAATATAAATTAGCAGTGTTATTGTGACTGAAATAAGTTTAAAAGTTTATGTTTAGTCACATATCAGGGCTGATTAATGTTAATCATGTTACCTTAATTAATGACTGATTTAAACACAATGTTAACAGAAAATAATACATAAGAACTAATTATATACATAGCACAATAAGACATTGACTTTTTTTAACTTTTATTTTAAGATCAGGGGTACGTGTGCAGGTTTCTTATATAGGTAAACTCATATCACAGGGATTTCTCGTACAGATTATTTTTTCACCCAGGTATTGAGCCCAGTACCCATTGGTTATTTTTCCTGATCATCTCCCTCCTCCTACCTTCTACCCTCAAGTGGGCCCCAGTGTCTGTTGTATCACTCTGTGAGTGCATAGGTTCTTATTATTTAGCTCTCGCTTATAAGTGAGAACATGTGGTATTTGGTTTTCTGTTTCTGCATTAGTTTGCTGTCAATAATGGCCTCCAACTTCATCCATGTTCCTGCTAAGGATATGATCTCATTCTTTTTTTGTCTGCATACTATTCCATGGTGTGTATGTCTCACATTTTTTAATCCAGTCTATTTTTGATGGGCAATTAGGTTGATTCCATGCCTTTGCTATTGTGAATACTGCTGCAGTGAACATACTTGTGCCTGTATCTTTATGGTAGAACAGTTCATATTCCTTTGGGTATACAAGTAATGGGATTGCTGGATCAAATGGTAGTTCTGTTTTTAGGTGTTTTATGAATCACCACGCTGTTTTCCACAATGACTGAACTCACCACAGACAATGCATAAGTGTTCCTTTTTTTTCTCTGCAGCTTCACCAATATCTGTTGTTTTTGACTTAATAATTACCTTTCTGACTGGTGTGAGATGGACTTCATTGTGGTTTTGATTTGCATTTCTCTACTAATCAGTGATATTGAGCATTTTTTTTCATATGCTTGTTGGTCCCATTTATGTCTTTTTGTAAAGAGTGTCTGTTCATGTGTCTGTTTTTTGTACCAGTACCATGCTGCTTTGGTTACTGTAGCCCTGTAGTATAGTTTGAAGTCAGGTAGTGTGGTATCCCTTACTTTGTTCTTTTTGATTAGTATTTCCCTGTCTATTTGGGATCTTTTTTGGTTCCATATGCATTTAAAATAGTTTTCTCTGGTTCTGTGAAGAATGTTATTGGTAATTTGATAGAAATAGTATTAAATCTATAAATTATTAGAGGCAGTACTGCCATTTTAACAGTATTAATTCTTCCTATCCATGAGCATGTTTTTCCATTTGTTTGTGTCATATCTAATTTGTTTGAACAGTGTTTTGTAGTTCTTATTGTAGAGATGTTTTATCTCTCTGGTTAGTTTTATTCCTAGGTATTTTATTCTTTTTTAAAAATTTTATTTATTATACTTTGAGTTCTGGGGTACACGTATAGAATGGGAAGGTTTGTTACAGAGGTATACACGTGCCATAGTGGTTTGCTGCATCCATCACCCCGTCATCTATGTTAGGTATTTCTCCTAATGCTATCCCGCTCCAATCTCCTCACCCCCTGCTATCCCTCCCCCTTCCCTCCATCCCCCATATTCTTTATGTAGTAATTGTGAATGAGATTGGATTCCTGTCTTGCCTCTCAACTTGGCTGTTGTTGATATATAGGAATGCTACTGATTTTTGTACACTAATTTTGTATCCTGAGACACTGATGAAGTTTTGTTGTTGTTGTTGTTGTTTGGTTTTTTTTTTTTTTTTGAGATGGAGTTTTGCTCTTGTTACCCAGGCTAGAGTGCAATGGCGCAATCTTGGCTCACCGCAACCTCAGCCTCCTGGGTTCAGGCAATTCTCCTGCCTCAGCCTCCTAAGTATCTGGGATTACAGGCATGCGCCACCATGCCCAGCTAATATTTTGTATTTTTAGTAGAGATGGGGTTTCACCACGTTGACCAGGATGGTCTCGATTTCCCGACCTCATGATCCACCCGCCTTGGCCTCCCAAAGTGCTGGGACTACAGGCGTGTAGTCCACCGCGCCCGGCCTGATGAAGTTTTTATTAGCTTAAGGAGGTTTTGGGCTGAGGCTTGTCTAGAGGGGGAATCATGTCATCTGCAAACAGGGACAGTTTGTCTTCCTCTCTTCCTACTTGGATTCCATTTATTCCTTTCTCTTGCCTGATTGCTCTGGCCAGGACCTCCAATACTCTGTTGAACAGGAGTGGTGAGAAAGGGCATCCTAGTCTTTTGCTGGTTTTTAAGGGTAATGCTTCCAGCTTTTGATTATTCAGTTTGATGATGGTTGTGAGTTAGTCATAGGTGGCTCTGATTATTCCATGGTATGTTCCCTCAATACTTAGTTTATTGAGTTTTTAAAATGAAGCAGTGTTGAATTTTATCAAAAGCCATTTCTGTGTCTATTAATTGTGTGGTTCTTGTCTTTAATTCTCTTTGTGGCATGAATCAAATTTATTGATTTGCATATGTTGAACCAACCTTGCAACGCAGGGATAAAGCCTATTTGATCATGGTGGATAAGCTTTTTGATGTGCTGCTGGATTTGGTTTGCCAATATTTTGCGGAGGATTTTTTCTTGATGATCATCATGGATAATAGCCTGAAGTTTTCTTTTCTTGTTGTATCTCTGCCAGGTTTTGGTATCAGAATGATACCTCATCAAATGACTTAGAGAGGAATCCCTCCTCATTTTTTCAAGTAGTTTCAGTAGGAATGGTAAAAGCTCTTTTTTGTATATAGTAAAATTAAGCTATGAATTGGTCTGCTCCTAGGCTTATTTTATTTGGTAGGCAATTTATTACTGTTTTAATTTTGAAGATCATCGCTCGTGCATTCAGAGATTCGATTTCTTCTTGGTTAAGTCTTGGGAGGGTGTATGTGCCCAGGAATTTATTTCTTTCTTTTAGATTTTCTAGTTTGTATGCATAGAGGTGTTCATAATATTCCCTGATGGTTATTTGTATTTCTGAGTGGTCAGTGGTAATATTCCTTTTGTCATTTCTAATTGTGTTTATTTGAATCTTCTCTCTCTTCTTTGTTAGTCTAGATAGTGGTCTATATATTTTATTACCTTTTTTTTCTTTTCAAAAGAAAAATACTGGATTTGCTGATCATTTAAGTGGTTTTTCATGTCTCAAACTCTTTCACTTCAGCTTTGGTTTTACTTTTATCTTGTCCTCTGCTAGTTTTGGTGTTGGTTTGCTTTCAGTTCTCAGGTTCTTTTACTTGTATTGTTAGGGTGCTAAATTGAAGCCTTTCTAATTTTTTGATGTTAGGGCATTTAGTGCTGTAATTTTTTTATTTATAACACTGCCTTAGCTGTGTCTCAGAAATTCTGGTATGTTGTATCTTTGTTTTCATTATTTTCAAATAACCTATTGCTTTTTGCCTTAATTTCATTATTTACCTAAAAGTCATTTGGGAGCAGGTTACTTAATCTCCATATAAGTGTATGGTTTTGAGCGATTTTCTTAATCTTGATTTCTAAGTTTGTTCTGCTGTGGCCTGTGACAGTGTTTAGTATGATAACCTTTGCATTCACTGAGGATTATTTTACATATTATTATGTGGTTGATTTTAGAGTATGAGTCATGTAGCAATGAGAAGAATGTACATCCTGTTGTTTATGGATAGAGCATTCTGTAGCTGTCTATCAGGTTTATTTGATCCAGTGCTAAGTTCAGATCCTGAATATCTTTGTTATTGTTCTGCCTTGATGATCTATCTAATACTGCTGGTGGTGTGTTGAAGAATCCCACTATTATTGTGTTTGAGTCTAAGTCTCTTTAATGGACTCTAAGAATTTGTTTTATGAATCTGAGTGCTTCTGTGTTGGGTGCATATATATTTAGTATAGTTAGGTCTTCTTATTAAATTGAACCGTTTATCATTATGGATTGCCCTTCTTTACCTTTTGATCTTTGCTGGTCTAGAATCTGTTTTGTCTAAAATAAGATTACAACCCCTGCTTTTTTCTATTTGGTAGATTTTTCTCCGTCCCTTAATTTTGAGCCTTTGGTTGTCATGGCATGTGAGATGGGTCTCTGAAAGACAGCATATCATTGGTTCTTGGTTTTTTATCCAGCTTGCCACTCTGAGACATCCACTGTTAGTCTGATGGATTTCCCTTTGTAGCTGACCTTTCTCTCTAGTTGTCATTAAGATTTTTCCTTCATTTCAACCTTGGAGAATATGACAATTATGTGTCTTGGGGATAATCTTCTTGTGAAGTAACTTACTAGGGTTTTCTGCACTGCCTGAACTTGAATGTTAGCCTCTTTAGCTAGGTGGGGGTAGTTCTCATGAATGATATCCTAACATGTTTTCCAAGTTGCTTTGATTCTCCCCATCTCTTTCAGGGACACCAACAGTTGTAGATTTGGTTTGTTGACATAATCCCATATGTCTCCCAAGTCTTGTTCATTCTGTTTCATTCCTTTTCCTCTGTTGTTGTCTGACTGTCTGTCTTGTTTCAGAAAGCCAGTCTTGAATTCTGAGATTATTTTCTCCGCTTGGTTTATTCTGCTATTAGTGCTTATGCTTGCATTATGAAATTCTTGTATTGTGTTTTTCAGCTCTGTTAGGTTGGTTACATTATTTTCTACTGGCTATTTTGTCTGTCAGCACTTGATTCATTTTATTGTGATTCTTAGCTTCCTTGGATTGGGTTTCAACCTATTCCCATATCTTGATAATGTTTGTTCTTATCCATATTCTGAATTTTATTTCTGTCACTTCAGCCATCTCAGCCTGATGTAGAATCCTTGCTGGAGAGCTAGTGCAGTTGTTTGGAGGAAAGTAGGCATTCTGGATTTTTGAGCTGTCAGAGTTCTTGTGCTAGTCATCACTGTGAGGTGATGTTCTTTCAGTCTTTGAAGTTGCCATCTTTTGGATTTTTTTTCTTTCATTCATTTTATTTGATAAGCTTGAGGGTTTAAATATGGTGTAAGGTGGGGTCAGTCAAGTGGCTTTGCAAGATTTTAGGGAGTCAAACCTTAGTTCACAGTCCCTAGACTGTGTGCTCTAACTCTGGGGAACTGATATCTGTCCTAACTTTGTTCTCTGGCTTCTCGATGTCAGAAACCCGGTGCACTCGTGTAACTGAGGTGCTCCTGGGCTGCTAATCCCATCACTCTGATAGATGGTGCCAGCCAAAGTGTTTTGTAGGATGGTGGCAGCAGGATCTGTCCTTGTTTGCACATGCTGGCAGCAGCTGTAGCACTGTTGGGTGCATGCTTGTTGGCTATGGCAGGGTGATGGCAGGTGCTGGGGTGCCAGCTTCTCTGTGGATATTTGCAACAGAGGCAGAGGCATCACAGCAGGGGGTGGGGTGGGGGATCCCTACTGGCAATTGTGTGCACTGTCTTGCTGGTGGCGGTGGTAGCATGGAAGCAGGGAGTTGGTAGGCACATGACTGTATATGTCCTTTGTGCATGTTCACACAGAGTTGGCACTCAGGTGGGGGGAGGGTTTGCTGTTCTTCATGCCTAGTTTCACTCAGGCAGCAGTGTTGGCACAGGGGAAGGTTGCTGGCAGGGGCAGGGCTGGTGACTTTGTGTCCACCAAGGCTTTGACTGCACTGGTAATAAAGTGGGAGTTGGGGTGAGGAGTGCACTGCCACCAGCAGCAGTGGTAGGGCAAGATGCACACACATGCATACTGATGGGACAGAGAAGGCAAAATCCATCTTCCTACACACATGCTGGCCAAGTGATGTGCAGGGTGGCTGTGGACCCTGGGGCGCAGGGTGAGGTGAGCTGCAGCTGGAGAGAGAGTGAGCAGGCTGGTGTGTGGCTGCGAGTGTTGCCCTGCTAGAGCTCTCAGCTAATCAAGCACTGTCTTCTAGCAAGGAAGCTATGAGGCAGGTCCCCAGGGAATCTGAGGCTGTGCTGCAAGCAGGTTCAGCCAGGCTGTGGCCCCAGGAGAGACCTACAGACCAAGGCTGCTCAGGTTGGACTGGCCCCATCTGATGGGCAAGACTGCTCTGCAGAGTTCAGTCCAAGGGTTCCCCTAGAGCTAAATTCTCCTATGGGAACAAGTCAAGCAAAGGGGTATGGATGTCCTCAGCCGTGCTCTAGTAGGGCTGCTCCTATACCACACCTGGCTCTACAACAGCTGGCATGCTGCCCCTACTACTTCTCTATGCAGCTCTCCCTGCCAACTCAAGTATCTGTGGTGGTCAAGGAGCCTCCTCCTTCCAGGGTTCCAGAGTGCTGAGGTGTAAGTATGTTGCTCTTTTCCAGTTGAACTCACCAGATTCCCCCAGAATTATTGGGGGCCAGGAATGAGTACCAGTGCACAGTAGCCCCGTACAGGGTTCCCGGCTTCCTCCTCCTTCACCCAGCTTCTGTGTCTTCCCTCCATCTACTCTCAGTGCCTTCCGTCTGAAGATCTGTTAGAAGTGTGCCAGTCATCCTGGTCCTTCCATGGCAGCTGTTCACCTGGCTGTATTAAGACAGCCATCTTGCCCCACATATTTTCTGAATTGTGCAATTTGAAATTGAGGTAGCAATGCTTCCCAGGAATGTGTTATCTATCCATATTTTACTTCTTTTTGTGGGGTTGGGGAGTGCAGGGTCTTCTTCTGATACCCAGCTGGAGCACAGTGGCAAAATTAGAGCTCAGGGCAGCCTTGAATTGCTGAGCCTTCCAACTAGCTGGGACTACAAGCCTGCAGCACCATGCCTGGCTATTTGTTTGTTATTTTTGTAAATCTTTTATAGAGACAGGGTTTTACCATGTTGTTCAGGTTGACCTCGAACTTCACAACGCAAGTGATCCACCAGCCTCAGCTTCTCAAAGTGTTGGGATTACAGGTGTGAGCCACCACCCTGGCCTACTTCTTCATAATAAATTACTTGAACCTTAGGTATTTTTTGTTTGTTTTTGTAACAACAGTATTGATCCAGTAACTTTGATTTACGTATTTTACATTAGACACCCAGGATTTTTTCTTAAGACTTCTAACTGGTTTCAGGTATAATCTGAACATTTTTCAACACAAATATATTCCCTCTTCTTACTAATACTAATGCCTTACCCCTATGTAGTACATTAAATCATATTTTAGTCACCTTGAGATGACTAAATCTATTAGTTTATAATTTTTATCCATATCTTATAGTGGATCTTCATAAAGTGCTACCAGAGAAGAGAAACAATGGAGAAGGGAAAATGGTAAAGAATGGGATGTTTGAGAGTGCAGAATCATCGCTCATGTTTCATCTGTCTTAATTCGTATTGGGTTCATAGTGAACACACGTGCTGAGAATAATCTGAGGATGTGGTTTTCTTTGACACTTTTAAAACAGTCCTTACAAGTATTATTTATCACACGTTCATAGCGGTAAATATTTTAATTTATTTTGTCAACGGAAGGAGTTCCACTACACTACCACATTCTAAAAGGCAACACAATAAAAAGAATAGATTAATGTTTCCTTGATCATACAACAGGATATATACAAGCTGTTTAGGTGCATTTCTACAATTTCTGTGGTGTACAAATCTAGGGGATGCCATTCATGGATTCATACGGTTTATGATCTATGAGGTCATATGGACAAGCTGTTCCAGATACAGAACAAATAAGTTGTTAGATTGATTATTGTCCTTTTTAAGAAGTCTTCTGCCATCATAAATTCAGTAGCAAATCTAATTACTTTCTTCTTCTTATCCAATAAAAAATGTTCTATGCTTCCCTCAACCCCAAATATGGGCACTAAGCTAGATCACTAGCAATTCTTCAATGTTTGGCACTTACTGTATAAAAAAGATGTGGCCCTCCTTCCTCTTCCTTGCAGTCTCAAAGTAGAAGGAGAAATGAAGGAGATGTAAGGTATTTCTTTCTATTTATATTATTTATATAAGATATTGACTCCACTAATCCCATGTAATCTTTGATGCCAGCAACTCTTTCATGATTTAATAAGGGAATTGACTAGCAAACACTAGCAAAGAAAATAAGAAAGAGTGAAAGGAATGAAGGGGAGGGACAGGGAGAGGAGAGAGAAAATGATGCATTTAAATAAATACTTGTGAGAGATGATTCTGCACTCTCAAAATGATTTTCAATATGATATCTTACATGAGTAATATCATATCCTCTCAATCAAATACATACAAAAGAGTAGGCACTGAATTAATAGCTTGAACACAGGACAAACAATGTGTATTTGTCTCTGTGAAAGAATTTCTAATTTCAAGTAAATAATTGATCATAGGACTTTTGAGTTTAACACATCTAAGAGGAAATTTAGTTTTCACTATTGAATAATCTCAGAAAATTTACATAGTCTCTCCAAGACCAATATTTTTCACTCAGACAAACTGACTATAGTAATACCTTTCTTAGATGATAATTGTGGCAATTCAATAAGATAATGCAAGTAGAATAACTAATATACTACCTATCACAAATAGAGTGTCCAAAAAGTTATAATTTCAGAACAAAGGAACCTAATTCTACCCAGAAACCCCAGTCGTATCTAGAATATTTTTATGTCTGGACATAGATATTTATTTATTTTAAAATGTTTATTTAACATTGATATACCCAACATATTATGCTAAACAATGTGGATATTGTAGAAGTTACTACAGTCATACTCTGAATAGTAACATTTTGGTCAATGACAGATCACATATATGATAGTGGTCCCATAAAATAATAATTCTATTGTAGTATTATAATTTACTTTATCTTTATTGTACCCGTTTCTGTTTAGCTTCACAGATACAATTGCATTAAGTTCCCTAGAGTACTCTGTACAATAACTTGATTTACAGCCTAGGATCAATAGGCTATATCGTATAGCCTAGGTGTGTAGTAGTCTCTACCATGAAGGTTTGTGGAACTATACTGTATGATGTTTGCACAAAACAAAAACAGTATCACCTAATGAGTCATTTCTCAGAATTATCCCTGTCATTAAGCAATACATGACATTACGGACTTTGCTGCCTATACCTATAAAGTTATATACAACCATATCTATTAGTTTCTTAGTCTTTAGTCACAAAATGCAATTTCAGCAGCTTAAAAACAATACTGATTCATAAATTATAGTTTTTGTAAATCAAAAGTCCCATAAGGAATTGCTGAATTATCTCCTTAGATTATCATGAATCTTAAAGCAAACTGTCAGTCAGGCCAAGATCTTATCTAGATATTCTGGAAAATAATTAACCTTCAAGTTCTTTCAAGTTTCTTGTGGAGTCTAATTCCTTGTGGATATTACATTGAGATTCCCATTTTCTTGCAGATTGTCAGTTCTCAGCTTCTCAGGAACGGCCCTATAGTCCTTACCGTGTGCCCCCTCAATGTCAGCAATAAAGAACCCCTCTCACTCTCCACTTTTCAATTTTCAATTTTCTCTGACCTCCCTTAAGTGTTGGAGAAATCTTTCTTAATAGCTCCCATGGCACATTATCTGGGTTTTCGTTATGACACATCACTTTCTACCTTATGGCTATTTATGTGCTTATTTTTTCCATACTAGACTATAAGCCCCTTGAGGGCAAAGTTCATGATTTATTTTTCATTGTATCCCCTGCAATGCCTTACTCATAATAAGCACTAAATATTTTTGGATAAATGAATGGAGTGTAAACCCTCACTCTGTGATGAGTTTCTATTGAATATTTGAGTGAATTATGGCAGTGGTCAAACATCTGAGTTTTATTTGCTCCTAAAATTGTTTAAATTTAAATCTTGGACTGCTCCACATCAGTAATATATGTGACATTTTTTGACTGTGTTGAATGTGTCCATCCTAAACAGATAATTTAAACTTTAGAAATACTCTGTTGCTAGGCTGGAGTGCAATAACACAATCCCGGCTCACTGCAACCATCACCTCCCAGGTTTAAGCAATTCTCCTGCCTTAGCTTCCCAAGTAGCTGGGACTACAGGTGCCTGCCATCATGCCCAGCTAATTTTTCTATTGTTAATAGAGATGGGCCAACTGGTCTCAAACTCTTGACCTTGTGATCCGCCTGCCATGGCCTCTCAAAGTGCTGGGATTACAGGCCTGAGAGACTACACCAGGCCAAACCTTCCTTCTTTTAAAGGATTTGTGTGGTGATGTTAGGCCCCCTTGTCTTATATAATTCACCTAGTTTAAGGTCAGCCATGTCATATAACATAACTAATTGGTGGGGCACAGTGGGAAATCTTGGTCCATCTATGAATTATGCTGACCAAAGTATGAAAGATTAACATTAGAAACATAAATACCCATTAACTATTTAGATTTTTGAGGGGTTATTTGACATAGGTAAGAGAAGTAAAGAGTGTCGTGAGAATTTATCCTAAAGCAGTAGGAAGACACTGAAGCAGAGATACTGATTGACATTTTATCAAGACAGTATTTTTTAATTTACATATATTTTCAGGCATAAATATTATTAAAGAAGCAAAATGTTTTCCAGCAATAGGACAGAAGAAAATAAAACAATACAGAATAAAATTGAATAGCATTGAATAATTTAAAAAACTATTTTCTAGTCATGTCTATGGTAATTTGATAGTTTTGTCTTTCATTATCCAATCTGTTTCTTAGAAAGAATATATAACACTTCTATTGGGAGACATTAACGTCTTTTTATGTAGAAAGGACATAAAATGAAATATAATCTTAGATACAAAATCAATATAAGGTATTTTTGGTTATCTTAGAAAAAATCTGTAAACAAAGTGCTGGATATGAGGAGGCTTTTAGACAATGTTTACATTTTAAAATAAATACTGTTCTTGAAACAAAGGCATCTAAATCACTGGACAGGCAAATCCAACTATTTATATTCTTCCATCATGTATTTTATCATCAGGGCTTTAGTTCAAGGTAGTTTTATACTAAATAGAGAAAAGATTTATGTCACAGTTAAATACCATAGTGCCCCTCACCTAGCAAAGCATAACAAATAGATATTGTTCTGAAAGTTTACGTTTACTATGATCATGATTTATGTTATCAAGAACAGAAATCACAAACAATGTGACTTCCACCTTGATGGAACATTAATCAAAGGATAAAACTATATTAAAGCAGAGTTCCAGTTGGGCAGGAATATAATGGTGTAAGCTATTTTTCATCACACAATCATTTTATGATCCATTTTTACATCAAAACAGTGAAATATAGGAAGTGTACCACTTTCAAATCACAGAGTAAAAAGTTCATCCCAAAGCAAAATAAAGTAATTATAAAATATGCTAAGTCACCTTGGGCTTTTTTTAAACTGCATTATAAAACTAAGCTAAAAGTAGTTAGTTACTTTCATTGCATCTAAGTTATTTTGTGTAGAAAAAGAATGAAGATATTTTTCTTCTTTTATTTATATAAACAATATATTTTAATCAAACTTTATAGATTATTCTGAAATAGAGATCTTATCATTATTACTACTAAAATAATATATATCATGTTTTTACCAAATGTACTTATTTCAATGTGGCATCTTATAATTCTTTATTTAAAGTATCATCTGCATAAATAACATACTTTTTTCTGTATTAAATTAGAAGAAGCAGCAATGAATAGTTTCAATGTTGAAACTTTGGCTGGCTCTAGTTTCTTAGGTACAGGTTTTATACCAAACTTATATTGAATGAAGGGAGTGGGGTTGCATGGTAGTTTTTTGGATCCCTATGATTTAGACTCTGTTGGAGATCTTTTCAGCACATAACTATTTTTGTAACTGTTGGAAAGGGCATCAGTGGTATGGTACTACCAGCATCTGTCCCTTCTGGAAACGGGGCTATCTTTTCCACCCTTTCCTCCACATATCTGTGTGGCTCCATGATAGTCATTGGGATTCCACAGTCTTAAATGACCTCACTTTTCTAGCTATGGTGGTGTATGGACAAGCCACAGACACTAATGTACTCACTCAGATTAAACTCTCAGAATATTCACATTGGAATTTAAAAAAAAATCCTTTGGATATGAAACTTTAAAGTTAACAATAGTTTTGATTCCTTCCATTTTCAAAACAAACAAACAAAAATACCCACATACTGAAACATAAGTGAGAGCGAAGGGAGGGAGAGAGGGAGGAAGGAAGGAAAGTCAGATTTTATCCAAATGTTTACTTATAATTGACCTTAAAGCCCAACTTTCATTGTTAAGATTCCTTGTCCCACAATTTCTTCAATATCCCACTATTCTAAGTTCCCTATTTTGTTTTTGCTTCTTTCACTTTCAACCAGAAGAACTCTGATTTGGGCAGATATACACAGATGCATATACACATACATATGTGTACGCATGTATTATATGCCTTCTGTCCTTACACCCATATACTCTTCCAGCCCTATCACATTTTCATTGCTGAAAGAATATAACTGTTGAATACTTATTCATCTATTTACTCAATAAATATTTATTGAAACCCTACTAGCACTAGGAAATATTTTCAGATAATCTTTAGAAAGAATTCATAAAGAAGCATGATAAAAGCTAGAGAGTTATTGACAATAAAGACGAACTTTACACAGGAAAGTTATTAACTCTGTTTTAAGAATGTGATATTTGGGTTAGGACTTCGGGCTCTGGTAAAAGGACGCTCCATGCAAGAACAGAGTAGAAGCAAAGTGGAAGGAACCTGGTACAGTTCAGAAAAACTGAACTGTATCAGTACAGAAAAAAGGCCCTTATGAAATGAGTGTGGTGAACAAGGCATGTAGGAGTAAAAAAATGAGGTTGGGAAAGGCCTTTATCAATGGGAAATCATTGAGAGGAGTGGCAGCATTGGACAGGGTATGGCTTATATTTCCAGAATATTACACTGATGACTCTGTGGAGGTCAAACTCTAGGAGAGTAGAAGTAGAATGAGGGAAATTGGTGAGGAAGCTATTATAGTAGTCCTGGTGAGAGGTAAGTGTGATTTGGAATTGATTGATAGAAAGAGAATAAAATAGACAAATTAATTTGTTAGGTAATGGACTTGCTATAAATTGGGAGGTATAAAATAAATAAATCATTCGGGCCAGGCACAGTTAGTTGTTCATGTCTGTAATCCCAGCACTTTAGGAGGCCGAGATGGGCTGATCATGCGGTCAAGAGATGGAGACCATTCTAGCCAACATGGTGAAACTCTGTCTCTACTAAAAATACAAAAATTACGTGAGTGTGGTGGCGCATGGCTGTAGTCCCAGCTACTTGGGAGGCTGAGGCAGGAGAATTGCTTCAACCCGGGAGGTGGAGGCTGCACTGACCCTAGATAGCACTACTACACTCCAGCCTGCTGACAGAGAGAGACTACATTTCACCAAAAAAGAAAAAGAAAATAGATTATTCACACATAAGAAGAAATATCTTTATGGTTGGATATAGTTTGAATTGCCTGGGATGGAGAAGAAACTACAGTGATAAGGAAATTCAGTGATACAGTTTGAATCACGTTGTATTTCAGATATGTTCAAGCATCTAATTGAATGTGTTAGTCAGCTAGGGCTGGCACAACAGAAAGCCACAGATTGGGTGGCTTAAACCATACACACATACCCTGACATAACAAAATACCAGAGACTGGGTGGCTAAACAACCAATACTTATTTTCTTACATTCCTGGAGTCTAGAAGTTCAAGATCAAAGTGCTGACTAGCTTGGTTTCTGGTGAGGCATCTCTGTTTCAGATGTCTGCCTTCTTGCTGGGTATTTACGTGGTCTTTCCTCTGTGTCACATGCTCCTGGTGTCTCCTTTTTATTTCTTAAAAGGACACCAATTTTATTGGATGACTGTCACACCCTTAATAACTCATTTAACTTAATTTCCTTAAAGGCCTTATCTCCAAATACAGTGACATTAGAAGCTATAACTTCAACCTATGAATTTTGGTTGGGGGTCATTGAGGGAGAGACACAATTCATTCCTTAAGATTGAAGAATTTAAAAATAAAATGGATAGGAAATTTTGAAAAATTCCTAGTCCCTATGAAAATTTGGTCAATTTTTTAACCAGATACATATACATGCTAAGTGCATAGGGAAAAATAGCCTAGAATAAAGGTGGCAAAGATAAGAAAGTGAAATCAGAATCAGAAAAAATAAAGCAAAACCCCAAGAACCCCCTGGACTGATGGCGCCTGGTTTTTGTTATTCTTTATACAGTGTTTAAAATAACAATTTGGCAACATAACCTTTAAGATTATGAATATTCAATGGAATGTGTTCTGTAGCATTCACTTTGGGAGACTAGGAATAAAAACATGTCATGTTGATTCAGTTAATATATGTTCTATGTATTAGTAAATAATATATACTTCTATATCTCAAAAGTATCATCTTTCTAATTGCAGTAGTATACTATGATTACTCAGAGTTTACAATCTTATGGATACAATAAATATATTTCTGATTTTGTTAGCTCTATCAATCAGCCATTGTAGCAATACTGCTATATAGAAAACTATCCCCAAATCTCAGTAGTTTATATTAAACAATTATTCCTAGTTTACACATATAAGAAGTTGGCTAAAGGGCTCTTGTTCAGGTCTGTGAATGTCTTCCAAAGTCTTCAATTTTGTCCTTCAACATTGACAGAAATAGAGATTCATTGAGAATTAGCTAAATACCTCTGTTCCTTTGACTAAGACTCTCACTCAATTAAGCATGCATATATGAGACACCTTGTGTTTCTACCCACTGAAGTTCCCTAATGTCCATCACAATGAATTGAGCTATAATATTTAATTGAATGTCTTCAGTACTGGGTTTATTTTCCTAAGAGTAGTTTCTTTTGAAGGATTGTTTATATATAGCCTGATTTGTATTGATTTGTTTTGCACTTTGGTGAAATTATTTTCTGACATCTAACATCTACATCTAATTCCTCTTCGGCTGTCTGGTATCGTAAATGTTATTTTTGCATAAGATAAAATGCTGTCAGAAAGAGGTCTGATAAATTAGTTATTGATTTAGGCCCATGAATTGAAAAGTTCAGAAGGATTTTTCTCAGAATAATATCTTTCGGGCAAATTTTGCCTAGGATTTCCATTTCAAAGGCTTCTTGGGACTTTGTTCTATATCTTGTTTTATATCCATGACAACGTCATTTATCTTAGATTTTTGAGTTTTTTAAACATCCAGAATGAGGAGGTTTTGTTCAGACCCTGATTGGTGATAACTGATCATTGACCAAACCCTGGAGACAAGAAATATAATAAGAATCATGCATATGCACACAAAGTAGTTCTCATGGGTTCTTTTCAATGTAAAATTATGATTCCTTCAGAGCAACCACTACTTTATTTGTGTTTTCTCACTGTAACACTGATTCTTATACATACCTTTCTAACTGGCACAATTTTACCAATAATGACTTAAAATGACAAATTATATATACACACATACATACAGATTTATAGATATATGTTGCAAATATTATATATATACATCCATACAGATGTATAGATATATGTACATGCATATATCCATACAGATGTATAGATGTATGTACATATATGCATACACATGTACATGTATAGATGTATGTACATCTATACATCTGTATGCATGTATGTGTATAATTAAGTTGCATATATACACCCATATATCTGTATGAATGTATGCAGATATGTATGTACATATGTACATCTAAAGATGTATAGATGTACTGATGTATATATGTACATGTATAGATGTATGTACATATATATGTACACATGTACATGTATAGATGAATGTACATCTGTATAGATCTGTATGTATGTATATAAATTGCAATTCTAAATCATCTGTATATACATATATACATAAATCATATATATAGGTACATATATCTGTATGTATTATTTGTGTGTGGCACTGAAGAAAGAGAAAATCAGAAGATAAATCTAAGAAGTTATTTAGAATTCAGGTATACAACTAGACAAAATATGAAAGAGAAAGTAAGATACAGAGAGAAAAATGAAAATATGCAGCATGCATATATTGGTTTCAGAGATAATAAATAGTATTCATGAAAAGCAAGATACAAAATGTCCCACAGAGATGTATATCCTCCTCATGTGACTCCACACTTACCCTGTTGTAACACTGCCTACAGGAGAATTGAAAGAATCTCTCTGTGATTCCATAGAGCTGTTTGTGATCCCAAATATTCATATTTCCTTGGAATGACCTTGCCTGCTCCATTCTAAGCAGAATTTCAGGTAGAACACAAGACTCTGGACACCACACATCCATTTCACCTCTGGCAACCGATTTTGAAGCAGGCCCTCAGAGCTCCATGTGCTCCCACTCCCAGATTTGATCAAGATGCCAAAAATGTCATCTATCTGGCAGAATGTATGGGTATTTATTTGGTTACATAAGAAGTTATCCCAAGTAAAAGGCTCTAATAAAAATGCTGGCCTACCTTTTCTTTAAAAGAACCATTAAAGGAATTAAATTACACATCATATTTTTTGGCTCAATCATAATCAGAAATACAACTTTTCTAGGTTCTCAATTATAATCCATACTGTCATCTTCAAAATTTTTTTTAGTATTCCAAATCTGCCTTTCAAAAATTTCCTCAACTCCCCAATCTTTCAACTACCCTCAGAAATTCTTGCCTTATCCTGCTTAATTTTCCATAATCTTCAGCTCTTCTCTGAATCTTTCTATGCCATGTTAATCTGAATGAAATCCCTGAAGCCTTCATGGAAATTCATTTTTTTAATAACAACATCCCAAATATAATAACCCCTGGAAATGAAGAGAGTCCTCCCTGCTTTTTCCTCACAATTCCAGTCTATATCCTCACTCCTTTGAAGTAACATCTTGTGATAACTTGGAGTTAGGGTCAATGCAAAACTCTAATTTCTTGAAAACAGTTGCAACCACTATTCCAACAACTATTATCATTATCAGCGGTGCTAGTACTTTGTACCGGATTATCCATGCAACATCCTGGTCTCTTACTTCTTTGATCTTATTTCCAACATTTTTCTTTTTCCACTTGAGTTCAGCTATTTTCTACCAAAGTTAGACACTAGACCATCTCAAAACCTGTAACTATAAAATAGAAAGTGAGTTTCCACTTCTTAATCTTTAATTGCACCTTCAGAATGTTCCACGTCACTTATTTTTAATATATTATTCACACTCCAGACTGTTTGCTTCCAAAGATCCTCCAAGATATAAATGTTTTATATAATTACTCACCAGTGCTTTCAGATTCTCATATTCCTTTTTATTAAACTTAGGTTCCATTTGCAAGAACTGCATTCATTCCCTAGAATATAGATTCAGCTCCTATCTCTCTCTTTAACAACTTTATATAAGCATTCAAAACTAGAGCCTGTTTGTACTCAACTTTTCATCTACTCTGTGCTTGTGCTCAAGAAAGGGAATATAGCTACAGAAAAATTAGGACTATGTTGAAAGACTTATTTTAAATTTAAACACTCAGATCTCTAGTAGACCTTCCATCCTGCCTTGAACTCTTTTATTTTCTTTCCTTAGGCAATTAAGTCTCCCACACTCTGAAATAATTGCTTTACAACATTATTCAATTCTCAAACCTCGAATGCACTCTCTCTGTTTCTCAGCTTCAGTATGATGAGCTCATTCTTATTTCACTAAAAAAGAAAATCGAAACAATAAAAAACCATCTTTCCACTGCCATATCTCAAAGGATTCTACTTTGTGCCCACATATTTTGCTTTCTTTTCAATGAATGAACTGAATTCCTCCACTAGAATTAACTTCTCAAGGTTACCAATTGCCTCGATTTTGCCCAAATCAAATGTTCATTATTTATGCCTTATTTCTCAGTATCCCTTGGCACTGTTGATATTTCTTTCTCAAAATATGTTCTTCATTTGCTTCTGGGAAACCACAATTTTGGTTTCCTTTTTTCCTCACTGAGTGTTTTATTTTAACTTCTCTAATCCCCAAATGTCAAATGTTAATTCCGGGAATCAAAATCAGTCTTCATTCTTTTATTCCTTCATTCCTTTACAAACAAAACTAAAATATTGTTCTAAAACATTCTAAGATAATAGTAAAATGTATAATGAAGTTCAAAAGACAGTAGCAAATAATTTAAATATAATGTTGAGCTCTCCATATGGCAAATTTCAGGCCTGATTTTTTTAAAGAGGAAAAAGAAACCAAGTAAGGTATACCTGTAAGGTACTGTGGCTAATCTGGGAGTTGGATTTTGATTCTAACATCAGGATGGAAGTTAAGACCGTGGGATTGGATCACATGTTAAATGGAACTGAGGTTCCCAAGTTGAAATTGCATTTGGAACTACAGTACTCTCTGTTAGCAGGTACAGCAATATAAATAAATAAATAAATAAAGCACTACCTAGTACAGAAAAATGCAAAATTAATTTATTTTACCTCTCATATGCATCTCATTACCTTTGGGGGTCCTGTTTACATTAGCTACTTGGACCATGAAACTCTAAGCCAAGAAAGTATATAGAAACTTTTCCCAGTGTGGTATACCCTGCCCGTGGTATACTCCACTGCCATAACTCAAACAGTTCTATTGGGGCCCACATATTTTGCTTTCTTTACAATGAATGAACTGAATACTCCAATAGAATTTACTTCTCAAGACTACCAATTGCCCCAATTTTGCCCAACTCTAATGTTAATTTTCTGTCATTTATTTCTCAGTATCCCTTGGCACTATTGATAGTTCTTCCCCAAAATAATGTTCTTCATTTTGCTTCTGGGAAACCACAATTTTGGTTTTCTTTTTCCCTCACTGAGTGTTTTATTTTAACCTCTCCTCAAGGAAAATTATCATGCTTAAAGATATTTCTACAACATTAGATCATGAAACTATCTAAAATTATTAAAATAATAATGTTTCATAAAATATCACAGTACATACACATTCTACCATGTGTGTCCAGATGGTATAACAAATAGGATGATTAGCAACACCCTGTACCTGACGTAAGGTAACTATCGAAGAGAGAACTAAAAATCATTTAAAAACTAAAAAGGGGAAAGTAATTAATCAAACTTTTCATCAAAATAAATTGTAAGAAAAAATATGGAACAATTAGATAAGAAAATTGATCCCTTTAGTACTATCTGTGACCATACATGCTTTGGAAAGTCTCAGGATAATCCCAGAGGTATGTGTAGCTCAGTTTTAATCTTCATCAGTGACTCAGTTTCCTCAAATGCAATAAGAGGATAATAACAGTATTATCACACAGCTATTTTATGACTTGCCAAAAAAGCAGATTTTTGAGCATGTAATAGACATTCACCAGACAGCAGCTTTAAGATAATTCTTCTCTTCAACTTTTAACAAATAATACATGAAGTTACTTGAGCAAAGACTAAAAATAAGATATTAAATACTACTGATAGGTGTGAGAAAAATACTCAAATAGAAATTTATATAAATAATCATTCAAGTTTAAATTCAAGACAATTTAATGAAAAATATTCGTCTCATTTGAAGTTAGAGTTGTTAAGTTGAAAGACAAATCTAAAGACGTTACACATAATGCATACAAGTGGCATCAGAATGGATGCTGCAAGAAACAAAAGTGTTTAAGAAATAAACATGCATCGAGAAAGTTCAGTTTTTGTGTAGTAAGATAATGCAAAAGAAAATAAATAGAAGACACTGGGGGGTAGGTTGTATTTGAAGAGTTAATATTTGCGAATTTCCAGAAATTGGTAAAAAAAACAAAACCTCATTCCTAGAATTTGTAATTTCTATAGAGGCAGGGATAAAAACAATTTAAAAAATCTATACTTAGTCAAATCTTATTTTTTTTATTTCTTAAAGTAACTTAGCCTTGGTTATTCAGTTTCAAAAACAGAAAAACATTTTCTACCATTAATTACATTGCAATAAAAGGATGGTATGAGATATTTTATTTGAGGAAATTTTGCTCACTAAAAAGAGTCACAATGTCTTTAAAAGATTATGGGATCATTTCTACATAAATGGATTCCTCCTGTACCCTTCACCTCTTATACCACTTTGCCTCTTATTCTGCCCTGCAAACATGGAGTGCATTTCCTGGTTGAGGTGTTGTTTCACAATGCTCAATTGAATCGGGCAAGTCTACCAACAGTTTTGGTCAAAGGTAACTTGGTTCCTCTTCTCCATCTTCCACCACCTGATTATGTTGGGTAAGAACATCTCTTTGCATCTCTAGTTTTTCCTCAGGTGTGCTGGCCCCAGGCTAAGACTCAGGAGATAGGCACTACAGTTGGCTATGTGGCATATGCCAAAAATATGCTCTCTAGTCTAGCTTTATTACCAATAAAGGGTGCTACAAATCTGCTTCTGCTGCTTCATTTCTTAACTGATTTAAAAATAAAGAAAAACCGTGCTTTTTATCCACTCATTAAAATCACAACTCTAGGCACATGAACCAGGAAAGAAAACAAGGGTAACTTTTTTTTTTGTGAAGCCAAGGTGCATAGAATCATTGGCCTTGAGAATGTTCTTGATTTTGTTAATGTTTCTTTTAAAATAGCCATTGGGTATACCTAATGAGGATTTGGTAGATTAATTCGTTTTACACTTTATATTTATTTATTTAGTACAATCTCTAAACCATTAGAGGATATTTTGGCCTTGGGTTGAAATATAAAGGCATACACAGACCAAAATAGGTCTTACAAGGACATCAGTATGGCTTATCTCCTTCCCATTTCCTCTGGGAACATACTTACCAAGAATGTACTAAATATGTTTATAACTCCTAGGAAAGCAGAGAACTTTACTCTCACAGGTGTGTGGTAAATTAAAATATATATATATAGCAGGGACCTATATAAATATATATATATATATATAATATATATAAATATATTTATATATTATATATAAATATATATAAATATATTTATATATATTTTATATATAAATATATTTATATATTAATATATAATATATAAATATATTTATATATATAATATATATAAATATATTTATATAAAGTGGAGGTCCCTACTATGAAAATATTACTAATACTTAGAACAAAATAATGTTAAAACTGTATAATGTATGTATATTGTGATACATAATATAGTGGTGATAAAATTGCAACAAACATAGTTTAAGAAAAGTGTGTATTTGGAATAAGTCAATCTTCCAGAAGCAGTACAGACATTTAAGGCACCAGATAGCATTATTTTGTCAGGCATATGTTAGTAGTTTAATTGACAGTCTTAGTTCTACAAGTGATAGAAGATTAATCCAAGAAGTACCCAAAGATGAAAAGGAAGTAGATCATACTTGGAGAGTCCAAAGCTTTTAGAAGACAAACTAGATAACTAGGTATTTATGGACAACAGAGATGAAAAGAAGAGACAGAGTTAAAGAGAATGAATCAATGATTTGGTAGATTAATTAGTTTAAACATGTTAAAATGAATGCTGTTAGAGATTAGACCAAAAAATAATTTTTGGAAGTTACTAGCTAAAGAAAAGTACTGGTAGCCAATAGAGATGTTGGGAAAGGAAAAGAAAAGAGTTAAGCAAGAAGAACCCAATAACTCTCTCAGAAGAAAGTGGGACCCAGTAAACCATAGCAAAGATTCCTGTCAACATTTGAATAGACTCCACAGTAAGTCATTGAGCCAGGCATCCTTCAAGAATGGGATACCACTACCAAATGGTTATAAAATATTTGGATAGACATGAGAAGGAAGGTTATATAACGAGTCTTAAATAGTTTAAGCCCTTGGTGGGTGGGCTTCAAAGATAACTTTTAAGAAAGTTTGTTTCTGAGATGTATGAAATTAGAAAAAATACAGAAAGACACAAGCAAAATGACTAAAGTTAGAGAAAAAATAGAGAGGGCATAATCCAGGACTATTGAAAGCATATTGTAAAAGCAAAAACTTAACATAACTGGGCTATTCTCAATGGAAAATTAGTTGACATTTCTAAGGAAGAAGATTCAGAACCTAAGAAGTTATATTTCTCATTATTGTTTCAGCTACATATTTATATTTGCAGGACTTGATAGACAAATTATTTGTCCATAAACAAAGAAAGAACAACTAATGTCCAAGACTGAAAAATACGAGGTATATAGAACAGAGGGATAATAAAGAATGCCAGAAAAAAAAATCTCAACTACATTCATAGAGAGACTGAGGTAGATAAAATGTTAGGGGGCCTCATAATGGAATGGGGTTGATAAAAATCTTTGGGGGCCTCATCAAACGAAGTCAACTGATCATGTCTATGAGAACAAAAACTTATTGAAGAGCATATGACTAGTGTTTTCAAAATTGTAAAATGATGTACTTTTCCAACCAATTGCTGACTATCAATGTATGTCCATTATTCTAATTAGAAAGCAAAGGCTGTAAAATTGATTAGAAGCAGAAAAGGCAGTAGGTGTCTTTACTGTGAAAATATCAGTTACCTACATGAGAAAATGAAGATTTAACCCAGCCCAGCTGGCCAAATTTACTTCCAGAGCATCTTCAGCAAGAACTTCAGAAGTCATTTGAAACAAATGAGTTTTGGCAATATGTCTATATAGTGTTTCAAATAGGAAATGAATTTGTGAATAAGGATTACAATGTATGCCTCCTACTTGAGGCTTAAATCTTGACTAGTCTATTTCCTTTCTCCCATGATGCAGATATAAGCAGGATGTCTTCAATTATTCTGCACGATTATTTTACTTGGTTTATCCTTTATGCCTTCCTAAGCAGATACATTTAAAAAGTGAGGGTTTGGAGTTGGGAGAGTGGGCTTTGAATTCAATAAGTCAGAGAGAAAAGAATGCGTAAGGGAAGAGGCCAAGTTAAATTTATGGTAGAGAAATATAGAACCCAAGAATGAGGGAGCCAGGAATATGGAGTGGGAAGCAATGTGACAGAAATTCAGAATGAAACTGGTCTTGTTTACATGCTTGAGATGAGGGCAACAGCCAAAATTGATCTAACAAGTTGTTTTAAAGGAGTGGAAAAATAAGTGGGTGCCAATTTCACTTCTACTTAGCCCTTGCTACCCTTTTCCTGTGATGAGCATAGAAATCAATGTACCCTGAATCTCCTTTACTTACCCCCATTAATATAATTATCAAGATTCCATTAATTGATTAAATACATTTATTAAATTAACTTTTAATGTGTTCATTAACATAGTCAAATCAGACATCTAAATAAAATTAAATCACATATAGAATAATAGCATTTTTAATAATATTAAATTTATAATTTTTTATTTTGTATTTGAGAAATTGTTGAAAATTAATATCATTATAACATGTTTTCCCCTTATTTTGTAATTTTAAAAACTGGAGGAATATTTTATCTGTGAATATGTTAATATATTTTGTCAGTATAAACAAACTACTTCAGATTTTTATTAGAAAATTTAATTAGTAAGTTTTCAACGTTCAAATTTTGTGTTTCTAATTCAAAAGCTATATATATATGTGTGTGTGTGCATATGTGTGAATGTGTTACTAATTTTCCCTTTATGGATTATTCTAATAGATTTTATTTTAAATTATCTATTAACTTTAAAAGGGAATATTATAAAAAGTTCACCAACTTCCAAAAGCTTTCAAGTGATATATAACATCTCTGGTTTTACTAGGTGTGGGATTTTGTAAATGCTTGATTTTTTAGTGTAGAAAATGTTTAAATATTCTTTTTTCCAGAAAGCCACTCGGATCTCTAAAGTGTTCCTGGCTAATTGGGAAAAAATTGCAGGGAAGCAAGAGTAGCAGATGGAAAGACAGTTGGCCAAACCTACTGCCCATACTGCACAGTTGCCAAAACCCTTGAAAGTAATAGTCCATTTTGGAAACATTTGCTGGAAGAACAAATGTTTGCTGATGAAACAAACATTTGAAGTATTAGCAAACACCCAAATAAAACAGTTTTTTAGCAGAAATAAATATTTTTACTTGAGAAATCATTGCCAGAGTAAATATGCCATTTCAAGGTAAAAACAAAACAAAACGAAACAAAAACCAAAAAAGCTATTAGAGACAGATCACAAACTGTATAAAGAATGCAGATTTAATCAATATCATGTATCTATATACCTTTCAATATAAGCCATCTTATGATTGATATTCCAGAAGCACATTTAAACTGCAAAAAATTTTACTTAAATTATAAAAGAATGGGTATATTTTAACTTATCTATACTATTAAATATAAATGAAGCTTAAAATTATATAATAATCTAAAAAAACCAAGGCAAATTCAATATTCTTCAAGCACATTGAGCAAAGGACTGTGTGTTGATGCTGTACATTGAAATAAGTTTACTATTTGATTTACTTTAAGATCATGATTGTCTTAAATGTGAATGCTTTTACTTTCCTGAGATAGTAAGGAGAGATATTTAATAAAAGTAATTTCAAAATTTATAATCTAGAAATAAAAATAACTCAAATTCTTAATATTTGTCTAGATTCTTTTAATATTGGAAGAATGATGCTTTTATTATCTAATTTTGTCATTATGATGGGTTAATTCTTACTTAGACCTCCTTTGCTGGGAAGTATAAATACATAGAATTTTGAAGGTAATGAAGGAATTTAAAATCAATGTAGTTCAATCTGCTCACTAATTACAGATGGGCAAATTGAGTTCTAGAAAGGTTAAGCTATTAGCCCAAATCATATAACAAATTAGTCACACTATCAGGACAAGACTTTCAGTCTCCTCATTCTTGTAGCAGAATTTTTAAATTAAAGCTTATTGTTCTATTTTGCCCTTCTCTATGGCATTTTTTTTCTACATTCTAGGAGATCAGAGTAAAATTTCATGGAAAGTATATTAAAATTAGATGTATACTCTTTCAAGATTTTTTTATCATAGTTATCTAATTTATAAACTGATGAGGAAGTACAATTAAATCTAAAACAGTGAAATAATGAAATTAGCTTTAAATTTTCCTACTTAACACTCTGAGAAAAATAATGAAGCTTTTGGATTTACTGAAAACTTAGTAAATGTTTTTCTTGTTTCATTTAAAACATATGCATACAAATGTATAATTCAATAAATCAAGTTTAAGGTCCTGTGAAGTACAAAATTAATATTGCTGAAGAGAGGTCTAGCATTTTCCCTCATTTCCTAAGAGATAATCTCTATGCACATGGAATATGCTTAGATAAGAGTAACTGATAAGAGTGTCTTTGTTTACCTTCAAGACTTGGGACACCCTAAATTCTCTATCCATATGACTTACAGTGGACGTTTTGAACTACCTAGTAGTATTTTGACCTCTGGAGGGGTTTGGGACCAAGGTTGGTCATGCAAGAGGCCTACCAAAGTTTGTTACTGATTATCAATAGAAACTCTGGACACAAAGACCTGGATGATCTTCCCTAGTTGGCAATATTCCATGGATGTCATCATGTATCACCGAGGAAAGAAAAAACACTGTTTGCATAACTTCACTGGGAGAAGCTAGAAGTTGTCCTCCACTGAGAAGACAACCAGAACCGGGTCCTACCCTGTTCACTTCTCTCCCTGAATTTAACTGGTTTTCTTTCACTGCAATAAACTGTCACCATGAGTCTGTCAGGCTTGGCTAGTTCTGTAATTTCTTTAGCAAGTTACCAAACCTGAGGGTAATTTTTGGAACTTCTGTACTTGTAGTTTGTGTCAGCAGTGAGAGTGCTTTTGGGGATTCCCAAACTTGCAGCTGGCATCCAAAGTGAGAGTGGTCTTGGCAAGTCCCAAATTATGCAGGAATTGAACTATGTTCAAATGGAATTCCACAGGAATAAATGTTTAAATTACAATGAAAAAGACCAAAAACTATTTAAAACTGTTAAGCTGGAAGAGTTAAACTAAATGCTGTCAGAATTTGCTTCTGTGAAAAGTACTACTGCTGAAACTAAAACTCGAGTTCAAACGGGTTTGGTTGGTACTTAGAAAATATTCTCTGGTGACCAAATTAAATTTGCGTATTGGGAATCTGGACTACCTATTGACTTTCCTTTAATATTGATATTAAAAAAGAATGAAGAACATGAATGTGTCCATAAAAGTGGGGAGGCAATCAAGCAAATTATTCTTTAACATTTTAAATATTTAACATTTTTAACATATTCCCAAGGAGCAGCAGCAATATTTAAACATATTTAAAATTCACAAAGTTCCATTTGAAGGTCCCCAAAAGCTTTATTACTAGCTCTAACAAGTTTTCTCTTTCAGCTCTAATCAGATTCACCTTTGTGATTATTTTTTGGAGTTTGCATCATGTTACTTAACTTACTTGAACAATCTCATAGTTAATAAACAGCTTAGAAATGTAAGATGCTATATAATATTTAACACACACTAATTATTGAATATAATATATTTGCATATGAACATCAGTACACAAAATTATTTTTTGTTCTCTTTGAATACATAGACATATATATGTCTCTCTCTCTCTCTCTCTCTCTCTCTCTCTCTCTCTCTCTCTCTATATATATATATATATATATATATATATATATATATAAAATTCCACTTTAGGTTCTGCGGTACATGTGCAAAACATGCAGGATTGTTGCATAGGTACATACATGGCAATGTGGTTTGCTGCCTCCATCCCCACGTCACCTATATCTGGCATTTCTCCCCATGTTACCCTCCCACCACCTTCCTACCCCCTGCTGCTGTCCCTTCCCTATTTCCCCGCAAAAGACCCAGTGTATGATGCTCCCCTCCCTGTGCCATGTGTTCTCATTGTTCAACACCCGCCTATAAGTGAGAACATGCAGTGTTTTTCTGTTCTTCTGTCAGTTTGCTGAGAATGATGATAGACTGGACAAGGAAAATGTGGTACATATACACCATGGAATACTATGCAGCCATAAAAAACAATGAGTTCGTGTCCTTTGTAGGGACATGGATGAATCTGGAAACAAAATTATTATTCACAAACCGTTCTTAATAAGCTGTGGCTGATTTATTTTTAATGATTTTATTGCCATGAAACATGGACAAAATCATTTTTAAAATAGGTATCTAAAATTCATTACTGGCCAGACACAGTGGCTCATGCCTGTAATCTCAGCACCTTGGGAGACCGAGTTAGGTGGATCACTTGAGGTCAGGAGATGGAGACAAGCCTGGCCAACATGGTGAAATCTCATCTCTACTAAAAATACAAAAAATTAGCAGAATGTTATGGTGGGTACCTGTAATCCAAGCTACTTAGGGAGCTGAGGCAGGAGAATGGCTTGAACTCGGGAGGCAGGGGTTGCAGTGAGCTGAGACTGCACCATTGCACTCCAGCCTAAGCAACAAGAATAAAACTCTGTCTTAAAAATAATAATAATGATAAATAAAAATTAAATAATGAAAAATAAAATTCATTACTGTGCAGCCAAAAAAATAACAAAATCATCTCTTTTGCAGCAACTCAGATGCAGTTAGAAGTCATTATTCTAAATAATTAACATGGGAAGAGAAAGCCAAATACCACATGTTCCCAACCATAAGAGGGACCTAATCATTGAGTAGTAATAGACATAAAGATAGGACCAATAGACACTGGGACTACTACAAGGCAGAGGCTGGGAGAGGAGTGAGGGTTAAAAAATTACCTTTTGAATATTATGCTCATTACCTAGGTGACAGAATCAGTTGCACAATAAACCTCAGTTACACAAAATGTACACATGTAATAAACCTGCAAATGCGTCCCCTTAACCTAAAATAAAAGTTGGGAAACAGAGGTGAAATAAAATAAGATATTTAGGTCACTAACCATAAAAAATTTTTTTTAATGAAATAAAATAAAATTCATCACTAACCCTTATAATAAATATCACTTTTAGAATTTATTGTACCATTCATCTTAATTCATTATGAACTGATAAATTTAAAACAACTAATTTTTCTTAAATTATTATACAAATATTTATGAAGAGATCTACAAACAAAGTTTGTTTGGCATAAAGTCTGGTTGGTGGTCAAAAATCCAAATCTTTTTGCAACTTTTTAAAGTTCATTATATATAGAAATATGTCATGTAACAATGTTTTGGTAAATTATAGACTGAATATACTATGAGGGTCCCATGATGGAGCTGAAAATTCTTGTTGCTTTGTGACTTCATAGCTATCAGAAAGCATAGCACAACACATGGGTTTGTGGTGATGTTGGTGTATACAAACCAATCCTAGTGTGCTGTCATATTTTTACTGTATCTTTTCTTTTTTTAACTATTGTTGCTTGGACAGGGTCTCATTATACTATATTGTCCAGGCTGATCTTGAACTCCTGGGCTCAAGTAGTCCTCCTGCCTTGGCCTCCTAAAGTGCTGGGATTATAGGTGTGAGCCATCACCCAGCCTATAGTATCTTTTCTATATTTACATATGTTTAGCGAAACAAATACTTATTATTGTGTTTCTATTGTCTAGATTATTCAGAATAGTAACATGACTTACAGATTTGTAACCTAGAAGCAATAGGCTATACCACATAGCTTACATGTATAGTAGGCTATATCATGTAGCTTTGTGGAAGGACACTCTATGATATTGGCACAGTGATACAATCATCTAATAATGCATTTCTTAGAGTATGTCCCTGCCATTAAGTGAAACATGACTACATAATATTTTATAAAGTACATTATATGTTTATATTATATGATATATATAATGAAGTTTAATATATGATGCATATCCTCACTGTATCCGTATTAGTTTAAATATGTAGGAAGATTGATATACAGATATTATCTGTTTATCAATTGTTATATAGCTATAGCCAGAGTATTTATCAGTATAGGGCTATAGCTACAGCTAATAGATAATATAGATACAGATATAAAGCCTCTTTTTAGTAGTTCTTACCTGTTTCTAAGATTTCTTGGTCTTCATTCTCATTTCTACCTTTCTGAGATTTCCTACCTATTGCTTGATGTGATATTGCCAGGGCTGAACCAACTAGGATCAACCAGGCTTGAGAACAATTTGTTTTGAAAGTCAAAGTAGACATTGACAAGTGAAATATTTAAGATGTATACTCCAACCTCTCTGTTTTCTGTTTCTAGTTCATTAAACAATATTCAAACACAAATGATAAAAATTGATGTGTAGCTGTTATATAAAAACATCAAATATAAGTATTTGCAAGAATGTAGAGAAAAGACAAACTTGCACACTGTTGGTGGGAATGTAAATTAGTACTACCATTATGGGAAACAGTATGGAGGGTCCTCAAAAAATTAAAAATAAAACTACCATATGATTCAACAATCCTACTCCTGGGTATTCAGTCAAAGAAAAAAAAAATCGATGCATCAAACAGGTAGCTGCACTCCCATGTTCATTTCAACATGATTTACTATAACCAAGATATATTACAGCATTTCTCTAAGTGTCCACGATGGATGAATGGATAAAGAAAATATGGTATATGTACACAATGGAATATTATTCATCCTTTAAAAAAGGTAATTCCTTTATTTTTGTGAAGATATGGAAGAGCTTATAAAACATTAAGTGAAATAAGGTAGGCACAGAAAAATAAATATCACATGATCTCACATGTAAATGTTGAATTCATAGAAGCAGAGAGCAGAGTTGTGGTGACCAGGTGCAGGGATGGGGGTAAGAGTATGTTGGTCAAAGGATACAAAATTTCAGTTAACAGGAATAAGTTTATGATATTTATCATACCTTTTGGCTATGGTTAATAATAATGCATTGTATTCTTTAAAATTGATAAGAAGTATTTTCTGTTTTCACCATAAAAATACATATATGAAATTATGCATATATTATTTAATTTAGTCTTCCACAATGTATGCATATCTCAAAATATGATTTTTACAATAAATATGTAAAATTTTCATTCAGTAAAAATTAAATAAATTTAATGAGAAACAAAGTTATGCCTTACCTAAGAATTTTATTTGCTATCTCACTGTAATCATTTCACATGTAAATTATAATTAAAGCCAAAGACAGAGATATTCTATTAATATAATATTTTTAAAAGTACTCTCCTTGTGTACACATTACCATGAAGTTATAGTTAAATATTAATACATATAATTCAGTTTTTTCTTAATTTTACTCTTCTTTCAAAGGAGTAATACATTTATCTTTTTTTGTATTAAATTGGAGATGTACATTTGCCCAGGGATGAGCTCTAATAAATAATTGTGAAGAAAAAATATTTTTCTTTAAAACTTTATAAAACCACACAGAAATTGGAATTGGACTGCACAGCAGTTGACATTCTGAATATCTGAGCAAAGATAAGATTGACTTTTATAGTAATGTTTTAAAGAATTTTCTGATGAAATGTACTCATAGCTATTATTTCAGCTGCACTTGGCTTTTGGCTCTTGGCCTTTTTGTCAGTTTCTTGATGTCAAATTTTGAAACGAGAATTTGCCATGGAAACTACCAGGTGAGTTTAATGCTTTACTCATAAAATAAGCAATATATGCAAAATATAGCTTAAATTTTCTCATTTTTTTGTTCTTTCTTTAAACTTGGTACTATGTATATGGGCAGCAACTTTTTCATAATCTGATAATTGCCAAATTACTGAATATATCCCTGACTAAAATATCCTGAAGATCTAGTATGTTTTAGAGTAAATTAAACATGAAATTATAAAACATATTTATACTAGATTATATTGTACTTTGTATAATAAAGGTCATTTTTCCGAACATATTATGTGAGAACTGGATTGCAATAATCTGAGTCTCTAGTTCAAATTTAGGCAATCAGAATCTCTAAGGGTGGTTTAAGAACACGAATGTTTAAAGAAACTATCTGTGTGTTTTTCACACACATTCAACTCTAAAAAGCAAGTTGAGCATTCAATAAGTAGAATAAGAGTCATGCTGTATGACATCTTGTGATGGAGAGATGGCAGGGTCAGCTGTATTTATTTAGCTCTTTTGAAATAAAGACACTCAGATATTTTTCTCATGTCATCAGGTCACTAAATGTTTCACTCTGTCACAGTGTCTTGGTGTCTTGAGCTGAGAAAGAGAACGTTGTCAGATACTCCATTTACAGAATTCCCACATTTTGTATGTGCTGAGGAGTTGTTACTTGTTTTTCCACTTGTACCCTCCTTTTATAGAACCCATTAAATCTGATTCTGAGCAACAGATGATGAGGTCATGATAGAATTTATCAGCTGTAAATTTCAACCTAGAATATAAAGACACATTGATAAATAATGTTAAAACAACTAACACAACAAATTAGTTATTAAAGTGGGAAGTAATGCCAGATATAGGTGACAGGGGATGGAGGCACCAAACCACATTGCCATGTATGTACCTATGCAACAATCCTGCATGATCTGCACATGTACCCCAGAACCTAAAGTACAATTTGAAAAAAAAAACACGCTTCATTTCCAATTTCAGCTCCAACTTTTCTTGATGGTAGAGATACTCTAACTGCCCTCCAAACAATTTTGCTAGTATTGGAAGGTTTGAGGATACTCATCTGGTGCAAGAGATCTATCATCAATTTCACTTCACGTTTTCACAGAGCTTCCAGTTGTATAATTCCGTTGGGTAATTCATTTATTACCAAAGAATCTAATGTCATTGTTTAACGGTTGTTATTACTTAAAAGGTCCATAGGTTAAATATGGAATTTACAACTTTACCTTTTCCATTATCCTATTGTACATCTTTAACCAATCGACAAACATCTCTCACTTTATTTTCTTCAAATGCAAAAAGTAAAAAGTGTGATTAAGTAGATTACCAAAGTCCTCTGATTTAGATGTATTGTATCGTTTTGTTAGTTTTTTCCCCTTGGAGCTCACTGTTGTTGTATTTTCTCTATTATGAAAGTCAAACGTGTTCTTTGGAAGGTCGAATGGTTTCAGTGAGAAACAATTATTGGTACATTTCCATCCCTAGGCATGAACACCTAATATCTTTATTAGATGTTCAACAACAACTGTATTGAAAAAAAGGTATTTAATATAGCTATTATACTAAATACACTTAGAACACTTCATTTAAACCTGCAGTACCTAAAAAACAAAACAAACAGAAGTAATTAGAATATAAAAAAATGTAAATTTATAAAATATTTATTGCTTATTTTGAGTACTACAAATATTTACATTTAGATTAGAATATTTGTTCTGATAAAATACTTCTACTTTTATATTTAATAGAGGAATATGTTCAAATGACAAATAAATTATATTTATAATTTTTCTCTTCTATAGATTTACTCTTCTATAAGCAAATGAGTATTGTAAAAATTCAGAAAGAAATTTCTCATAATAAACAATGAACTACATATTATACAAAATGAGTTCTCATCCTAAGAAAAACTAGATAATGACTCTGATGTGAACCTTCAGATTCAGCATTTCAGAGCAAATTTAGTTGTTCTGAAATAATTATATGATCTCATTTCACATGCAGTGCAAGTTCAGGATTGATGTAACATGTAATCCATCCCATTTTAGCACAATAACGTCTTAGAACTTAATAAAAACATTTCCGAATATAGCATGAAGTAAAATTGGCTTCAGTGAGTGAATCCTATAAAACCAAATTTTGTTGGAAGATAGTAAGGCAATGTTGCAGAGCTGATTATTTTGATAGCTCTGTTTGTCTGCCTGTAACATGAATGGATTAAAATTTTATAAAACTATTAAATCTGATTATATATTATATATCAATAATAAACTATTAAGATGAATTACACTTCTTTTTTAAAATATTTACAATATTCTTATAAATTTGAGTCAATATAGACAAAGCAAATTATTCTATTAATAACGTATTTTTGAAAAGGATATTTTTCAGAAGAATCTGAAATTTAAGGCCAATAACTGCTACCAAATTATTTCATCTGATAATATCCGTATAAAGGATATATAGAAGCATAAACATGTTTTAATGGGTTTTACATATATAGATCATATTATGCTTGTTGTATTCAAGTGCTTCTCAAAATAATATACATCGTTGCATTTTTATATAAAATAATTTTCAGTTTATGGAATTTCATGTGATAAAATTACAAAAGTTATTAAGTTTGCCATAACCAAATTTCAAGAGTCAGTAGGGAAATGTTATACATTTCTGTTGGATATTCAAATTGATATATCTTCTCCAGGAAAAAAAATAGAATTTCTTGCTGCAAAAGAACTGTAGAAGAAAAAATGTAAAAAGTGTAAAATTTCATTTCCAGCATCCTATGAAAAATTGATGACACTGCTACTGTAAATTACACACACACATACACATCACACACACCTTGATTTCAAATGGTAGCTCTTAGAATGTAATTAAAATTTGACTAATCTCAATAAAAAATTATTCAATTAATACTCCATTAACAAGCAATTATGAAGTATTGGGGAAAATACCTCAATTTGTAATACTCAGGATTTTTTGCATGGAAGCTTAGTCTGTGGCAGGGGGATTCTGGTAAAATCTGGTTATATTAGAGTTGTACAGAATTTATGGTTGTTTCTTGGGGCTTGGGCTTGGAAAAGGATCATTCACGTGTGAGATCACACCAATATTGAATGCACTTTTCACAAAATGGCTGGCACTTTGAAAGGTAAAATAATGTGTGTTTATTACAAACAAAGAAATTACGTTATGGAAAACTCTTTTTAAAAAGTCAACAAATTACTGTACATTTCATAGGGTATTTCCATGGGACATTGAAATCTACCTGGCCAAATACGAGAAAAGTCATTTTTCTCACCTCTAAGCTTTCAGAAAAATGAACAGTGGAAAATGTTTACTTAAATTAGTTTCACTTAGGGCTATCCTATAGCTCAGAAAAGTCAATGTTCCCCAAGTGTGTGTTCTTTAGCTAGGCACACTTCGGAGTAAAGTACATCCAGTTTTAGTAAAAACTACTGCCCCTTTGGCTTTCTTTGTATGTTATTGTTATAGACTGCTTGTTATACTCTGCTTGAATTGTGTGCAAATCAAGTTCTAAAATCTCAAGTGCAGCAGAATGGCTACTATGATTAATCTAAAATGATACATATACAAAGGGGCAGGCAAAGCATGCCTCTTTTTCATCATGCTTTCAGCCTCATGGAAATGTGTTATATAAACCCAATGGAAGCTCCTAATGGATGAGTAGTACTGAAGTCATTTATATTAAGATTATGACATCTTATATCCAGTTTTTAATAGCCTCTTCTTCGTTAAAAGGTGTATTTTTCTGTATGCTTGAGTCTAACTAGAGGATTAATTTAGTTAGAATAGTTTTAGATACATTTAAGATTATATAAAATAGTTATATTCTGCCTATTTGCATCTGCTTGCCATTGTGGATATGTTAAAAAAAAAGATGCAATTGTGTGATTTAAAGTTAATAGCCATAGCTTTTAACTATTCATATTTCTATAGATGTTGAAGCCTTACAATGGAAGATATTTTACAGATCTAGGAAGTTTAGTGAAAAATTTCACATCATAAAGCTTTACATTGTAAAAATGCAGTGAGAACAACTTTAAAAATGGAGCTAGACAGGAAATAAGAAATATTGTCTCATTATACTTCTAAAAGGATTTTTTCCTTCCTGATGACTGAGATAATATGGCACTATTATAGTCTCAGTATTTGGTCAGCATGTTTTATCAAAAATAAGTCTGAGTCTTATCAGGAAAAGAAAATTAGGGAAGCAAGCTTTGATATGGATATGAACACCGTAATAGCTTCCTGAAAAAAAATGTATTTTATTTCCATAATATGATGCCATGTGGAATTGTGATAGAAAGAATACAGGTCCAAAGTATCTCTTCTTCCTGAAGTGGCAGTTGAAAAAGAAAATTAAACAAAATGAAACAAAGGAGTCATGTTTCCTAGTATGTAATGAATATATTTCTAAATAAACATAAATTTAAGATCAGTTTTTTTTCAAAGAATATGGAAGTATTTTATAGGAAAGCTCTTAGATATTTTATATAGACAGTATTTTTACTGCAAAACTCAGCCTTTAATGAATCTCATTTGTAGATAATTATAATTATAATGGCTTTTAGCAGAAAAACCCTGTTAAAATGAAAACTAAATGTTTTAAATGTGCAACAGCAGTTTTTAAAAAATAAGAGAATGGGTTATTTTTAATTTTATTGTATTTGCATGTGTAATAAATGTATCTTTCATTTTATCTTTAAAAAAGACTAATCACATTTAATTCTAAAAATAAGTGTCTTTTTTCAGGTGCCAGGTTGAATTGTTTAATGAAAATAAATTTTTTTCAATGCATGTTTTTCAAATACTTATTAATAACCTTATTAAGATAAGCTAAGCCCATTGAATTTAAGTTCCAGTGAGGCAGTAATGCATTATTCATTGAACGTGTTGCAAATTCTTATACTAGAAATTCTTATTCTATATTAGAAAGTGGTTAACTGAGTTTTTGCTATATAAATAAGTCTCTCATTTCTTTTGTTAGATAAGTTGTAACTTACTGAAATTGAAACTAAAAATAAAAACGTTTTACTACTCTGAAGTTTTTCTTTATTTCCCAAAATCTGTCCCTCCAGAATAGAATCAGAATACAGGTTCGGCATACTATGTCTTATATTTATATTCAATTAAGTGTCTATATATGCATACACACACACACACACAAAATGATAGATCTCCCTTTTACTTTGCTTTATTTATTTACTTTGCCACAATCCTTCAAATAGTGAAATAACATTAGAGGAAAAACTCACACAAATTTGACAAGAGCTTACCGAAACAGATTTTCCATCTTAGGTAATAGCTTTCTTGGTTCTGTAAAAATCATGTATGTCTACTGTGATTAAAATGCTTTTGAAAATAAATTGTTGAAAATAGTGGAAAACAATAATATGCTGATTGAGTGTGACAATTAAGCTGAAATGAACGTCTTATTAACAGGTCTCTAAGGTGTACAGGAGAAGTATATGTCAGCAAGATAATGACTGTCTGTGGTTCCTCTCATATTAAGGATAGTGAAATCTCCACCCAAGTTTCTAGTTATCTCTTATAGAAACTCATTCAATTATATGGTGCTTCCTCACAAAGAGATACAACAAGCATATTATTTTCAGTAAATTTTGAAATTTTAATGCAAACAGTTTGGAAATTGATTTTGCTAATTATTGACAGGCTTAGCATTTTTATCTAAAATAAGTACATCTATTCTGATTCTCGATAACATTGCATTGGTTGAATTAATTTTACCTGCAGTTGAGTGATTCGGCATAAAAAGCCATGTCGACAACCACTTAAACATCAATCCTACATTATTTTTTTCCTCAGCACTTACATTTTACCATTTAAACCACTGTAAACACAACCCTGATAATATAATAAGGTGTAGTGAAAACTTCAATATGATTACTTATAGATGAGAATGTTTATATTTGCAACAAATGTACAACTTAATTTAAATCTTGTCATTTTATTTAGTATTTTCAATTTGGCATGAATCATGGCCATTTACACAGAATAGAATATTTTCAAGAAAGGCCCATTAGGAACACTTTGTATGTAGTTAAAGTTTGTATTTGCAAGTATATTCACATCAAATATAAATATCTTCTCTTTAGGATTTAATATAAAGGATTTTGGAACAAAAGTTTTGTATTCATTATCTTTGCTCAAGTTTTAACAGGTTAACTTTAAAAAAAAGTCTGGTCCTGAAGAAATGATTTCAAGACAAAGACAAATAAAATTTGAAACACCCTACCCCACACAAATCTCACTTTTTAACTGTTAATTTGAAGAGATTTAGTAAGAAATAAAGCTAGTCACCAAAACAGAAATTCAAGTAAACTGTGCTGAGTGAAACATTAAGGATAATATTTATATTATTATTATTTAATTTATTATTTTATGGTTAATTCATGTTTTCAATATTTATTAGCTTCTGAATGTAAAATACAATTCTGAACACTCTGTATCATTTCCCCAACTCTCCTACTAATTGTTTAGTTGATTTTTTTTCTGTTTTTGTTTTTAATGCAGAAGGTTTGCCTTCTTCATTAAACATACTCATCTCATGCTCACTGCCAGATTAGATTTACTTTACTCTGCATAGAATCTCATGGTGAGGATTCATTTTTATCCTACAGGATTTTCTCTTGATCTCTCTGTAAAAAGTTAATTCCCCATGGTTGTTAAAGTACTAGTAACTTCCTAGCAAAAGGGATAAGGCAAACAATTTTTATTTTCTTTTGTGCAATAAATGTCTTAATTTTACATTCAAAAGAGATTAATAATAGTTCAATAATTCCCAAAATAATTTTTATCAGAAATTTGATATTACTCAATAATTTTTTGAGAATATTTTTCTCAGAAATTTGAAGACATTACTCAATAATTTTCTACTATCCAATGCTGAATTTGAGAATGCTAATGACATTTTATTTTCATTTTAAATATTTTTCTACCTCTATGGAAGTAAATGTTTTTAACGTTTTACAATGAAATATCTTTGTGTCTACTTAGTCGTGACATATTACTAAGAACAAGCCTGTTAAATTCAGAGATAATAATTCTGTACATTATTTGTAGCTGGGATTGCAGGCACACACCACCATACCTGGCTAATTTTTGTATTTCTACTAGAGACAGGGTTTCACCATGTTGACTGGGCTGGTTTCAAACCCCTGACCTCAGGCGATCTGCCTGTCTCGGTCTCCCAAAGTGCTGGGATTACAAGGGTGAGTCACAGTACCTGGCCTATTTTTATTACTCTTTCTAAAATTTTTGATTTCCTATTTGTCTTTTCTTATAGTAATCTTTTTGCCTGTCTCGGTCACCCAAAGTGCTGGGATTACAAGGGTGAGTCACAGTACTTGGCCTATTTTTATTACTCTTTCTAAAATTTTTGATTTCCTATTTGTCTTTTCTTATAGTAATCTTTTTAGTGGTGGTGTTGGTTTTTAATTTTTTTCACAGTTCTACGATATCTTCATATTTGTCCATTCCGTTTTCACACTGAATTTATTATCTGCTATCAGTTACCACACACAAAAACTGTATCTTTTAAAAAAAATCTTAGTTGCTAGCATCATATTTATATTTAAAAAGAATATGCTATGAACTTGGAATGATACATCTGATTTTCTTCACTTTCCAAGTGGATGAAAGATTCTACTTTCTCCTTCTCTTTGAAGATGCATGCCAACATGTCACTTGTTCTGTCCAATGGGTTGTAGTGAAAACTGATGTATTTTTCCATTGTCAGTATTTATTGCTGATGTAAAACCTTTTATACGTCATTTATCATCCAGTTGACTAAAAAAATATGTGTGACCAGGTGGTGCAGCTATAGGATGCTGGATCCTTTATCAGCTTGGATACTGAGTGATCCTGACAGTAATATGAACCCAGAGTGAACTTTCCAAGTTATACTACTACTGTTAACACCAGCACCAACAATACATACACACATACATGCATACGTGCATACATAGAAACATACATTCATCCATCTTCATTTTTTATACCACTACAGTTTTGTTTTTTCCTTATTGTAGTGTGACCCAGTCTCTCCTGAATGATTCCAATTCAGTAGTGTTTATTTTCTCAGTAAGCATGTGTTTTTGTTTGTTTAGTACTCTTTGCACTGTCTCTGTTATCTTCAAATGTTTTCACTTTTTGTTTATATGTTTTAGTGTCTGTCTTGACTTTGCATCCTTTTCTCAATGCATATCGATCTCTGGTTTTCTGATTATGTTTCACGAAGAATTTCATAGTCTATTGGTAGGTATCTGTTTGAAAAAAGCTGTGCTCCATAGTAACTGGGTAAAAAAATCTTAACGTTTTTCTTATTATACCAGTTCCAAATATACAGGCTTACTTTATTTTCTGGAAAATTCCAGATTTTTTAGAAAAAAAATGTGGCTTTTCTTTGGCTGTCTGCAACTTACTGCCAATGTTCTTAGATTAGAATTTGAGAAGACTGATCAATTTCTGGCTGTTTTGGAACACATTGCAATTTAGCAGTTTCAATATTTCAATGTTTTCATGCAGTTTCAATGTTTTCATTCATGTACCTAAATCTAATTTCTCTCATTGTACACACTCCAAAGAATAAATATTAGGTCTCATGTGGATTTTGGAGCTGCTTTAATTAAGGAGGCAATTTTAAAAAACTAACTTTTCCACATCCATAATTTTAGTTTATCCCCACATTTATGTCAAAATTTACAATTTCTGGTATCACCATGTTTCAAATCCTCTTGGGATTCTGGGAACTGTCTTGCTTCTGGTTACTATTGTTCTGTGCAAGCCCTTAGCTTCCATTTTTTATATTCTTTACTGACACAATTATTGTGCTTCTGCAAGCTGTTCTTATCATTTTCCCTTTGTGAGTATGCATTTTATTATGATTATTTTTCTAACGCATTAATAATGCTTGAGGAGTATGATAAATTCATGCAAATATGTTTTAACTCTAACTTTCTTACCCATTCTCTTTATTTCATGTGTCTGTAACTGCTCATGATCTTATTCTGAGAGACTGCTTTTCAGTTTCAAAGACAATGCTAATTGAAAAAAACTATGATATTTTGAATGCTTAATATGTGTTTTGCTTTCTGAAATACTTATATGCAATGAATCATGTAATCTTTTCTGTGTGGCAGAATGTATGCCACTTTATTTATCAGCGTTAGATAACTTGCCTGAGGGGTTGAAGAGTTGGTAAGTACAGGACTCAGAATATTGACATGGGTCTGTCTGATTCCAGGAATATCAACCTCTGTAACAAAATGGGTTTATCAAAAACAATAGTAATAGCAATGATGCAGTAACAGAGGGATAAATTCTGTAAGAATTACTAGATTTGTCAAATTGTCAGCATTTTCATGTGAAAATTGCACATAGACAAACTGGCATATGTTAATCATCAGGAGTTGGAACAGAACATTATTTTCTGGCAAAATAAAATAAATCAATATAAATATATAATAATTTAAGGCTGAAAAATCAAATTGAAAACTGAGTTGAGTGTGATTTGAGCTAAAAGATAAATTCAAAAATTTTTTAAGTGATCATAAGTTATAATTTTCTGACATTGGTAATCTTTGGTATTATATCAAATTTAACTTAGGTGATTTATGGCAAGAATCAAGAATTAGGGCCAGACACAGTGGCTCACACCTATAATCCCAGTACCTCGGGAGGCCAAGGCATACAGATCACCTGAGGTCAGGAGATTGCCTGGCCAACATGGCGAAACTGGTCTCTACTAAAAATACAAAAAATTAGCCTGGCATGGTGGTGGGCTTCTGTAATCCCAGCTACTCAGGAGGCTGAGGCAGGAGAATTGCTTGAACCTGGGAGGCGGAGGTTGCAGTGAGCTGAGGTGGCACCATTGCACTCCAGCCTGGGCAACAAGAGTGAGACTCTATTTCAAAAAAAAAAGAATGATGAATTATTTATTTTGGATCATTTAATACAGAAATGAGAATATATAAATATTCACTTTGTATAAACAAATACCTATAAACACAAACATGCATACAAAAAATACACACACATAATAAATGTCCCTTTTACACAGAATTCAGGAAGTAGGATATTATAATATAATAATTACAGGTTTATTCTATATATTTTAATTTCAACATAATATACAAAGTCATAGAGGCATAAACTTTAATAACACTAGCAGCTTTTTATTTAAAAATTCACACTTTTTTATAAATATAGAAATTTTTCTTTTAAAAATTCACTTGAATAGCAAAGTGAGCTTTATTTATTGACATAATTTTCCTTAACCAATTATTAACTTATTTTATTCCTGTTTGGACAATGATTAAAACTAGTGCTTACAATCAAAGCTTTGTTATTTGTTTTGTTGAAAGTGAAGAGATGGTATCATGAAATTTAGGGGAAAAAAGGACAATTATTCCAAAAGTGAATGAAACTAGCCCATTTTGTTTGGTGAAATGGCATCCTAATCATCCAACCATCTCTTCCTTTGACATCTAGAAGTCTTCATTGTATGCTCATTGATGGATGCTTTGTTCAGACGGAACACTTTAAGCTGCTGAAAGTAAGGGCATCTGCCAGTTTTCTGCTTACGTGGCCTTACACAAAACCCCTTCTGTTGTTTGCCTGACAGAGGAGCATACATCTCCTCTTTCAGCAGAATGCCTCTGTTGAGAGTCTAAACTTCAAGTCCTTTTGCCAAACAATGCCCCATCCATGATCAAAGCAAAGCAGGAATATAACATTCAAATTTATGTTCAGCATCCCTAGCAGATATTGAATAGGGAAAAAAAAACTTGAATTCTTAAAAAAATAATTTGATTAGTATCTGGAAGTTGGCATTTCACCAAAGACGACAGTGCACAACAATGTAAAAAAAAAAAAGGCTTTATTTTGGCGCCATTTTAATTACTTTCAGCCTTTGCTACTCTCTCTTGACTTTATCAAACACATTGGCCTCAGGTTTCTTCAGTGTCTTTGAGGCACTTTTTCAAATTATCCTCAAGATTCACTTTTTAAATTACCCTCTATATACCTCTTCTGTATCACCTTCTCAAATTCATTTTACTAGAATCTAAATCTAATCCCTGTGCTGCATAGAAATGGCTCTTGTGAAGTTAACAACCTCCTCCAGGTGGCCAGGCCAATGAGTCTGTTTGTGCTTTTTTTTTTTTCCTTTTTGAGATAGAGTCTCACTCTTGCCCAGGCTGGAGTGCAGTGGCGCAATCTCAGCTCACTGCAACCCGTGCCTCCCCGGTTCAAGTGATTCTCCTGCCTCAGCCTCACGAGTAGCTGGGACTAAAGGTGCATGCCACCATGCCCAGCTAAGTTTCGTATTTTTAGTAGAGATGGGGTTTCACCATGTTTGCCAGGATGGTCTCAATCTCCTTAGCTCGTGATTCGCCCCCTCATCTTCCCAAAGTGCTGGTTTTACAAGCGTGAGCCACCATGGCCAGTCATGTGTTCTTCTTATACCACATCTCAGTAGTATCTGAAACCCTGCCAGGTACTTACTTCATTAAAGCATTTATCATATTTTATTATTTACCTACCTCAATTTCCCTTGAGTGAGGCCAACAAATCCCTGATACTTCCTACCAAAATTGCCTAGCAAAATTCTTGGTATGTACAGAAACTCCAAAAATATTTAACAGATGTGTGAATAATGAGATGTAATAGAGTCTTGTAATGCTTTTAACTGATTGTCCTGGGTGTCTGGGTATATGGGACCATTACATTTCCAAGGACTTTGAAGTTAGATGTGAATCTTATAATCATTTTTAACCAATGAATAATTAGGGGAAATAATGTGTGTGTCACTGCTGAGCCGAGGCTGTAACTGCCATTACAAGACCCCCTGGCACCTTTTTGCATCTGCCACAGTGAACTTGAAAGCATGTGTTGGGAGGAGATGCTATGCAAACACAAACAAGGAAGTCAGAAACTCTACTTAATAGAGAACAACTGCTCTGGAGTTTAACCCGATACTGCAAGAGGCTTAATTTTCAGCAAGAAATAAATTTCTTTATTATGATGAGATACTTTCATGAACAACAAAGAGAACACTAGAGAAAACAGCTACTCGCATTCAACTACTGAAGTCTGCAGAACAAGAGATGGTGCTCAGCTCCCTTGACCAACTAGTTGTGCTTAATATGCTGTCTGCAAATCCCCGCTTGACAACTGGGCACTTCCAGAGGCACAGGGTCAAAACAACCTTCCTTATACTACTACGTCAATATTTTTGTTTTCACTATGTTGGCATTTTCACTGATGGTGCAAACACAGTGGTGAGTAAAACTGCCAGCAGCTTAGCCACTACCAAGGCAATGAAACCAAACAGCTATGCCAGTCATTGCGTTCATTACCTTTAAGCAGTAGTTTCAGGAGGGAAATACTCATTTCCTTTAAGAGTAGTTTTGGTGAAAATTTATTCAAGAGAAGAATATTAATAATTATTTATTTATTTAATTTCATTAGTTCCTGGTCCCTGAGTAAACATTGTTTTAATATTTGTTGTATAAAAATAAGAATTCTGCATATGGCTCTTCTGTGTCAGGAGAAGAACTTGTGTGATTGAATTGAAAGCTAAACTAGCAGCATTTTCATGAAATTTTTACTTAAACAACAGGCAATTAAAGTATAACTTATCTAACTTGGATTATTTTCAAGTTTCTCAATAAAGAATAAAGTAAGCCTATCTTTTCAAGAAGAAAAAAACTTAGAGTAACAGGTAATCAAAAACATGTATAAAGTACATTTTAAAATATAGTAGAAGAGATGTTAGGTGAACTGTGAAGACACGACACTTTTATCCACCCAATATAAACTTCACATTGAATAGTTAGAATGTCAAGTTTTTCAGAATATTTTATAGAGTATAGAATAATAAAGAGATAGAGTATAGAAGAATAAACCTGACTAGCTCATTACATTAAGGACAGGCCAGGTGCCCTGGCTCCTGCCTGTAATCCCAGCACTCTGGGAGAATGAAAAGGGTGGAGGAGTTCAAGACCAGCCTGACCAAGATGGTGAAATCCCATCTCTACTAAAAAGACAAAAATTAGCCAAGCATGGTGGCAGGCACCTGTAATCCCAGCTACTCTGGGAGGTTGCAGTGAGCCATTGCACCACTGCACTACAGCCTGGGCAACTGAAGGAGACTCCATCTCAAAAAAAAAAAAAAAAAAAAAAAAACCAGAAAAAAATGCATCAAGAGAGATTTAAGTCCATTTTAAGTCCAAAATTAAAGTGCATAGCCACTAATCCTAGACAAAGAAAGTTCTTTATATTTAGGTCTATATTCTTTATGTAGAAAATCCTGTGTCATTGAAAGTTTTCCTAATGCATGAAAAGTACCTGTTAAAGAGTGTGTGTTTAAGAAAGACAACAGAATTTTGTTTATGCTCTATGTTCTATCAGAAATATTTACTTCTAATATTTTACTAAAGTATGTAAAGAATGGCTCAACAATTCTACTGCAGAACAAGAGCATTAAGCAAAAGTTAAAGATGACGCTAAAAAGTGAAGAATAATTTTAATTACTGATCATTAGTTAAGTTGCAGAAGGATGTTAGACATAAGTCAGACATACTGCCTTGTTGCTAATAGTCTGTGGGAAGATCAGACACTCAGAGTCAGTGAGGAGACATTTCTTTAAACAGGCCAGTGACCACAAAACCATTTTAAAAGGTCATTAAAAACAATGTCAACAGATCTTATTTTCCCAAGCTAATTAACAAGAAGCAGACAGCATTGAATTACATGTCTATGAGACTGTTTCTCTAATTTTATAAGGCTGCATTGGCATGGACATATTTCCACTTATCTCTAAGAGGTTATTCACATGCATGAAAAGAGAGAGAAAAGTAGACTTGTCTCCCTGCTTATCTCAGAAAACAGCCCCTATCCATCCCGGATGCGTTTATCTGAACTGTCACCACATTGGATCTATGAACTAAATTGTTAGTCTTATTGAACTAAAAGATTTGAAAAAGTCTTTTTAAAGTTGAGTTTTATTTTTTTTAATTGATTGCTTATGTTAATCCCTTGTCTTTACTTGGCAATCTAGGGATGGGCTTCTACTAATAATTCTTTCATAATAGACAATCCAAGGTGTAATAGTACAGAATGGTAAATAATAGAAAGAACAAGAGAGAGAGAATATTCAAAAGCAAATCCTATATGGTCTTCCCGCCAACAGGGTGATCAGAGCACCTGAAACTGGGAATGGATTCAAACTAAGGTTGTTACCAGACTGACAAAACAAAACAGAAAAAAATGAAACTGCAAACCAAGAACACTGGGCTGCAATGACCTCCCATTCCTTATCCAAGTGGCTAAAAGAGTTTACATCTTTTAGGTCAGTTATAGAATACAGTACATTAATCTTAACATAAGTGACAGATTTGGTCCTGAGCCTCTAAACCGGCATAATCAGCAATTCAGCACATTTCTCTAGTTTGAAGAACTATTTCCCCTATTCCAAGGATGAAGTTACAATGAGTAATTTTAAACTCAGTATTTTTCCCTTTAAACCTCAGGTATAAAAACATGATTAAGGTGTTTACCATAACTAATACTTCCAGATCAAAGAATTGGTCCAGGGATGAAACATTAAGCATTTTGCTTCTTAGTTTTAGGTGAATTTTTTGTCACTTGTAATCTAAACAATCACTGAGACGAAAATGAGAGAAGCCATTTTTTATCTCTTCATTTTGGGGAAATTTCTAGCATCTTAAAATGATTCAGACATTTGAAGGGTCTTTTGGTAGCACTTTCATTAATAAATCATTTTTTTTAAAGCATATGCTACTCCTTTGTGAAGCCACTCCACAATGGCCAGTCAACATGGATTGTTATGCCACATAAGCATAGTCCACTGAGAATAGTCAGTTGTGGTTTCCACAGAAAGGATCTAGGAGAAAGTAGAGTAAGACATCTTTCTATTATTGATTAACGCTGTGTTAAATTTTAAAAAACATTTAAGCATAAATTACTCTTTGAATCTTTCACTATGCACATGTAACAGGATGATGTTTATGTTTTTCCCACTGTCTAACATCAAGGAGCAGACGGGAGACCTCAGTATATTCTCACATGTAGCTATCACCTTGGAACTTAGTCAAGAGAAGGTGCCAGTTACAGATTCTTTTATTACCTTCATAGATTTGCCTTTCTGCGAATGTCATATAATTGGTGTCACAGATAGAAGGCTTTCCATGTTGGCTCCTTTCACTTAGTAATGTGCATTGAAGTTTCTTCCCTATGTTTTCCTAATTGCATTACTTAACTAGTTTTTTTTTTATTTCAGAACTTAAATTCAAATATATATTAGTTAGAATCAGTTACCTAGAATATGCAAGTCAATATTTTGTTATTACAGATCTATTGATGCATACTATAATGCCTATCTTCATGGACATTATAGTTTATAAGGATAGTATATATACATGCAGATGTCTGTGACATTTTTTCAAAAGCTGAGATTCCTAAAAGGACATTCTTGGGGATGCGATCTTTTCATAGAAATCTTTTAGGCAAACATGAATGAAATTCAGTTTTTTTTCGGTTGGCTTATTTATTTAATGGACACATCTTTCTTTAACATTGACATAGAATAGATACACTTGAATAAACAATCAACGGCTTAGCAGTATCTTGACACTACCCTTGCAGGTGCCTGGTCACAGAAGAAAAAGAACAAACAGTCTGCCTTAAGAGATATTGTTTGTATTAATTCCTTCTAATGCTTCTATGAAGAAATACCCAAGACCTGGTAATCTATACAGGAAAAAGTTTTAATTCACAGTTCTGCATGACTGGGAAGGCCTTAGGAAACTTACGTCTTGGCAGAAGGAGAAACAAACACATCCTTCTTCAGAAGGTGGCAGGGGAGAGAAGTATTAAGCAAAGGGGAAAAGTCCCATATAAAACCATCAGATCTTATGAGAACTCACTCACTATCATGAGAACTGCCCTAGGGTAACTGCTCCCACGATTCAATTACCTCCTACCAGGTCTCTCCCATGACTCATGGAGATTATAGGAACTACAATTCAAGATGAGATTTGGATGGGGAAACACCCAAATCATATCCTTGCCATTTATGGAATTTCTACTGTGTGATAAGTATTGTATTAAGCTATACATGCACTTATTACATCAAACCAAAACTTCACCATTTGTGAAATATGTGTAAATAACAAAGAAGATATCTATTCAATTAATTATAAGATGTTATCAGTTATAACCTGAACCCTAGTATTAGATATATAAAATGTAAAAAGAAAATTCTTAGAATTAAAAAAAATCTTATTTTTCTCCCTTATTCCTACTACATTATAATGAAGTATACAAATGATCACTCTTTAATCTTGAACAAGATCATTGAGGTTCAAGATACTGCTGTTTGACAAAGTTACAAAGGCAGGAAATTAGATAATTCAATTAATATTTGGTTATTCAATCTCTATAAATCCTGTTACCATTAATTTAGAAATATAAGTGACATTCAAATTAACATAGCAGAAAACTAAGAATTTATAGTTGAAGAAAAATAATTTATTAATAATAAGAAAACACACTGATCAGAAAAGTTTTAAAACCATGATTGTGTCATTATAACTATTCTAACATTTTCTAATTCTTTAAAACTGATATTAATGTTTTCATGTTAGAAAATTCTCTCTTCTTACATTTTTAGATTTAAAAATTTCCCATTCATAATAATTAAGTTTCCCAAGCAGATGAATGTATATAAAATGTGTATATACAATTTATATATGGAATGTATATATGCAATATATATATATATAATTTTACAATGTATATATACAATACATATATACAATTTTACAATGGAATACTATTGCTCTGTGAAAAAGAATAAAATTCTGTCATTTGCAACAACATGAATGAGCCAGGAGTGCATAATGTTAAGTAAAATAAGCCAGACATAGAAATACAAATATCACATGATCTCACTCATATGTGGAATCTAAAAAAGTTGATCTTATAAAAGCAGAGAGTAGAATGATAGTTACCAGAGGCTGAGGTTGGCGACAACACACAGAGGTAAGGATGAAGAGAAGTTGGTCAATGATACAAAGTTACAATTAGATAGAAGGAATAAGTTCTGATATTCAATTGCTTGATTGCTCAGTAGAGTGACTGTATTAGTCTATTTTCACACTGCCATAAAGAAATACTGAGACTGGGTAATTTGTAAAGGAAGAGATTTAATTGATTCATAGTCTCACATGATGGAAGGCCTTGGGAAACTTACAATCATAGTGGAAGGTGAAGGAGAATCAAGCACCTTCTTCACAAGGTGGCAGAAAGACACAATAAGAGCAAGAAGCAGGAAGCATCAGACACTTATTAAACAACCAGATTGGCCGATGCAGTGACTCGCCTGTAATCCCTGCACCTTGGGAGGCTGAGGCGGGAAGATCATGAGGTCAAGAGATCCAGACCATCCTGGCCAACATGGTGAAACCCCGTCTCTACTAAAAACACAAAAATTAGCTGGGCGTGGTGGCACACACCTGTAGTCCCAGGTACTCAGGAGGCTCACGCAGGAGAATCACTTCAACTGGGGAGGCAGAGGTTGCAGTGAGCCAAGATCATGTGATTGCACTCCAGTCTGGGTGACAGAGCAAGACTGTCTCAAGAAAAAAAAAAAACAAACCAAAAAACAGATCTCCTTGGAAACCCACTCACTAAGACAAGAACAGCAAATTCAATCACTATGGCAAGAACAGGATGGGGGAAGCCACCTCCGTGATCCAATCACCTACCTCCCACCAGTTCCTTTTCTCAACAAGTGGGGATTATGGAAATTACAATTCAAGATGAGATTTGGATGGGGACACAGAGCCAAACCCTATCGGTGACTATAATTAACAATGTAAGGTATATATCAAAATAGCTAGGAGAGAGAATCTTGCCTGTTCTCACTCCAAAGATATGATGTTTCAGATGATTAATATAATAATTACCCTGATTTGCTCATTACACTACATAGAAAGATCACATTGTACCCCATAAATATGTATAATTATGTTTGAATTTTTTAAAAATAAATTTTTTCCCAAAATACTGTTGCTGCTCAATCGATTTGCCCTAAGTACTTTTTTTTTCCCTGATTCGTCAAAGGGACAATTACTCTTTCTATAATACAATCCCCAAGCAGTTGGTTTGGTAGTCTTTATACAGATGGCAAGATGCTCCTAAAGAAAATTCTTCTCTCTTGTAACTTTCCTAACTAATAATCACTAAGTTTCTTCAGTGTTTATTCTTCCTTGATGTAACAAGTCTTTTGGTGGTGAAAAAATGCAATGCTGTAAAATTAGATAATGATGATGGTTGTACAACTCCAAATATATTAAAACCAGTGATCATGCACTTTAAAATAATGAATGTTATCATAGCTTAATTATACCTCACCTGTTATTTATGAAAGTAAAAGCATTCAAACTGTTCTTAACAGAGAAAGACAGCCTGATTTTGGAGTTAGCAAAAATGCCAGTAAGGAAAAAAAACAAATACATAAAAGTATGTAAAAATGAAAAAAACAGGTCTGGCGTGGTGGCTCATGCCTGTAATCCCAGCACTTTGGGAAGCCGAGGCAGCTGGATAATCAGAGGTCAGGACTTCCATACCAGTCTGGCCAATATGGCAAAATTAAAATAAAAATTTTGTCTCTATTAAAAAATAAAAAATTTACAGGCTCTCTTTAGGTTCCTTATGAAGTTTAAGGTGGTTTTTTCCAGTTCTGTGAAGAGGGTCATAGGTAACTTGATGGGGGTAGCATTGAATCTCTACATTACTTTGGGCAATATGGCCATTTTCACAATACTGATTCTTCCCAACCATGAGCATGGAATGTCTCTCCATCTGTTTGTGTCTCTCTTATTTCGTTGCGCAGTGGTTTGTAGTTCTCCTTGAAGAGGTCCTTTACATTCTTTGTTAGTTGTATTCCTAGGTATTTTATTTTCTTTGTAGCAATTGTGAATGGCAGTTCATTCTTGATTTGGTTCTCTTTAAGTGTCTGTTATTGATGTATAGGAATGCCTGTGATTTCTGCACATTGATTTTGTATTCTGAGACTTTGCTGAAGTTGCTTATCAGTTTAAGGAGATTTGGGGCTGAGATAATGGGGTCTTCTAATCATGTCATCTGCAAATAGAGACAATTTGACTTACTCCTTTCCTAATTTAAAACCCTTTATTTCTTTTTCTTGCCTGATTTCTCTGGCTAGAATTTCCAATACTATATTGAATAGGAGAGGTGAGAGAGTGCATCCTTTAGTGTAAATTAGTTCAACCATTATGGAAGGCAGTGTGGTGATTCCTCAAGGACCTAGAAATAGAAATTCCATTTGACCCAGCAATCCCATTACTGGGTATATACACAGAGGGTTATAAATCATTCTATTATAAAGGCACATGCACATGTATATTCATAGTGGCACTGTTTACAATAGCAAAGACCTGAAAGCAACCCAAATGGCCATCGATGATAGACTGGACAAGGAAAATGTGGCACATATATACAATGGAATACTATGCAGCCATAAAAAACGATGATTTGTGTCCTTTGTAGGGACATGGATGAATCTGGAAACCATCATTCTCAGCAAACTGACACAAGAAGAGAAAATCAAACACCGCATGTTCTCATTCATAGGAGGATATTGAACAATGAGAACACATGGACATAGATAGGGAAGTATCACACACTGGGGTCTGTTGGGGAGGAATAGGGGAAGGATAGTGGGGGGTAGGGAGCTTGGGGAGGGAAAACATAGGGAGAAATGCCAGATATAGGTGATGGGGTGATGGAGGCAGCAAACCACATTGCCGTGTATATACCTATGCAACAATCATGCATGATCTGCACATGTACCCCAGAAACTAAAGTGCAATAATAAAATATATATATATACACATATATATACACACATATATATACACACATATATATACACATATATATACACACACATATATATATACACATACACACACACACACACATATATATATATATATATATACACACACACACAAAACAAATTAGCTGGGTGTGGTGGCAGCTGCCCATAATTCTAGCTACTCAGAAGGCTGAGACAGGAGGATTGGTTGAACCCAGGAGGCAGAGGTTTCAGTTAGGTGAGATAGCACCATTACCCTCCAGCCTGGGCAACAAGAGTAAATCTGTCTCAAAAAAAAAAAGACAAAACAAACAGGTTTACTAGGATTTTGTATTTTAAAAAAGAACATTTAATAAGTATTTTAAATGATTGTAGTGCTTTTTAATAATATTTTATAAAAATATTCAATAAAACCATTAACCCAGACATTGTATATGTTAATAATCATGAAAGAAAATCTCTTGTAAATAATATCTTCAAAATACTGAAAAGAAAAAACTAACATTGAACATAGTAATAAAAAGAATAAAAAATAAACAAGTGATACTAAGTCTAAAACTGAAAAAAGTTTTTTGCTTATGTTAGTCTAAAGGATACCAAGTTGGGCAGCATGTGAGATTTTGCAACCAGTCAAAAGATCTCTGTATCACAATTAGAAAATCAGCTGTGAATGATAAAAATCAGTGTGGAGGAATCAAGGATGTAAATGAGACATCTCTGATGATATTTTATTATGTAACTAGACTTTGAAGTCATGCAAATATTTTGTATGTTTAAAATATAAAATTAAAGCAAAAGTTAAAAAAGCACCTTCTAACAATTGAAAATAACAGGGAATGAATGAACATATGCTTTAAGGTGGTAACAAAATCACATAGAGAATATTATTTCAAGTGACTTTAAAAAGTATTTTGACTGTATATCCATAGTCATATAAATTCAAAGAACAGATATAGTTCTGGGGAATCTGAATGTCAGTTCTTTATTTCTTCTAGTAATTCAAAAAGCGGTATTACTTAGCAATTATTAAATAATATTATATATTTAATTGTATGTATAAATATAAAGAAAAATGTTTTCAAGAAGTTATAAATACAAATTTTTAGAATAAAGGAAATTACAGAAAAGCCCTGAAATGTTAAAATTGAAATATAAAAAACTTAGTTTTTTAAAAAATTCCTATTTTTTACCTTTGCCCACTCAGAAGGCCAAGAAGTTGTAACATCTAAATGGCAAGTGTCCCAACCACTAGAGCCCAAACTGCGAACTCTAAATGCCATTCCCATTAGATAAATGGCTCTTTAGAAGAATGGTGATCCTAGGACAACTGTGTCAGAAGCCAAGGATGCTGACAAAATGAGGAGATGTGTCAAAGGAGAGGGATATCGACAGGAATGACCCTATTGGCCCTGAAGGGGGTCAGTTTCAAGCATGACTTTAAGAATTGAAACAAATGTGGTACATATACACCATAGAATACTATATAGCTATAAAAAAGAAAGAATTCATGACTCCTGTGGGTATACGGATGGAGCTGGAGGTTATCATCCTCAGTAAACTAATGTAAGAAATGAAAAGCAAATACCACACGTTCTCATGAGAGCTAAATGATGAGAACTTATGAACACAAAAGAGGAAACAACAGACACTGGAATCTACTTGAGGGTGCAGGGTGAGAAGAAGGAGAGGAGCAGAAAAGACAATGGTTGGGAGGAAATCTTGACTTGTGTGTGATGGAGTATATGTTGCTTGCTGAAAGGTGATGGCGAGGATCACCAAGCCATCCCCAGACAGGAAACGGCTAGAATAAGCAAGCAGTATGTACTGGTCATGAACTAGTTAAACCAGCTCCCAATAGACAGGATATATGACCTTGTCCCCATTGCTGACACACAAAGAATGTTTTTTAAGCTTATTTCTATCTTAGTAGTGAGCAGACACTATCTGTCTAGTCTATCTTTATTCTATGAAGAAACACTGAGTACCTGATAATTAAAAATAATCACTTATTCACAAAGAATAATTACATGGGTCAGAGTCAACTCTGAGATGTCAGCTGGGAAATGCTGGCAGACCCTCAACAGTCCCAATATGATCCCACTTTTTCACTGTATCTTTGTTTCTGTTTCTTAATTCCTTCAGCGCTGCCTGGGTCGGGGTCTTTACGATCCAGCTGATCTCGGCAGACAGTTATTGGGTACTAGACTTAATTCCTGGATGATAAAATAATCTGTATGACAAGCCCCTGTGACATGAGTTTACTTAGGTAACAAACCTTCACATGTACCCTGAACGTAAAATAAAAGTTTAAAAAAAGTTACAAAAGAATAATTGAAACAAATATATCTTTTTGAAAATAACATTTCAATTATTTATAAATATTGCATATTTATATGTTCAAAGCAAATGGGATATATAATTCAAGAACTTTATAATAATACTTTCTAAAATAAAACAACCCAAGGCGACCTATGTAAAACATAGTTCTAAAATTTGACGATCACTACTGAAGTATTAACTTAACATCAGCAGACAGAGAAAATTAAAGTATTTATTTTGCCTTTCTTGTATACTTATATCTCAAGGTAATCAAATAACTCTAGTTAATGAAAAAAGTTTTCTTTGCCAAAAGAATTTCAACTAGTAGTAATTGTGGAAGGAATATGAGAATTTGACAATCATTATTTTTTCAATTACTAATGAAATACATGATTTAAGCAAAAATTATTAATAGGTGAAATTATAAGATGAAAGCTTGAGGGGAAATTACATAATGAAAGGATAAGTCACCACTTAATCCCCAGATATCTTAGAAGACAGACAGACATTTGTATTTCAATATGATACAACAGAAACTACACAGCACCAATGTGGCTGCATTCTTGCAGAAAGGAAAGTAACCTGACTCAAAATAAGGCTTAAAGCTGAGTCCTGTTTGTAGGAAATATGGAAGATACAGCAAAAGTATTAAATAGCATAAAAAAACAAATGAACAGATGTATAGTAAAACAGACCAGATTTCAACAACAAAGAATACATTTTTTAAAATAATATGATTATGCTTCTGATTAAAACAAACAAAACAAAAACAGAAAAACAAGATGGCCAGGCATAGTTTTTCATACCTGTAATCCCAGCACTTCTCAAGGCTGAGACCATATGACTGTCTCATCCCTGCTGTTTGCAACCAGCCTGGGCAACATTTCAAAACCCCATCTCTAAATTTAAAAAAAAAAAGGAAAAGGAAAAAGCTACACATGGTGGCACATGACTACTTCCAGCTACTCCAGAGGCTGAGGCAGGAGAAGAATTGCTTGAGCCCAGGAGTTTGAGGCTGCAGTGAGCTGTAATATTGCCACTACACTCTGGCCTGGGTGACAAAGCAAGATCCTGTCTCAAAAAATAAATAAAAATTAAAATAATAAAGAAATGCAAAGTGTTGACAGAACCTCTCCTATAAACATATACTTCTCTGCCTGTAATATTCATTACTTGCTTCTACTATATCACTTAATGTGTTGCATATTATTTATCTTTATTATTCACTGTTACTAATTTGAGCTCCTCAAAGTTGGGATTATATCTTATTAGTTGATGGTGTATTCTCATCTATCATGGCTCTTGATTCATATAGAATAGCCATATTTAACATATTTGTTCAGTTAATAAGATTTGAAAATATCTCCATTGGGAAATGTATTAGTTTTACATTGCTATAAAAAGTTATTGCAAACTTAACAGTTTACAAAACCATTTATCACATAGATTCCACGGCTCAGGAGTCCAGGCATGGCTTTATCTGTTGTCTGTTAAGGGTTTCATAAGGAGTAGGCTGGATTGCACTCTCTTTACTATTGCAGCACTGAATGTCCCAGCTTCTTTCTGTATGCTGTTTGCAGTTCCTAGAAAATGCTCACAGTCGCAGCCACATGAAGTATCTCCAACATGGCTACTTACTTCATCAAGCATTGGAGAAAAGTCACTAGGGTAAGCCCTAGTGTGCTGGCAAGATGAAGTGTTACTTAACATGATGTAATTATGAAAGTGACATGAACTTTTTTTGCCATATTCTATTGTTTAGAAGCCATAGAATCAAGTTACAAGTACTGTCTGTACTCAAGCAGAAGATAATACAGAAAGGCATGAATAAAAGAAGGTGAGATAATAAGGGCAACCTTCCAATCTGTCTAACATAAAAAATTATGGGTAATCAATTGCATTCATCCTTTACAAAAGCAAACTGCCAAAAGTATATCCCTATTGTAGAATTAAATCTCTTTGAAAGCAGCCATAGTTAAATCCCCAAAAAACTTACTTTGAAGTATTTTTACTTTAAATATATTTGATTTAATTAAATAAGAAAAGCCATTTCAATTAGGCTAAATTTTTGAAGAAATTGACAGGGTAAAAAATTAAAATACACTTTCAGTAAAATAATGCATTATGATTTTTGATATTGAAAAGTATAAATGTGCTGTTTTTGCTGTTTGTGGTCCTGGTGCACCTGTTAAAAAATTGTTTATCTCTGAAAAAGAAATATTTTAGTATACATAAAAATTTTATTTCTGTAGCTAGTTTGTATATATTTTGCAGCTACAGATTGATATAGATATAGCTATAGATAAAGATGAAGATATAGAATTAGATATAAATGTAGGTGCAGATATAATTCCCCAAGTTTGCAGGAGCACTGAAATTATAATAGAATCACCTTGTCTTTGAAAATTAAGATGTGATAAATCCAACTCAATGCTGAGTCAAAAGAAAACTGAAATGGAGCATGGTTACATTTGCTCTCAACTCATTGCTCTTTTCTTCTTTATAGCTCTCTTCATGGCTTTCTAACTCTTACCCGATCATTACATATTAAAATACCGTTGCTGGGTTTTGTGGTGCAGGGGAGGCACAGCTCCTCCGAGAGGATGTTTTTCCAGGCTCTTAGTCCCTCACTCACCCAAGAATGAGAGAGAGGACCAGGCTGGGCATGGTGCACTCGTAAAGTAGATACTGGACCCAGAAAGTTTTTGCAGGAAGTGATTTATCTAGGTAAAGAGAAACAGAGGAAAAAAAAGGAGAAGGGGAGAGAAAGAAACAGCTAGCTCTCACACTGAGTGAGAAGAAGAAAAAACGGCTCTTAAACTGAGTGAGATGGCTTCCCAGAGGGGAAAACCAAGTAGAAAAGCTCCTCTCACACTGAGAGAATCCAGAAAGATGGAATCCAGGAGAGGAAAAGCAGCGCCCATGAGGATTGTTGAAGTGGACCCAAGTATGGAATCCAGGAGAGAGAAAGCAGCTTCCAGGAGAATAGAAGGGGACCCAGAGATGGAAATCAGCCCGCATGAGGGAGACAGGGACTTTTAACGCGGAAGGAATTTTCACCTTCTCCAAGCCCCTGGCCAATGAAAAGAGTTCCTTTAAACTTCCAATGGAGCGATTGACTTTTGATCCTTTCCAGGACCTTCAAAAATTTAAACAAATACCGCTAGGTTTCCTGGATAGAGAGAGGGGATGGGGCACCCAGATGGAGACGTGGGGGAAGGCAGGTCCCTGGAAATTCCTGCCCTTAAAACTACGCCCCCTTGTGGATGTAGAGGGAAATAAAATACATTCCCTCAAAACTACAAAGAAACGGGAAGCCAGGACTCCAGCTCAAACTGAAACTAGGGAATAATACCTTCTTACTGCTACATGCTGGTTCGGTTTCTGGATCTGCTGAATCTCACCGAATGGCTGACTAAAATTTGTCCTTTCTCCACTCAACTATATAAATTCTGTGACTGAAATATTTATCTCACCAAAATAAGAACCTTAAGCCATTGAGCCAGCACCCTAGTAATTCTCTGTGAAACATCCTAGCAGTGTCTCTACTACAGCCAAAACACTGATGTGTCACTTATGATCAAAGTTTGTACAAATATAATTACGCCCTAAAGATTATTTGCCCTCATTTAAATATTGAACAAAATATATTTAATTTTTTACTCTATTGGCTTTATTTCACATACAAACGATTTTTTATCTATTTGTAGATAATATAAATTATTATTCTAATAAGGCAACAGCATTAACTTAGGTAACTTTTGTGAAGTCGAATTAGAAGTATTTCTTGTAAACCTACTACTTTATATGAGATTGATAATTGGCAGGGCTAGACAGATACATGCTAGTGTGTATATCTAGCTTTCCATGTGCTTTTCTTCAAATGTCTAGAATACAATTGACCATCTTCTACAGTTAAAATTATCGATATGTCCACAGTTGGAAATAATGTTTAAAAAAATCTAAGAATGTCAGAAATAGAATGTATACAGAAAATTTACTAACATTGCTAAATAGTGGTTGAAAATTGGTTATTTAATAATGTATATGTTATATAAGATTATTATGACTTTCAGAATATACTGGTTGCCAATTATGTTTATGTTCTAGACCCACATGCATAATTTAGAATTTGAGAAAAACTAAAGAGCAAAAGTGTCTCTAATATGATTACATTTGTAAAACAGAAATTGCCTCTGGAGCCCTGCTTGAGCTTCCATTTGAGGGAACGTGATTTAGCCCTTTAAACAGATGTTATCCCAGCAAAGAAATAGCATCTACTGACCTCATAATCAACAATACCATCCTATATTTATAAACTCTTATTTTCATTAGATATTGTTTAAAAAATCAAACTAAATAATGAATCATTGAGATAACATTTTACATTAATGTTAAATGAAGGGGCTAAAGAATATAATATATTTATAGGTTTTAATTCTGAATTCTAACACATGATTTAACTCAACTGTGACATCTTATATAAAATTCACAAGTTTGCATGTTATTAATCAAATGTACTTCTGCTACTAGAATTATAAAGTACAAATTTCAACTCAGTAAGCAAAGTATGACTCTAAGTCAAATGTTAATGGGACCATTGTTTTTTATACTACTAAGTATCTGGTAACATCTGTTCTTAAAATGTTTTATAAGTCAAATTTCACTTTTTATATTTTGTGGTATGGATGTCTGCTGCCTCAGCAAGAAAAACACAAAATTTGACCAGTGATAATCAAATTTTTAAAAATTTTGAAGAAAACAAATTACTCCTACTTTCATGTGGTTCTGTTCTTTTTCTATTTGTTTCCCAGTTATAAATATATACTTTTCATTTTTACTGGGTAAATCTGTTAAGTATTTCAGTTGTTTTTTATTTTTGTTTTTATTTTGGATGGTCCTTTACCATGTTTTTGTTCTTTACTTTTAATTGTTTCCTTATTTCCTTACTTCCTTATTTCCTTCAGAATTTAACAGCCTGTGTATGTAAGAAAATGAAGGACAGTATGAAACAGCTTGAATTTCACTTCTCCTGAAAGTCACATTTGAAACTTGGAAATGATCTCTAGAGATACTGATTAGATAGTTCAGACGATGGATCACAGAAATACTGAGACTGGGAGTTTAACAAGTCTTTAACTCATTATCAAAAGTTTGATGGCAATTGAAAAAACATCTAATAACATATCTGTAATATGGGAAGATATATATGAAGTTCACTTGCCTCCATCTCAAAATTTCTTGACAGTGTGTATCTTGAGCTCCATGAAATATACACTGATTTGACTCAATGACATAAGAACAACAAACAAACAAGTAAATATACCTTCTTATAATTTTCATTTGGTTGTTCATAGATACATGTTCAAAGATGTTCATAACAGCATCAATTTTAATAACAAGCAATTGGAATCAACTCAAATGTCTCCAAATAGAAAAATGGATGAATAAATTTTGGTTTATTTAAATACTATAGATCAAAAAACAGATCTACAGCAACCACCATGAAATTTTTAAATTCAATTTTGTTTGTATTTACACAAAATCTGTTGAATGCTTATCACATATCTTTTAGGTTTTTAGGATACATCAGAGACCAAAACTGGCAAAGGTCCCTGCTTCTCTGGAAATTACAGAAAAATATGATGAGTTGGTTACTTAATAAATGGTTTAAATTATTTTTAAAAAATTTTCTTTAGTGCTTATATTCAACCATGCAAAAGGTGTATGTTTATTATAAACATGTTCTGTTATATACATGTATATTATGCATGTGATAAAACAAACAAAAATAAAAATTTAGATAAGATAAATTAAGTATTAAAAACTTCTATTAATGGTAATACCCAGCATTTTAAAAAATATTTAATTGATACGTTATATTTTACATATTTATTGGGTACATGTGACTATTTTTACATACATAGAATGTAACAATCAAGTCAGGGTATTTGTGATATCTGTCACCTTGAGTATTTATCATTTCTATGTATTGAGAATATTTCAAGTCCTCTCTTCTAGCTACTTTGAAATAAACAATACATTATTGCTAACTCTATTTAACCTACTCTGCTACCATTAGAACTTATACCATCTGTCTAACTACATGTTTGTACCCATTGATCAATCCCTCCCATCCACACACTTTTTTTATCCTCTACTATTTGTCATTCTATGTTCTACCTTCAGGAGACCAACTGTTTTACTTCTCATATGAGTGAAAACATGTGGAATTTGTCATTCTGTGTCTGGCATTTTTCATGACCTTCAGGGGAATTCATGATGCTGCAAATGCCATGATTTCATTATTTTTATGGCCAAACAGAATTCCATTGTGTATATACAACACATTTACTTTATCCATTTGTCTGTTGATGGACACTTAAGTTGATTCCATATGTTTGCTATGTTAAAGTAAAAAGCTGCTTCTCAGCAAAGGATGTCATCTACAGAATGAAGAGACAACCCGTTGAATGGTAGGAAGTATTTGTAAACTATTTATATGAGAAGAGACTAATACCCAGAATATACAAGGAACTGAAAAACGTCAACAGAAAAAAAATTCCATTAAAAAGTGAGCAAGAGACACAAATAGACATGTCTCAAAATAAAATATACAATGGTCAAATTGTACATGAAAAAATACTCAACATCACTAATCATCAGGGAAATGCAAATTAAAACCACAATGAGTTATCATCTTACCCCAGTTAGAATGGTTATTAAAAATACAAAAAAAATGACATCTGCTAGCAAGGATGCAGAGAAAAGGGATCTCTTATACATTGTTGATGGGAATGTAAATTAGTACAGCCACTATGGAAAAAAGTGTAAAGATTTCTCAAAAAATTAAAAATAGAACTACCACATAATCCAGCCATTCCACTACTGGGTATTTATCTAAAGGAAAAAAAATCAGCATATCAAAGAGAAAGATAGCAACCAGTATTTCTAAAATCATGATGCTATTATTATTATAATGAGGGGTGTGTTTATATTCAAAGTTTTATAATTCTAAGTTAGCACTTTTTAATACAGTGACTCAAAGGTATATTTCTAAAGAACATCTGTTCTATTTCTTGAATTTAATAACAAACTTTTGCTAAAATTTATACCATAGAAAGTTAAATGCCTTGATTTTTAAAAGTTGATATCCTACCTATTATTAAAAATACTTTTTGCTACAATTAGGTTTTAGTATAACTTCTGTCATCATTGATTAAACAGGAAAATAGATGAATTTTTAAGCAAAAGCAATTAAATACTGCTTTTGTAAACATTGATCATAATTTCTAATACTATGTTCTAATATTAACTGGCTACTCATTATATTCATATCCACATATGCAAACATATTAAGTATCAATATGTATACATATATCAGTGGTAATTATTCTATTGTAAATTGGGGAAAATGTACATTTCACCTTTTCAAAAGTCTTTACCTAAATTTCATTCATATTATATTTTATCAAATTTCTAAAAGGCAATTAGATTTCCAGAAAATATACCCATATCACTATTAAAATCAAATGTAAAAAAGTTTATACTAAAATATGTTAGAGCAATATTAGAAATTATACATAGAGAGAGAGATCTAGAATGTCAAATCCCATTAAAAAGTGGGCAAAGGATGCAACTTATTTGAAAAAACTACTTATTTTAATTATAAAATTTAGCTCTAAATGTAAATCTAACTATCTTTCAAATACTAGTGTAGATAACATCTTACCTGGATTACAAAGTAATATATGGTCTTTATAAAGAGTCACTGATTTTAGCATTTGTATGAATTAAATGTCTGTGTGAATGAAATGTCTTGCTTATTGCCCATTTTGCTCTGTATTAAGTATGCTATGGCAAAAGAAATAAAATATATAGTCATGTTTAAACTAAAACCCATTAAAAATTCAATTTCTAGAGGAGTTTAATTTACCAAGAACCATTAAGTGATTTTTGGATTAAAATCCAATTTTCCTGATATTGTACAATCTTATGCAACTCTATAACTCTCTAGTTCTTTGTTTTAAAGCTTGTGAATAAGATTTCCTTTTAATAGAAAGCATCTGTAATTTACAACTATAAAACTTTAAGATTATATTTTATTTAAAATGTAGAAGAAGCCTTATCTCTAAATTAAAACTTAAAGTTTTAAAAGAAACTTTGAAAAGAGAATGAAAATTAGAAAATTATTTGTTAATTAAAAGTAAAAAATAAATTAAGAACACTATTCTTTATCTCTGTTTAAAATCAACTCTAGGGATATAGAAATTATTCAGACAAAAATTGAACTTCTACTTTGTCATCTTTTGTGCAGACAAGCAGTTTGGAAAATAGAATAAATAAAGTTTAAAAATGTTGCTTAAAACTTTGGTTTTAAGATTCACCTTGGAACTTTAAAAATAAAATTGTTAGCTTTGCAGGTCAACACATTCAAACTCAACGTATCTGAGCTAGCTCATGAGATAGTAACACAAAATCATCCCTTCAACCTTAAGATCTGGGTGAATCATTCTAACACAGATGACCACTAACTGATCTCAGGAGGTTATATGTGACTACTAAAATAAGTTAGAATGTGGAAGGCCTCAGAAGAGCATTAGCCATTATTATTATTGTTATTACTAATAAGAGCATAGCATATATTTCTTAACCAAATGTTATTATGCATTTTTACATTTCTACAGGGAGGCTTACTTTTCCATGTTGAGCAATTATTAAAAACTAGCCTTCTAATTTTGTTAGTAACCACTTAATAAATTTACTCAAATTACAGAATTTAAAAAATTTCAGCTCTCTCTAAATGAAGATCTAACCTGTAAAAAAAAAATAGTTTTTACCTTCTCCTGTCACAGGAGAAGGTATGAGTAACACTTTACTGGGCCTCTCACTTTCATAAAGAAAAACAAAATCTCTGGGAATTTATATTATTTTTTTTTTTTGAGATGGAGTTTCGCTCTTGTTACCCAGGCTGGAGTGCAATGGCATGATCTCGGCTCACCGCAACCTCCGCTTCCTGGGTTCAGGCAATTCTCCTGCCTCAGCCTCCTGAGTAGCTGGGATTACAGGCACGCGCCGCCATGCCCAGCTAATTTTTTGTATTTTTAGTAGAGACGGGGTTTCACCATATTGGCCAGGATGGTCTCGATCTCTTGATCTCATGATCCAACCGCGTCAGCGTCCCAAACCAAATATAAAGTGATATGTTATTATAATTCCTTATCTCAATCTTTGAAATCTTACATAGAAGTCAGATGCACGCATGCTGAGCAGGTAGAAAAACATTTCCTCAACCCTCAATGATCTCAGGTCTTCCATATGAAGTAAAAATCATTATTTTAAAAAGTAATAGCTGTATTAATATGAGTGGCAGTAGAGATTTTAATGCTCACATATTTCTGAGTATTAAAAGTATCTTTATTGTAATTCCAGCACTTTGGTAGGCCAAGGTGAGCAGATAACCTGAAGTCAGGAGTTCAAAACTGAGGTCAGGAGCCTGGCCAATATGGTGAGACCCTGTCTCTACTAAAAATACAAAAAATTAGCTGGGCGTGGTGGTGGACACCTGTAATCCCAGCTACTCAGGAGACTGAGGCAGGAGAATTGCTTGAACCCTGGAGGTGGAAGTTGCAGTGAGTTTTGATTGTGCCACTGTACTCCAACCTGGTGAGAGAGGGAGAGTCTGTCAAAAAAAAAAAGTATCTTTAAGTAACAGCCATTCTTTAAATCCCGACGAGGACATAGTCTTACTCATCTAATTGTTACCCCAGAAACAGAAGGCTTGATTTGTTGTTGTTTTTTGTTATTCTAACAATATAAATTAGACAGTTTCATACCAATTGATGTGAATTTTGACTCTCAGACTTTAGGAGAAAGCTTGATATATTACTGAATTTTTACAGGTTAGGCTATAATCCCAAGAAAGCAACTACTTATTGTAAGATTTATTTATTGCCGAGGTGTAATGAGGAAACTGAGGCAAGTATAAGAAGGTTAGTTTATTCAGCTTCCCGGTGAGGTTCTGTGGTCCAGGGTGGGGCCAGAGAAGTCGCACCAGGCTGTTCAGGGCATGGGGTTTTATGGGGAGGGCAGGCAATTGATTGGCTACTGGGGAAACAAAGAGAAGGCATTTCTATTGGCTGTTGAGGAGCAGGAAGTACATGGAGTTAAAGTAGGAAGTACATGAAACTAGCTGCCATTGGTAGGCGGGCAGGACCTTGGGTAAGTGGGCCTTGATTGACTACTGGGGAAACAAAGAGAAGGCATTTCTGTTGGCTGTTGAGGAGCAGGAAGTACATGGAGTTAAAGTAGGAAGTACATGAAACTAGTTTCCACTGGTAGGCGGGCGGGACCTTGGGTAAGTGGGCCTGCCAGGGGCGTAAGGGGCAGGCTGTTGCTGGGCAGGGTATGGTGTGGCTTCTTTAAAAAATTTCTCTGCAGGGTATTTTAATAGCGGACTGGATGTTGGATGCATAATTTAGTGCTGAGTGTGGGCCTGGGCATGTTATGCAGAGGTGGGTGTGGGGAAGCCAGATCAGATAATGAGCTCGGGTGATGACGCAGTTATCAGGCGCGGAGAGTGATGAATGTGTCCGTTTGACTCCGGCAAGGCAACCAGCCTTACACTTATCAACAATGTTCTCCAATTTCTGCTGTTGTGATTACTTCAGATAAATTATGAAATTTACGAAGACACTATATGGTTTGCTAATATCCAACGATAAAACAATAAAACAACACATTTTTGGGACAGAGAGTATTTTCTTACTGCTCTGTCCAAGGGAGAGAATACAGTCAGGGTTTTTAGTTTCTCTTTCTAGTTGAGCCAGTAGAGTCCTTTCCTCATCCCTCCTTTCCACTTATCATTAGAAATAGAAACTACAAATCATGGGGCTTCAGGCTGTTAAAAGCCTAGAACAACACCAAAATAAGGTGGGTTGGATAAACGTACTTAAGACTTGACTTAAACTTTGTGAAAATCATATATATTTTATCCAAAATCAACTGATAGATAGATGGTAAAGGCAAAAATAAAAGCGCCAATTTCCAAATTGCTAGACAAAGCAAGACCCAGTCAATATATTCTCTTTCTGCTGGTCTGCCTTCACTTCAAAGTTCAGGCAGTAATACATACACACAGATTTACCAACTATAGGAATATCACTCATGCTTGCAACATAATTACCATGTAATATATTATTTTAAAGGACCAAGTCCTCTTTGAAAAGGATGGCCAGCATTCACATAGATGTCACTGAGATGCTAGAGATAGTACTTTGGTCTAGAATGATTTGGAAAAATAGTTCGTACAAACTTTTTATTACAGTCTAACCAAAGAAAAGTTATGCAATGAAAACAAGATCATATAAGAGCCTATTTAATCTCCGCTTCCATGAACAGTCCCTTCGTGGAAGCTGTTTTTCCAGGATTTCCCCTCTGGAGTCCCCTTCCACACTCTCTTGTGGAAGCCTGTCTTCCCCTCCTTAATTCTGTCTCTCTCTATTCCCTTCCACTCTGTGGAAGCTGCTTTCCTCTCCTGGATTCCATCTTTCTGGATTCTCTCACTCAGTGTGAGAATTAGCTATTTGTTTCTCTCTCCTTCTCCTTTCTCTCTCTAAATAAATCACTTTCTACAGACAAACGAACAAAAAAAAAGAGTTTACTTAATCAACTCAATTAACCAGGTCAACTCACGCTTCATTACTGCTTAAGAAGGAAATGAAAATCACCTTGACAATACTAAAATCTTAATCCGGTCTAAATTTATTTTTAAAATATAAAATATTTTTTGAACAAGATATTTTCTTTATACAAAGATTGGACACCCATAAGTACAAAACAAAACAAACACAAAAATATTTTGATATGAACTTTAAAGGCTTGGAACCTAACAATGTGCACGGAAGTTTTTTGTTTTTTTTTTCCACTTTTCTTCTAATTTGATGTCTAGCCATCTGCCCCGCTCCCCAAAAGCCACTGAATTTCTATAAAGTACGCTGATTTAATATGGTAAAGAAATAAGTATAAAGAAGACTGGTGTTTATATTTTTAGTGTATTCGGACACATAATTAGACATTTTACTCAACATTTAAAACTAATCTCTGTAACATTTTATTTTTATAACTGTGTGAAGTAGCTCAAAGTTATTAAATTTGCTGACTCCTATTAATCAACTCAAATTTTATCAGTAAATTTATAATTTCCCCAAAGCCTGTCTGTATATACAATTATTGGCTAGATTTATAGATGAATAAACTAATATAAAAAGTCTAGAAATCGATCTAACATTGTCATTTGATTCTTTGTTTTTTTAGAATCATGGTCTTGCTCTGTCACCCAGGCTGGAATGCAGTGTTGTAATCATGGCTCACTGCAGCTTTGACACCCTGGGCCCAAGAGATCCTCTTGCCTCAGCCTCTGGAGGAGCCACAACCCAGGTGCAGGCTACCACAACCAGCTACAAGAATAGGCATTTTTGACCAATGATGCTGAAGCAATAAATGTCAATGAGCAGAAAAGAGAGCCTCTATCCAAACTTCATATGGCATACAAATATTAACTCAAAATAGTGAACTAAACGCTAAAAGTTAAAACTATAAGTAACTAAGTAGAACACTGGAAAAGGTGTGACTTAGGTTGGACTAAAATTTTAGATGTGACAGCAAGAGCATGTTCTATAAATGATAAATTGTACTTCATCTTATTTTACTAGAAACTTCTCACAAAATATGTTGTGAAAAGAATCAAAAGAGCGGCTAGAGGCTTGGAAAATATTTGCAAACTATGTATTAGTAAAGGATTCATATCAAGAATATCTAAAAACTTTCAAAACTCAATAATAGGATACTGAACAACTCAATAGTAAAACAAATAAGCATAGGAAAATATGTTCAACATACTCTGGCATTACAGAAATGCAAATTAAAGATGCAAGGAGATTTTACTCTACACCTGTTAGCAATGTCTAAAATAAGAGATTGAGCATACAAAATATTATAGAGGAGGTACAAGAACTGTAACACTCCTGCTGAGAGTGACATAAAATGTCATGACAGGTTTGGGTAACAGTTTGGCAGTTTCTAAAAAGAAATGAATATATACTTTGTTTATAACCCAGTAATATCATTCCTTGGTATTTAGTCAACTGAAATGATAATCCATTTGCATAAAAACCTGTAAATGAATATGAATAATGGCTTATTTGTGATCTCCCCAAACTGAAAACTACTCAAATGTCCCTTACCTGGGTCATGGATAAACAAACTGGAAAAGATCCATAAAATATTCAGCAATAAAAAGTAAAAACTCTTGGTAATACCTACCAATATGAATGAAGTTCACATACTTTATGCAGCATGAAGAAAGTCAAGCTCAAACAGCTACATATTGTGTGATTCTAGATATAGGACCTTCTTGCAAAGATAACTCTATAGGGACAGAAACCAGATTAGTAGTTATAACTGCCATGAGGGAAGAGGTGATGGCAGAGGAGCAAGGGAGCATTTTCAAGAGTAATATAATTATTTTATGTTTTCATCGTGATGGTGGTTACATGAATATATAGGCATTTGCCAAAATTCTTAAAATGGTAAAACGTGTGAATATACCTGATGCAGTCTGGCTGTGCCACTACCCAGATCTCATCTTTAATTGTAATCCTTAGAATCTCTACTCTGGCACTTGCTATATCCCGTGCTGCACAAGGGTTCAAAGACCTAACAGGGAATGGTGGGCGATAAAGAAAGACACAAACACAAACATAGAGAAAGCTGGGCCAGGGGGTCCAGGAGGTGAAGGATGTCAGTCTCTACATCCCCAACCTGTCTTAGTGTCCTTTATTTTATATGTTCACAAAGCAAATAGCAGAGGTGGGTGAAGTTACTTAGAACAGCCTGTGGTGATTATTTTCATACATCAGTTAACATACTTCAGCTAACAACTATTTTGCAGCAAGGTCAGTGAAAGCTGGTTATCTTTTTCTAGGCCTGTCTGTTTTACTCCAAGACATACACATCCACCTAATATGATTTCACTTCTCTGAAGTTTAACCAAAGTTCACAGCAGCCTTGCTGCTGATTCCCCCAGAGCGGGTGGGCTACTCTGGCTCTCAACATTCACGTGTTGTGGGAGGAACCAAGAGGGAGGTAACTGAATCATGGGAGCATTTACTTTGATACTGTTCTTGTGATAGTGAGTGAGTTCTTATGAAATCTGATGGTTTTATGAGGGGCTTCCCCTTTGCTCAGCACGCATTCTCTCTCCTGCAGCCCTGTGAAGAGGTGCCTTCCACCAAGATTGTAATTTCCTGAGGGCTTCCCAGCCATGTGGAACTGTGAGTCCATTAAACCTCTTTCCTTTATAAATTACCCAATCTTGGGTATTTATTCATAGCAGCATGAGAAGGAACAAATACCTAATGCAAATTAAAATCCTAATAATAATAGATATTTTCACTATAAAAATAAACTCCTACTCTTAAACTAGCTCAAAATCAACTGTAAAACTGAACTTCTAGGAACTGGAGAAACAGGAACTACTAAAAATACAGAGGGGCCCAATCGGTCCACTTCAACTAGTTTAGCTTTCTGATATATTCAGAGTGAACATGAAGGCAAGGAAAAAAGAGAAACTTATAATATTAAAAGTATGATATCTTTCAAATGTTTATATTTAATAAAGTAATGCTTTTATCAGCACCAAAAAAAGAAAGCAAATATGATAAATCCAAAACAACCAATTCTGTGCTTGTTATAGAGACAAGTCAACTCAATTATTTGTTTTTTTCTTTACATTTTCAGCATAATTTTGCTAATGTGTTGTTAGATTTTAATACTTTTTATGTCTTAAGCAGAGTTAATATCCTTAAAGCAATAATATTTCATGACAGAAAAGTGAAATTTGATACTGTGTATTATTTCACTTATTTTTGCCATAGTCAAACATTTTTTCTCTAAAAACATTGGCAATTTTTGTATTCTCTCTTAAGTGAGAAAACTAAATGTTGTCCCTTTACCATTTATCATAAGTTCAGTCAAATTTTATAAACAGCATTGTATATGACAAAATAGGTTTCATTTTTTTTGTTAAAAAAATAGTTTTCTTTGATATTTTGAGTGATAGTTAAATGATGATCATAATAGCTCAATTTTTCCACAGTCAGTATCTCAAAATCCAGTGTCCAAAACAGCAAGTCTCCTTGTTAGTATTTACTTGAAATATTTCTGATATAGCTTTTTGGATAATGATTGAAATTGCTGACTTTTTTGGAATATGGATAACAAAGTTTACATTAGGATATGAAATACTAGTTCTGCCATTTCCTTATTGTCACAAATTCTATAAATAAAATTGTTTTTCACATTATTTCTTGGCAGTATATTTTTGTCAGTTGTCCTTTTAGTGATGATTAGTTCAGTAGAAAACATCAGATGCATTCTATGTCGTAATTTATGGCTACACATAATTGAAAAGCATTGAGGTAGTCTCCAGATGAAGAACTTGACGGTGAAGCTTTCAGTGCTACTGTATTGTGAAAATTCTGTTCTCCCCTAGAGGTACAGATTTCCATAGAAATTTATTTTTCTTAGTATTCCATAACCCTTCTAAGGGTATTGCCTTTTTTAGTGATGCACAAACAAATATATATCTGACATTGTTGGTAAGTATATTCTTTATAGTGATGATCATATTGGGTTTTCTAAAGAACAATGACATTTTAACCAGCTGCCACTACCCAGTATTCTCTAATGCATTTGCATTTTTAATGTATCAAGAATTTCAAACAATGTATAGACATTTTAGAAATTCAAATAGGAATCACAACACAATTTTAGAATATATTAAGTATATTTTTAACTATTCAAATAACTATTTTATACATTTCCTATTTTTCTTTGTTATACATTTAAAATGTTCTTATTTATTTATTTATTTTAAAAAACTGTATCTATATAGGGCATGCTGTTCTTTTACAGCTGGGTTAACTTGATCATGTTTTACAGAGATCTAAGTCCCTAGAGTGCTTTTTTACTTTCCACTGACACCATGCTGTTTCTTGGTATTCTTTAATTCTCTTTGCTTTTATGAAACAAATATTAAAGAATTTCAGATAAGCCTTTTGAATGGAATCAAAATTTAAGCCAATTCCTTGATGTTAATAACTGCTTTACCTGAAACAGTAACACAGTAAGAACATAAGAAGCCTCCAAATGTAAGTCAGTAATTTTTTTTTGAGTCTTGCTCTGTGGACCAGACTGGAGTGCAGTGGTGCCATCTGGCTCCACTGCAACCTCCACTTGCCAGGTTCAAGCAATTCTCCTGCCTCAGCCTTCCAAGTAGCTGGGACTACAGGCACACACCACGATGCCTGGCTCATTTTTTGTATTTTTAGTAGAGACGGGTTTCACATGCTGGCCAGGCTAGTCTTAAACTCCTGACATTGTGATCCACCTGCCTCGTCCTCCCAAAGTATTACAGGCATGAGTCATTGCATCTGGCCACAGCAATGTTTTTAGAGTTTACAATATTCTTTAATTTGCAATTTACCTCATTTTTATTGGTAGCTGCCAATCCAGGATATATTTCTGTAGTTGCTTGACCCTGATTGTCCTGATTTGAAACCAAAATATTAGACAGATACATATATATAAATACAGATGGATACAGATAATTTTTGCACACTGAAGCACAGCAGAATTCATTGGCACACCACAATAAACATTTGCTTCTTAATCTCTACTGGTCAACTGAGATTCGGCTGATGCTGCATTTGGCTTGTCAGAGAATCTGTGGGTTATAATCACATCTACTCCACATGTCACTTATATCTTTGAATCATTGGCTTAATAAGGCAAGATTTTCTCAAGGTAAATGGCACATGGGCAAGAGAACAAACCCAGCCATGGATGCAATAATCAAGCATTTCCTTATTTGCTATTCATTCCACTGACCGAAGTAAACCATATGGCTAGAAAGGAAGAGATCTTTTGGAAAAGTAAATTCAAGTATGGTAAGTGCTACAAAAGATATGTAGATAGTAGTACAGAAATAGATAACAACCTGTTGAATATAGACAACAAGGTACTATTCTGTGAATGAGGTCTGAGTGTTCAGCAAATACTAGCTGGTTAAGTGAAGTTCAAACATAAAGGGTAAATAGTTATATACAGATAGCATGAAGAAAGTAGATTACAAGTTGGGGTGGGGGAATAGTTAGTAAGAAGGCAAAGGGGAGAAAGGGCTTGGTATTAACACAGTGAGGGTTTGGGGAATGCAAAGGACAGACTGGAGATTCAGGCAATTAGTGTGCTATAGGTCATGTTCCAGGTTGTAGTCTTAGGATAGTCGAATACATAGATTGTAAACAGAGAAGGGAGGGAATCAGAATTGCAGTTTTAAAATAAACATTCCACCTACAAAGTAGAGGAAGAAAATCGCTATCTGTTTAGGGAAAGTGTGGAGCAGTTTTAATAGGCTTTTAAAATAGTTGGGTCAAACTGTGTTTGGTGATTTTGACAGGGTGTTAATAGCAAAGATGAAAAATATTGATTTCAGTAATGGGTGATAAAACATGACTAAGTACATGTAGTAGTGTTTATAATACGTCAAACATTGGGCCAAGGGTTTCATCCACTGCTTTTTTAAAATTAATAAAATTCAAATCAAGTAATGAATCTTCCATTCTCATTTGTTAGTTGACCACAATACATTTTTGAAGAGATGAAATGAGTTGGGTGAAATTCCTAAAGTCAAATCCTATTATCTTTATCATAGTCTATATTGACTCAATTTTTAGAAGTAGGCTTATAAAAACATCTTCATAATTGAATACATTTACCTAAAATGTACTTTCTCCAAGCAGCTAGTACCTGATGAGGCTGTATATCCCACCGCTGACCCTTTATTAACTTTAGCACCAAATTATTTATCCCATTTATTTCACTCATAACCCTGGGAGATGCTGCTTTAGTTTTTCCAAAGTAGATCTCCAATAATAGCTGCTTTCTTCTCATTGTTTGCTCCTGGAGAGTCCCTTTCATCAATATGGTAAACTCAGAAACATGGAAACCACTTAACTGTGTTATATATCTAAGGAGAAATAATAAGCCAAATAACTAGGGCAGGAAGCTTCTGTGGAGGAATTACTAACAGAAGTACCTAAAAAAAATACAAAGTGAATTTTTTTAAAAATAGGATTATAGAACTGAAGAGAATTTATATACTCAAAAGTGAAAACAAACAACTTCCACATTTAAAGATAAAAATCAGATACTGACAAATAAATTAATGAAGATAAAAGAAACATTTTAAATTTTGCTTGGTTATCTGAATATTTAATATTTCTTTCAAGGCTTGACATTTGTGGCAATTGGTCAGTATTATTTTTAACAGGTAACAGGAGTACTCAAATCAGTTGAGTACATAGTTGATAAAAATGCTGAAATTAGGAAAGATAGAAAACATGTTAAAATTATTTGCAAACAAGTAAAATACATAATTTTTACATTGAGAAGGAAATCCATATTTGAAAAGTATTTAAACTATATAAATGCTTCAGTTCCATTATTTTCTTGCAAATTATTTGCATATACTAGAAATTTACCAGACTGGCACATTTATTTTCTCAAATATGTTTAGTAACCCAAGAACTACTGCATATGATACTTTAGAGGTTATATTTTTAAACACTCTATTCTCAACACTAGTGCATGATAACTTTAGTTAATACTAAGTTAGTAATATTGAAATATTAAGATTTATAAAAGCAGGTGCCATATAAAAGGCATGATTCCTTACCGATTTTCCAAAATTAAATATCTTCCACTTAGCCTAGAATTTCTGAAGTAGACAGACATTTATGCATTTCTTTTCAGTCTACTGTATGTCTTTTGCATGTGTTATAAATCTATCTTAGAGTTTTGGGCTGAATGTTTGTGTTCCCTCTAAACTTAATGGATTGAACCTCTTACCCTCAGTGGGATGGTATCTGTAGGTGGTGTCCTTGGGAACTGATTAGGCTTTCATTAGAATTTGAGGGTGGAACTATCCTGATGGGATTAGTGCCCTTAGAAGAAAAGAAGAACAGATTTCTTCCCTCTCCTGTCATTTCCATCTCTTTTTCTCCCCAATGTTCTCTCTCCCTTCCTCCCTCCCTCTCACTCTTCTCCTGTTTGAATTCTTAAATAACTACCCTGGAATGAACACGGGATAACTCAGGCACATGGCTGCTGTGGAAAGTGAGCTTCCCAAGTGACATGCTTGAAATTATTTTAAAACAACTTCATCAGATAAAAAGATATCTCATATACATTTTAAGGGAAATGGCTGTGCTTTAGTCAGGAGTAGGTGGAGGTGACCTTCTGGCGCAGCATGACTCAGCAGTTTGGAGAGCAGGCACACAACCCCACACATTGTGTAACCACGCCATGTGAGGCACATTAGGTGATCACCCCCGTGAGCTCATGCTTGTCTCAGAGCCACTATTGTCTATAAAAAGTGTAATTACTCTGCTAACTCTGTACATATACCTCGCTTGCGCCCAGAGAGAGAGTAAAGCTGTCAGGTCTCCATGTGCAAGCCTGGACCCAGAAAGTCTGAAGTCCTGCCTGCCTTCCTGCCTTCCTGCCGTAGTGTCTTTGGCTCCCTAGCTGCTGTTCTCCCACTGTATGTAGGGTGCCACCGCTATGAAGTGACCACCGCTATGGTGGGTCTCAGGGAAGCAGGCCATTGGTGGGACTGAGGGGTTCGTGCCATAAAAAAGGGGAAGTTGCTCTGCATGCAGGGAGCTCCTCCACAGGAAAAAGGGGGCCCAAAAGAGTGACACACTCACAGATGTGGATAGATTTGATGTTGGCCAGGAGTGACTGAGAGAAAATTGATAAGCATCCCAGTGAAGTACTCTTAACTTTGTGGTAACTCCTGTCTCAGGAGCAGCAGTTCCAGAAAATGCCCAAGGGGGAGAAGGACATTGCTATATGACCTGGTCCCAGCTGGGTGCTTCAAAGACTCCTTGCTACAACTTGGTGGAAGTGTAGAGCCCTTTGTGTTTGATTAGGGAACTGGCCAAGGCAACCAACTTTGTGGGGGACACTGAATGACTGGAGGCCACATGTTGAATTAGCAAGCCACTTGTATGACTCGCTAATGTATAGCAGGTACTGGTGCTGGTAAATACTGATGTAGATTGCAGCCTTGTTTATGGAAACCCAGATATGTTTCTGGGCAAACCTGCTTACACTGACAGTTATAGAGGATGGTCAGTGAAAGTTAAATCTCTGTATCTGCACTTCAGCATCGGCTTTTAGGCTTCCCATTTATATACTGTGTCTGACTCTCTCATACTGAAATATATTCTGGAGGTAGAGATTTTACATGGCCTGGTGTTACAAACCACAGCTGGAGAATTCAGTCTTGGAGTGTATTTGGTGAAGCCAGTGCTGTGTGGACATACACATCACCAGCCTCGGGTCCTGCCACAACCCCGAAAGTAATCCCAATGGGTTACTTTTACCCATTGATAACATTTACCATATGGGCATATGGAGATAACTGAGACAATTAAAAAGCTGAAGGAGGTGCAGAAGGTGCAGATAGTGAGTGGCACCCACAGCCCTATAATTCTTGAGTGTGGCCAGTTAGAAAGCCTGATAGAACTTGGTGGATGATAGGTGGACTATTGGAAACTGAATAAAGTAACATTCTCTTTGCATGTAGCTGTACCATCAATCCTGGATTTGATGGCTCATTTGACAATGGAAATATAGTGGAGTTGGCCAATGCATTTCTCTCCATAGACATCATTTCAGAGAGTCAGGAACAGTTCATTGTCGTGTGGGATGGGCGACAATAGAATTTTACAGCTGCAGGGCTCTGTACATAGCCCCACCGTATGTCATGGTCTAGTTGCCACAGATGTAGCCACCTGGCAATGTTCAGAATGGGTCCACCTATTTCATTAAATTGATGATGTTATGTTAATGCCTGATTCTCTTGCAGATTTAGAAGCGGTGGCACCTCTCTTGCAGCAACGTTTGGCAGTATGTGGTTGGGCTTTCAATGAATCCAAGGTCCAAGGGCCTGGATTATCTGCCAAATTACTGGGAATTATCTGGTAAGACAAAGGCCATCCCAGGAGCTAGCACTGATAAGATTCAGGCTTATCCCTAGCCCACCAAAGTGAAGCAGTTGCCAATTTTGTGGGCCTCCGGGGATATTGGTGAGCATTTGTGCCCCATTTAGCTCAGATGACAAAACCATTGCATCGGTTAACAAAGAAAGGAGCTACTTGGGATTGGGATGATGTGACTGAGACTACCGCCAGCCAGGCTATTCAGCAGCCACAAGCCCTATGGGTAGTTGACCAGAGGCACCCATTTGAGCTGCATGTGCATGTGACCACAGATGATTTCAGTTGGGGCCTGTGGCAGCACATGGAGTGCTTACGAACACCAGTAGGCTTTAGTTCCCAACTATGGAAGAGAGCTGAGCTCCAGTATTCCTTGATAGAGAAACAGCCAGCAGCTGTATATACCACCCTTCAGGCTTGTGAGAGTGTGACAGGACAGGCTGCAGTCATCGTGTGGATGACTTACCTCCCATAGCGGGATGGGAGCTTTCATGAGTAATGACTCCCTGACTGGGACAGTGCAGACGTCCACTTCAGCAAAGTGGAGCACCTACTTGGAGCAGCGGAGTATGCTGAGTAAAAGCCCCTTAGCAGCAGAGTTGCAAGAGGTCTTGGGACCAGTAGTCCTAATACTAGATAAGGCCATAGTGCCTGAGGCGCCCCTTGTACCCTAAGCCTTCACCATTTAAGGAAGGGTGTCTCCCTTATTCCTGTTGGGGCATGGTACACAGATGGGTCTAGCTGAGGAGCTACTGCTGCCTGGACCACTGTTCCAGTGCAACCTAGTACTGACACCATATGGTTTGAAACCAGGTGTGGGCAGAATAGCTAATGGGCAGAACTCAGAGCAGTGTTGTGGCAATCACAAAGAAGGTGACACCTATGATAATCTGCATCTATAGCTGGCTAATCATTCGAGGCTTAACTTTGTGGTTAACTACTTGGAAAATACAGAAATGGCTAGTTGGTCACTGACTCATTTGGGACATAGCAATGTGGCAAGACCTCTGGGAAATGGGTCAAGAAAGATGTAACTATTTATCATGCGTCAGGCCATATGCCTTTCGCCACCCCCAGCAATCATGAGGCAGATGCCTTCGCCAAGTTTCAATGGTTAGAGTGAGAACCTACACCTGATTTGGCCTTGTGGAAGCTGGGACATGTCGGGGGTAAACTGATGCAACATGTCAATAAGCACTAGGGTCTCTCCCTGCCCACACAAGATATCTGGGAGGGTTGCCAGAAATTCCCCACATGTGCTTAGGCATACCCTAAAAGGAGATGCTGCCCAGTGTTACACAAGTAATGATTGGGTAAGTACCCTTGACGGGGGGTCAAGTAGACTACATCAGGGCCACGGCCAGAGTCATAAGGATGTATGTATGTGTTAACAGTTGTGGATATGGCCACAGCCCTGATGTTCACCTACCCATGCATGGTGGCCTACCAACAGCACACCATCCAGGCCCTGCCACACTTATGTACCCTGTATGGTCATCCTTTGGCCATTGAGAGTGATAGGAAAACACATTTCACTGGACAAAAGTACAACAATGGGCACAACAGATGGACATAAAGTGGGGATTCCATGTGCTATACAACCCGCAGGCTGTGGATATGATTGAACAATGTAATGGGCTCTTGAAGAATGGGTTATGCTTGCATATCACACTCCAGTCTTTCTGAAGCTGGAGTTCCAGGCTGGACCTCATGCTCTAGGCCTTGAATGAATATTACAGGAAGGTGGCCCCATGGAGGCTTTGTTACACTAGGCTGCCACCCCCATTGAGTTGCAGATACACACCAAGGATGACCTTCTCCAACCAGGTATGGGGATGGATGGTAAACTGTTGTTGCCTGTCCCAACACCCGTGAAGGCAGGGGAACAGAATACCTGGATGTGGCCATGGACCCTCCAAGCCTCCCGCTGTTGGTGGTTGGCCATTGCAGCTCCGTGGTTGGCCATTGGTTTGCATGTCACTCCTTGGGTGTTCAATACATGGCCCCCATGGGTGACTGTTCATAGGGGAATAACCAGGGAAGAAACCCTCCTCCGCGGGACATGTACTCTGTCTGTGGGCATATTATGAGCTCCCCCATGACTTTGGTATGGATACAGGACTCAAAGGAACCATGGGGAGCTGAGAAGTTGTGGTGCCATCAACCAGGGCAAAAGCCTTTAGCAACTGCATTGTTATACAGGGATGAAAGATTAGCCTGTATTTTGCCTGAGGGATGTGATTTAACTCTGTTAGTACCTGTGCCTGCTCTGTCATTTTGACCATAGCTTAACATACTCCCACTGCATTGCGGACTGGGCCCACACCTGTATGGAAGTGACCCATGTTTCCATTGTTGGATCTGCACTGCCCCCCTTCCAGCAGCAGCTGCAGACGGCTTGCCTTGGTACATACATTCAACATCTGCAGAGAGTTGGACATGGCTAGAGACTGTCTGATTCCTCTAGTGCTTTTCCAGATACCTGCCACTCCGCCACTGATGACCCTCATACTTCAGTTAGAACCTATGTATTTATTTAAATATACTGCTCAAAGGAATTTGTTTTGAATGAAGTAGTTGTTTTAAAGGAAATAAACACTGAGAAAAATTGATTCCTTGCTTTATATCAGATTAAGTATATTCTGAGCTGTTTAGTATTTGTTTTTTGTAGTATGAGAAAATGGGCCCCCAAACAATATTTTATCAATAATATCAATTATATACAAACACAATAAATAGAACAGTGTTGACAAAATAGCCTGAGACTCAGATCTTAGCAAATAATTATGGGTAGTTTTGGGAGGGAAATTGGGGCTAAATTATAAAACTTCTACCCCAGGGATTCAAAGGCATATAGTTTCTATTATTCTTTCATAAAATATGTGCGTATTTTAGATATTTTTTTCTCTTCATGGAAGCGAAAATTACTCAACCATGCAGGTTTATGCAGGTATAACTTACCTTAGAAAAGCCTTGCTTCTTCGAACTGAAACTCACATTAGTTTTTTTTTTTTAATAAGTAATCAGTCTATTTTTCAGCCTTAGCTGAGCTAGTTAACTAGAAATTCAGAGAAATTTAATAGAAACACATGATTTCTGATGCAATTTTACCTTGGTCTACTAGTTTGTAAAACAGTAGAAGACTGAAGGATTGCAGAGTGTGGAATAACAAGAAAACTTGTCCAAGACCCACCCAACTGTAATCTTCCTCAGCCTTCCTCTGTTTTTGCTGCTACCCTGAAGTGTGATCAGCTTGAATCTGGAAGCCAGCTGTCTTGGGCAATGCTGCAGAGGTGATACCTCATCCCTGTGGCCTTATATTTTCCTCTTTCCATCTTTACTCCTTCCTTTGGGGGCTGGAAGATGTTTTGCATTAGAAGAAATGGAACCTAAGGGTTGATTTGACATGTTAGTTTTAGAGTCTGTGTTCCAACTATGTCACATTAGGGTCTAGGAGTTCAGGGGTCTAAGCAAAAGATTATAATTCAGTATTAGTTTATTTTAAGCCTAATTGAAAATTAGAATCACCCAGGGAGATTCTGTCCCCTGGCCCTACTTCTAAATGTTCTGAATTAATTGGTTTCAGGTGGCCAGACAGGCGTCATTTTTAAAAGCCTCCAGGTGATTCTAATATACTACCCAGGTTAAAAATGTCCCAGTTCTTTTAACAAGACCTTTAGAGCTCTATCAACAAAACACAGTGTGTTCTATATAGTAAGGTATCCTTGTAGTTACTTTATGTGCTCCTAGAAATCATAAGATATTAATGACAAAACTGTAAGATTTTTACTGATTATAAACTGTAGTTGTCCTGCCAAAAACATTTTCACAGAATGTTAAGTATATGTAATATTAGGCTTACTAAGTCTATTGTCCATCCAGAAGTAGCAGAGTACTTTATATTTGGTTCTAGAACTACCCAAGCAGAACCTATCCACCCATATATAATGTTTAATTTTTCTCTTTGTGTGTATTTTCAGTCAAGATGAACAGAGAGTTTAGTTGTTGCATTATTTTTTTACTTAATATTATTTTACATGGTCCAATATACTTTTGAAATTTTTGAAATGATGTTAAGCTTTCCCATTCTGTTGGTTGCCAATTCACTCTAGTGACTTTTGCAGTTTACCCATCTGACAAAGGGCTGATATCAAGAATTTACAAAGAACTCAAACAGATTTACAAGAAAAAAGCAAACAAGCCCATCCAAAAATGGGCAAAGGAAATGAACAGACACTTTACAAAAGAAGACATAC
>CM052648.1:166772355-166909915 GCA_028533165.1 Leontopithecus rosalia | reverse complement strand
GGGGAAATAGGGGAGGGACAGCGGGGGGGGGAGCAGGGGAGGGATGGCATGGGGAGAAATGCCAAATATGGGTGAGGGGGCAGAAGGCAGCAAAACACACTGCCACGTGTGTACCTATGCAACTATCTTGCATGTTCTGCACATGTACCCCAAAACCTAAAATGCAATAAAAATTAAAAAAAAAAAAAAAAAGAAATGATGTTAAGCATTTTCCTATTAGATAATTTGCTTCTATAAAATTATTTTTGTTATAAATATGACAGTGATTAAGTCATTTTAAAAATTGGCTACATCGGTAATTTTTTTCCTTCTCATAAAATCAAAATATATTAATACCTTACAGAATTATAACATGTATTTCAAAATGTCTTTTTTAAAAAATGAGTGTCATTATAGTATGTAAATTAGAAGATAGATGGAAAATGATACATTATTCAATTGATTGGCCTTTATTAATATATGCTTGTTTACTAGCATGTTTATATTTTTATTTGTAAAGTTACTGGTCATTTGCAATAGTTTAATCATGTATTGTCTGCTTCTATATCTCACTAAGTAACTTTTGAAATTTTAGTGTCACTTAATACCCTCGAAAAGTCTCTATTTCCATTATTTTTTCATTTTTAACCAAATGTATTACCGAAATTCTTCTCATGTATTCTTAATGTATTTTAAATGTCTACATTTTTGTGTTATATAAACATTATGCGTATATGTCAATTATATTTGCCCTTTCCTATGTTATTACAGCATTTAAAAAAGCCTTTAAAATACTACAATCAGATGCAGTGCTAATTTTATTTATACGCAGATGATTTTTATGAGTTGTTTTTCTCAATACACGTGAAAACTATTTTGTTGTATAGTTTAAAAAGAAGCTGTAGATTGATAGCAAAACCATTTAATAAATGACCCCTTTTCCTCTTCATGTTGAGAGACTGCAAATGATTTTTTTTCTACAAAATTGCATGGTCTCTGGTGTTCTATTGCAACATATTTTTGGATAAACAGATAGTCCCAGATGTAAGGTGGTTTGACTTATGATGATTATTTTTCCAAAATATTAAGATTTTCTTAGAATTCATAGAAAGCTCAATGCAGACATCCATTAGAGATTGATGTGGTCACCAGTTCTTTTTTTTTGAGACGGAGTTTTGCTGTTGTTACCCAGGCTGGAGTGCAATGGTGTGATCTCCGCTCACTGCAACCTCCGCCTCCTGGGTTGAAGCAATTCTCCTGCCTCAACCTCCTGAGTAGCTGGGACTACAGGCATGTGCCACCATGCCCAACTAATTTTTGTATTTTTGTAGAGTCGGTGTTTTACCATGTTGACCAAGATGGTCTTGATCTCTTGACCTTGTGATCCACCCACCTTGGCCTCCCAAAGTGCTGGGATTATAGGTGTGAGCCACTGTGCCAGGCCTGTCACCAGTTCTTAATTGCCTTTGTTACCTTCTATGCCAGCCAGAAAAATAGAACAGATCAACTTCTCTTCTCTAGCCATATTAGGGTTGAGGGAAACATTTGGAAGTGTATGTAGCATAAGATGAAAGTCTTTTTAAATCCTTAACAATAGATCTATATGTTAGATTACTCCTAGAAAATGGAGTTTTCCATATTTGTAAGTATTACACAAAAGAAAAACTTCCATCATCTGTCATATATATATAACCATAGCACCAGTGGTATTAAGTAAATATTCTATGGGTGTATGTTTGAATGAGTGATCACGTGTGTTTGATGTCTCCATTAAATTCAAGGAAAGGATAACTTATTAAAAGCAAAGGTTAAAGAGTAAAACCCCAGCAAGGCGTTACATTTTGATATTTCTTTTTTTGTATAGGTCTACTCTATGAGACAGTGAGAATATAATCCCTATATTTCCCAAGCAATAAATTTGTCTTTTAATCATAGAATAATACAACTGTTTGTTTTAATGTTAATGAACAAATATGAGATTATGTGAGTAGGTAGGTAATCTATAAACATAAAAATTATATACATGGGAGAGGATATGATTTTTCCAAATTAAACATTTTTTAAATAACAGACAAAATGAAACTAGAGAAGGAAAGTAATCCAATTTAAAGCTGTTGTGATAGAGATGGAAAATCAAGGGTGAAAATCCACGCTGTAGAAACTAATCACCAAGATACAACACCAGGTTTAAACAGTAGTGCATTTTGTGGGGTTTAATATGTTGAAGTCTCAAAAACGTCTGTCAATAATCATGGCCCTAATTTCTGAAAACGCTGTCATTACTGATGAAATGTTAAGGTTACACCAGGCTCATGGCTCATGGCTCATGGCCGGGCACAGTGGCTCATGACTGTAATCCCAGCATTTTGGGAGACTGAGGTGGGCGGATGACTTGAGTCTAGAAGTTCAAAACCAGCCTGGCCAATATGACGAAACTGCATCTCTACTAAAAATACAAAAGTAAGAAAATTAGTGGGGCATGGTGGTCCATGCCTATAATCCCAGCTATTCAGGAGGCTGAGGAGAATTGGTTGAACCTGGGAGGTGGAGGTTGCAGTAAGCTTAGATTGTGCCACTGCACACCAGCCTGTGTGACAGAGCAAGACTCTGTCTTGGAAAAAAAAAGAGTTAAATAATTTTGGATTGAGACACACTCTTCATGAAGACCCTGTTTTGTAAGTATACAGACATCTAGAAATACTTTAGGATATGAATTATAAACAACCCAGTAGCAGTGTTTTTGGTCAGGTGGCTAGAGTTACAAAACTGTAATGTCCATTTCCCATCCTTTTTGAAGCTGACCTGAACCAGATTAATTGAATTTTCAATTTTAATTGAAATTTAGTTTTATTTTACAAAGATCCAAATGTCTGGGCCAAATAATGCCATATGCCTGGATAACATGTGTTTTAAAGACTTGCTTTAAGCCTGGAGGAAAAACATAAACAACAGCACTTTAAAGATTTAGCAGTAGAAATATTGGAAAGAGGGATACTTCCATAAGATTCCACTGTTAGAACAATCACTGATCAAAAAGAAATGTTCTTAGATAAGCCCTCATTTTAAGATTTTCCCTGCTTTAAAATCATAGAGTTAATTATTCAGTTATGTAGCCATACAGTTTAAACCTATTAATCAAACATCTAGTCAACATAAATATATTGATGAAGCATTAACTGAATGATAAACAGGAATTTATTCCAAAATTCAGTGTTTTCCAAGCAACCATTTATGTGACAAAGCCATTCCAAAAAAGAAGTATCCATTGACTCAGGGTAAAATGAGAAAAGGAACATACAATGCTTTGATTATTTTTGTAAGTAGATATGTTCAAACTATTAAAAAGGGTTTGCCATTTTTTTCTCAGTCAAAAAAGAAAAATATTGACCCTCTAAACATAGTATTAATTTAATAAAACACACAAATTGGAATAACATTTACATAAATTACACGTGAAAGGAAAATACGTATCCTGTTGAAATAATTTGGCTGCTCTGTATCCCCACCTAAATCTCTGGTTGAATCATAATCCTCAATACTCGGGAGAGACCTGGTGGGAGGGGTTTGGATCATGGGGCCAGATTCCCCTTGTTGTTCTCATGATAGTGAGTTTTCATGAGATTTAGTTGTTTGGAAATGTGCAGCAGTTTCTCTCTCTCTCTCTCTCTCTCTCTCTCTCTCTCTCTCTCTCTCTCATCCACCATTGTGAAGATGTGCCTGCATCCCCTTCACTTTCTACCATGATTGTAAATTTCCGGAGGCCTCCACTGCCATGCTTCCTGTACAGCCTGCAGAACTGTGAGTCTAATTAAACCTCTTTTCTTTATAAATTACCCAGTCTAAGGTAGTTCTTTAGAGTGGTGTGACAAGGGATTAACACAGAAAATTGCTACCAGAGAAGTAGGGCATTACTTTAAAGATACATGAAAATGTGGAAGCACATTTGGAACTGAGTAATGGGCAAAGGTTGGAACAGTTGGGAGGACTCAGATAAAAACAGGATGATGAGGGAAAGTTTGGAAATTTCTAGAAATTTGTTGAATGGTTTTGACCAAAATGTTAGTAGTGATATGGACAAAGATGGCCAGGTTGAGGAGGCCCCTGATGGAGATTAGGAACTTATTGAGAACTGGAATAAACACCACTCTTGCTATGCTTTAGCAAAGAGACTAATGACATTGTGTTACTGCTCTAAATATCTGTGGAAATTTTGAACTTGAAAGAGATGATTTAGGGTATCTGTTGGAAGAAATGTCTAAACAGCCAAGTGTTCAAGAAGTAAGCTGGCTGCTTCTAACAGCATGTTCTTACATGCATTCACAAAAAGAAAGTCTGAAGTTGGAACTTATATTTAAAAGGGAAGGAGAGTCCAAAAGTTTGGAAAACACCATGTGGTAGAAAAGAAAAATCAAATATCTGGAGAGGAAATTAAGCCAACTGCAGAAATGTACCTGAATAAAGAGCCAAATGTTAATTGTCAAGACAGTGGGGAAAATATCTCCAGGGCATTTCAGAGACCTTTCCAGCCACCTCACCCATACTGGCCTGGAGGCCTACAAGGAAAAATGGTTCCATGCCCTAGGCCCAGGGCCCCACTGCTCTGTGCAGCCTTGGGACACAATGCACTGCTTCCCAGCCACCCCAGCTCCAGCAATGGTGAAAAGGGACCAAGGTACAGGTTGGGCCATTGCTTCAGAGGGTGTAAGTCCCAAGCCTTAGTGGCTTCCATGAGGTGTTGGGCCTGAGGGTGCACAGAAGGCAAGAGCTGAGGTTTGGGAACCTCTGCCTAGATTTCACAGGTTGTATGGAAACAGCTGGATGTCCAGGGAGAAGTCTGCTGCAGTAGCAGAGCCCTCATGGAGAACCTCTACTAAGGCAGTGTGAAGGGAAAATATGGGGTTGAAGATCCCACGCAGAGTTCCCACTGGGGCCCTGTCTATCGTAGCTGTGAGAAGATAGCCACTATCCTTCAGATCCCAGAATGGTAGATCCACTAATGACTTGCACTGTGCACCAGGACAGGCTGCAGACACTTAATGCCAGCCATGTGAAAGCAGTCTCAGGTGCTGTACCCTGCAGAGCCACAGGGAAACAGCTGCCCAAGGCCTTCGGAACCCACCTCTTTCATCATTGTGGACCCAATATAAGACATCAAGTCAAAGGATATTATTTTGGAGCTTTAAGATGTAATGACCACCCTGCTGGGTTTTGCAGTTATGTAGGGCCTGTGGCCCTTTGTTTTGGCAGATTTCTCCCTTTTGGAATGGGAGCATTTACCCAATGCCATTATGCTCATTGTATTTTGAAAGTAACTAACTTGTTTTTTATTTCGTAGGCTCATAGGGACTTGCCTTCTCTCAAATGAGACTTTGGACTTGGTACTTTTGGGTTAATGCTGAAATGAACTAAGACTTGGCAGACTGTTGTGAAGGCATGATTATGTTTTAAAATGTGAGAAGTACATGAGATTTGGGAGGGGCCAAGGCAGAATGATACGGTTTGGCTCTGCATCCCCAGCCAAATCTCTTGTTAAATTATAATCCTCAATGTTTTGGGAGGCACCCTGTGGGAGGTGATTGGATCATGGGAGTGGTTTTCTGCAGCTGTTCTCATGATGGTGGGGTGAGTTCTCATGAGATCTGGTTGTTTGAAAGAGTGTAGCACTTCCTCCTATGCTCTGCTCTCTCTCCTGCTTCACCATTGTAAAGTAGATCTACTTCCTCTTTGCCTTCCATCATGATTGTAAGTTTCCTGAGGTCTCTCCAGCCATGATTCCTGTACAGCCTACAGAACTGTGAGTTAATTAAAGCTCTGTTTGTTTTTTTGTTTTTGTTTTTGTTTTTTTTACAAATTACCCAGTCTCAGGTAGTTCTTTATAGCAGTGTGAGAACAGACTAATGTATCTGTAAGTAAAATAAAACAAAAATTCAAATTGAGAACAAAAAAAATGAAGATAGTGCAAAGGAGAGGAGCATAGCATTTAAAAGGAAATAAGGCAGTAAATAAAACACATAAAAGTATGTATAATAAAGCCATCTCCATTTTCCTTAACAAAGATAATGGTTGTAGATATTACATATATATATTACGTATACATCTACTATATATATCTCTATCATATATATCTACTAAATATCTATGTATACTATATATATGGTAAAGTATTATATATACATGTATCTACTATAGGTATATGTCTACTCTCTATGTATGCACTATATATTTATTAAATATACATCTGTGTCCCTTCTTGGCCATTCTATTGACTTCCTTCAGAAGTAAAATTCAATATTACTCTGATGTCACAAATCTTGGGACTTATTATTATACATCATGTAAAACCTGAAATTAACTAGATTAATGTTATAATATGAACATAATTTATCTTTAATAAGTTAAAATTGATTTGCCGTGTTTGATGTTAATGAGTATTATAGGGAAGAGCTCTAAAGTAACAATTACTAGATTGAAATTAAGAATAAATTTCTGAGCATTGTTAGCAATATTACATCACCTGTATCGTATGTCCTCTTTTGAAGTATGAGAGAAATATCTCTGGTTCTCAACATTTTCTTAGCTGTTGTGATGCTATAATAAAACATTTCTTAATTACATTGCACTGTGATGCAGCTGCGATATAAACCTATATTTGCTTAATTCATTTAATGTAAATAAACTAACTCTTTTTCTGACCTCATTATAGTACGTGGTTTCAATATAATAGTTTTTTGCATTTTCCTACGGCCCTACAAAACTCATGTTATTTTAGTATTGGTTGAAAATACTACCCATTTCAACAGATAACTAGGAGGGCAGTGGTGGGGGGGGCATGGTAAACTTATGATTTCCCCAGTTTTGATTTATTAATCAAAGTGAATAAGCTCATGATCTTCGTTTTCATTGTGATAAAAAAACTGTCATTATATTCTATAATATTATTTTATAATACTTTTGATACATTATCTTGTTTTTATTTCAGTTATTCAAATACTGGCACCCATTGTCCACCAAGCCTGGGACTACATAAAACAGTCTGTGTGAAATTTCCGTTAACCAACCTTAATCTTTGTGGCACAAGGGGTGTCTACAGTTTTGCCTTTCCTAAGAAAAACCAGTTAATTTTGGAACCACAAGTATTTTCCAGGAAACACTCCCATAATCACATCATCTTCTTGGCATGCCTTCCCTTTCACCACTGAGAACTGCCAGTCTGTAAGTGGGATGTTCATGTATAGAAGAAATCTACATGGAATAAGTGAAATAATATAGTTTCAACTCCCCAAGGTAATTATTCAGAAATCTTATTTCTGATTATATAGGTTTATAAAGTAATAATAAGTAAATAGATGTGAGTCAAAATCATATGTCTTTAGAAATAGTAGTTTCATCTTGGAGGTAATCTTCCACTTACTGCCATTTGCTACTTTATAGACTTAGCCTCTTTGAGACGTTGGTCAAAGAGGAAAGATAATTATCAGTTTCTTCTGTGATTTGTTCAAATTTCTCTTTAAAAAGTGGCTATCTCAAATGGGCTGCTGAAAAATAAGAAGCAGCCAATATTAAAATATATATGTGTCTGTATGTGTATATATGTACACACCCTATACACTCATATGCTCATGAGTTTGTATGTTGCACACTAATAAACTTAGAACACTATGGAAATTTCTTAGAGGCCTTAATTTATGAGAAAAATGACTACACATTCCTTATTCTCACATGATTACTGGACCATGGTACATTTTCCTATTATCGACTGTGTTGATAGTTTATTGCTGACAATAGCTATCTACTCTGCTTTGCCAACCTCTGCTGATATTTTAATTGCTTTTCTTTGTTTTAATAAACAGTTGAAAGTTTTAAGATAAATAGCAATTAAATTATACAAATATGTTCAGTGGTAATCATCAGCCTTTTCTGAGACAAGCCAAATAATGAGACTTTGACAGTATTTAATGAGTTTATATTCCGTTAAATTTAAATTACAATAGAAACATTTTTTCAGTGCTAGATTATAGCAATGCAAAATTCAGAAGCAACTCATCTTAGTCTATGTAGTAAGAACAGACCATTATTATTAACATTATGAACATTTCCAGCACAAGGTGACAAAAGCTAGCTTTTTTCAGGATCAAAGGAAGTGGAGATTTTACAGTGATTAGGTTTAAATATGCAACATATTAAAAATTATTTCAACTATTTGATATTTTGCCAACAAATAAATGTGTTAGTTATTTCTAAATTTGCACTTGATTTTTATTTAATAATAATTGTAGACTAATGAAAGGCATTATAAAATGTCCTTAGTTTGTTAGGGAGAGAGTAAAGTAGCAATGTCAAAGTGCATGTGAAGTTTTATATGTAGAAATCTAATTTATGTACATCTCATTTATATATGTCCCATATATATGTCACATATATGTATACATTGGATAAAATAATTTTTGGCAAAATACTCCTCAGTAAAATCCATGGTTTTTAATTATCTTTATGTCATGTTATCTCCTGGACAATTCGTATTTCTTTTCTCTGTCTGATCAGACTCAGTCTCGTGTCGGAGGTCAAACTAAGACTCATCTGTTCTGTCAAAATTATATGGAGTATATGTCAAAACATGAAGTGTTTTCTTCTTTTCCATTCCGTAACTACTTCCTATAAATTGTACATATGTTTAAGGTGCTTCATTATTGCCAAGCTCTCAACTGAATGAGTTACTGCTATTTAATATTCACATGGTTTATTTTGTCATCCCTATAGAAATATACATTCTTGGCAGTGATTGAATACAAAATTCTCTATCTTTTCATAGGAATTATTCAATGTCTCTTTCATGGAATTCATGCAAGACATATTTATTGCTTTGATATTTTTTGGACAGATGATTGATGAATTTTTTAACATGAAGCATTTGCCAGAAGCAGGAAAAGAAGGATGGATCATTCCTTAAATTCAGAATGTCAGGTGTATTTACCCAGTCAATATATATCTAGCCTTATTAGTAGGTCTTTTAAACTAAAACCTTTTAATTTAGGGATCTATAGTACCATTTCTACCACTTCTCTAAGCACCAAACTAAACAATTACTGAAAGCAATTTTAAAAGAACTGAAAAAGATATGTTATAAAAATACATATTTAAAGATCTTTGTGAATATGCTTCCTTATTCAAATTGTTATCACAGTCCATATTTAATTAAATTTAAATTCACTTTAATGTTAAATGCTAACTTTAATTAAAATATTAAAGTTACAGCCAGTCATGGTGGCTCACACCTATAATCCCAGTACTTTGAAAGGCTGAGGCAAGTGGATCATGAGGTCAGGAGATTGAGAACATCCTGGCTAACACAGTGAAACCCAGTCTCTACTAAAAATATATATATATAAAATTAGCCAGCCATGGTGACAAGACCCTGTAGTCCCAGCTACTCAGGAGGCTGAGGCAGGAGAACCCAAGAGGCAGAGGTTGCAGTGAGCCAAGATTGTGCCTCTGTACTCCAGCCTGGGTGACAGAGTGAGACTACCCCATCTCAAAATAAATAAATAAATAAATAAATAAATAAATAAAAATACTTACATATTTTTTAGAATGATGCCATAAAAGGAACATGTTTCTTGTATTCAAAATATCAGAATTTGAGTTCTTGCTATTCACTTCCTCTGTAAATCATATCATGACTATATCGTGTAGTCAATCTGAACCTCAATATTATAATCTATACTATTAAAATTTATTACTATCTACCCATCATCATTGCCAATTATGTTTCTTCATGCTTCTTTTTCAAAATTAAGAGAAAATATTTGAAGTTTTAGTTATAAAAATTTTTTTTGAAAGCATATAACTTTTCCTCACTGCCAACTGTATTGAATACCTTTTCTCCTTTTGAAATTCTTGTCAGTTTTGTTGGTGTGTGTAAAGATTTCATGAGGATTTTTCATGAGTCTGGCATTATTCTGAGTGCTTCGTAAAAGTATTAAAGCAGTTAAGCCTCATTTCAACTTCATGAAATACTTAAGTAATACATATATATATATATATGTATATGTATGTATATACGTATATATATGTATTTTGAGACAGTCTCACTCTTGAACCCTAGACTGAAGTTCAATGGCGCAGTCTTGGCTCACTGCAATCTTCTCCTCCCAAGTTCAAGTGATTCTCCTGCCTCAGTCTCCCAAGTAGCTGGGATTACAGGTGTGTGCCACCACGCTGGCTACTTTTGTACTTTCAATAGACATGGGGTTTCACCATGTTGGCCAGGCTGGTCTCGAACTCCTGACCTCAGGTGATCTGCCCACCTCAGCCTCCCAAAGTGTTGGAATTATAAGAATGAGCCACCGTGCCCAGCCAATACTTAACTAATATTATTCTCGATTTGGAGGTGAGGAAACTTATACAAAGAAGTTGAGTAAATTGTATAAGACCATATTCTAAGAGGTGGTGGAGTTAAAATTGGAATCCCGACAACTTAAGCCCAAAGGCTGTCTCATAATTCCTACCATGCTTTTCTCAATCTCCTTTTACTTTGCTGACCCTATTGTTTCATTGCTCAAAAGCCATAATATTTCCATTTCTTTTATAAATGGCAAGCTTATCTCACAACGTAAATATTCACTTCTAGAGGAATTTACTCTTGAGTGGCTCCAAATTGGCATCTCCTACTCTCCTTTGTCACTCAAAATGCTTGTTGAAAAGTTCCACTTTTGCCTTAAAGTGTTATCACTTTGAATTCAAAATGTGCTGTGGCAGTTTAAAGAAGGGACAAAGAAGACAAAGTCTGCTTCATCATAATTCAGATCGTTCTGTTAGTACTTGCCCAGTGATTAAGTCTAATGATGTCTCCCCAAACCTTTTTATTATTTTTAATATTAATATTTTATTATTTTAATATTCACTGTCATTTTTCCCCTTTTTCTATATGTTCTCTTTTTGTTATTGTTCACTATAAGCTGTACTCAATGGTTTATATCAAGTTTGTATTTTTTTTTTAATTTTGTTAGTCACTTTCCCACAGGAAAGATTCTCAGTATCTAGTTTTACCACCATACTTTTTCTTCCACAATTCCTGTCTTAATCAATTTGTGTTGCTATAAAGGAATATCTGAGTCTGGATAATTTAGAATGAAAATTATCTCATGTTTTTGCAGGCTGTACAAGGTGCATGATGCCCACATACTCTTTGATGAGGGCCTCACACTGATTCCACTCATGGCAGAAGGCAAATAGGAGCCAGCAAATGCAGAAACCCTATGGGCAAGAGAGCTAGCAAGAGAGAGGCAGAAGGTTCCATGCTTTCCCCCCACCCCCCAGATGGAGTCTTTCTTTGTTGCCCAGGCTAGAGTGCAATGGGGAGATAGTGGCTTACTGCAACCTCTGCCTGCCACGTTCAAGTGATTCTGCCAACTCAGCCTCCTGAATAACTGTGGGACTACAGGTGCATGCCACCACACCCAGCTAAATATTATCAATTATTATTATTATTATTATTTTTAGTAGAGACAATGTTTCACCATATTGGCCAGGCTGGTCTCAAACTCCTGGTCTGGCGATCCGCCCGCCTTGGCCTCCCAAAGTGCTGGGATTATAGGCCTGAGCCATCACGCCTGGCTGGTTCCGTGCTTTTTAAACAACCAGTTCTCAGGGGTACTTCAAATACTTCAAGGACCCACTCACTACCAAAAGGAGTGTACCAAGACATTCATGAGGAATCTGCCCCCAAGGACAAAATACTTCCCGTTAGGCTCCACATCCAACATGAGTTTTGGGAGACAAGCATCGAAACTGTAGCATATCCTTACTTCATTAATTTTTAAAAATGTCGCTTTTCGGTAATGCAGCCGTATTACTCTTCTGGCAATATTTTAAGGCCTATATTCTCTAGATTTGTTCTAACAAACGTCCTCAATATGTGTCAAGTTATTCCTCAATTATTGCTGTGCAACATATTCCTTTAAATCCACCTAGATTATTTGGCCACCCTTTTCCAGATATTCCATGTTCATGCCACTCTTTACTTTTAATCACATATCTATTTTCTTCTCTCTAGAAAAGTAGCTCTCATTTTTTCCAATTACTAAGATTTCTGTTTTCATTTAAGATTTGTATTAAGTCCTAGCATCTCCACAAAACCTCTGTTGTACCCGAGTAGACCGTTGTCTCTTCTCTAAACTCTTAGGTCACTTTGCATGTGTCTACTTGTTTGTTTCTTACCATGCAGTGGTAGTTTGTGCTTTCTATTTATTTCTATTTTTAGTCCTATCATAAACACTATATCTCATTACTTGTATGTGTGCAGAATCATTTATTTGCATAACCATTCTGTAACAGAGTTTAGAATATATTAGCTATTCAAATATGAGGTTGCTGATACACACAAAGTATTTCAGCAAAACCAGTTTGAAAATATAAATATTAATTCAAATGCTAAAAGTAGATCTAATTAAACAGACAACTAATTTATCAGATTAAAAATGTTACACATTTTGAAGGTGATTTATCAAGAAGCTGATTTTAAAATGTGATTGTTTTGCAAAAATATTTTGCTGTCCCAAATTTTTGACTCATAACTAATTAACCATGAATATATATTTCAAAGTGTGGTGAGTGAATCAACTGAAGTAAGAAAATAAAAAGGTTTGCAAAGCATAAATTCAAGAGAAAAAAAGCCAATATATTAATCAAGGTTATTTAAATGTCATTGAAGTAGCAGTTTTTTTAATGTTTATACTTTTTATTTTCAGAATTTGTTGGTACTTCAAGTTTATTTAAAATACGTTTGGTTTGATTGTTTAATGGGTAAAACAATCACTGTTTAATTGGCTATATTTTTAGTGCTTTTAAATAAAATGTATTAAAAAAACAAATGAAATACCTAATAAAAATTCAACTTTAATGAAATTTAAAAAGCTATTCTACCAATTGCCTTGCATATTTTTTAGGATGATGCCATAGAAGAAACATGTTTCTTGTATTCAGAATATCAGAATTTGAATGCTTGCTATTTACTTTATCTGTAAATTTGTGTATATGATTTAATCAATCTGAATTTCAATATTATAATCTATACTATTTAAATTTGATTACTTGCATTTCTGGGTTGTAGATAGACATAAGATAATAAATGTGAAAACACATTATGCAACTCTTGGAAAGTAGTGAACAGCAAATATTGATTGAATCTGAATATTAGGAAGCATGAAAGCAAAGAAGCTAACTGTACATTTAGATTATTCTATATATTCTAACCCAATTATGAAAGACAATATATTTATAATTGAAAGTGGGATTCTATGTAGATATTACAACTGATACCACAGAAATACCAAGACTAAAATGAGCTACTATAAACAATTGTATACCAATACATTTGATAACCTAAAATAAATGGATAAATTCCTAGAAATATACGACCTACCAAGACTGAATCATGAGGAAATAGAAAATCTGAATGGACCAATAATGAATGAGTAGAGATTTAATCAGTAATCAAAAATTTTTCAACAAAATTAGCCAAGGACCTGATGCTTTCAATGGTGAATTCCAACAAACATTTAAAGACTTAACTCCAATCCTTCTCACACTCTTGCAATAAATTGAAGACAAGGGGACAGTTGGAAACTCATTTTATGTGACCCGCATTACCTTGATACCAAAGCCAAACAAGGACATTACAAGAACAAAAATTGCTGGTTAATATTACTGGTGAAATTGGATGCAAAAATTCTCAAACTATTAGCTAACCAAATTCAACAGCACATTAAAAATGTCATGCATATGGTCAGGTGGGATTTATTCCAAGAATGCAAAGGGAGTTCAACATATGCAAATCAGTAGATGTGATAAACCACATTAAAAGAATGAAAAGTAAAAATGATACAGTCATCTCAACAGATACAGAAAAGGCATTGACAAAATTCAAAATTATTTTATGATAAAATGCCTCAACAAATTAAGTTAGAAGGAATGTATTTCAACATAATAAAGGCAAAATATGAAAAGCCCGCAGCTAAACATAATACTCAATGGTGAAAACTGAAAGCTTTTCTTCAAGATCAAGACCAAGGCAAGGATGCTCACTTTGACAACTCCCATTCAACAAAGTGTTAGATGTCCTTGCCAGAGTAATTGTGCAACAAAAATGAAGGTTACACAAATTAGAAATGACAAGGTTAAATTGTTCCTCTTTATACATGTCCTGATCTTACATGCAGAAAATATTAAAGACTTTAACAAAAAAATTTGAACTAGTAAACAAATTAAGTAGTTTCAGGATACAAAATTAACATACAAAAATAAATAGTGTTCTGTAGAGTAACAATAAACCATACAATAAAGAAATTGAAAAACCTAATAACAGAATAAAAATACTCAGAAATAAATTTAACCCATGAGGTAAAAGATTTGTACATTGAAAACTATAAAATATTGATTAAAGAAATTGAAGATAGATACAAATGGGAATTTTATTCATGTTCTCAGATTCGAAGAATTTGTATTGTTAAAATGTCCATATTACCCAAAGCAATCTAAAGATCAAATGCAATGCCTATCAAAATTCTAAAAACAATTTTATTGAAACAGAAAAAATAGTCCTAAAGTTCATATAGTATCACAAGAGGCCCCCAAAGACATAGCAATCTTGAGCAAAAAGAACAAAGCTAGAGGCATCCTGCTGGCTGATTTCAAAACACTCTAAAAAGGTATGCTAATCCAACAGTATATCACTGGCATAAAAACAGGCATATAGACCAATGCAATAGAATAGGGAGCCCAGAAATAAATCCACATATGTATAGTCAATTGATTGTTAACAAATGAGCCAAGACTATGTAATGAGGTAAGACAGGGTGTTCAATAGTGGTGTGGAGACAACTGTCTGCCACTTGCAGAAGAATGAAATTGGGCAATTTATCTCCCTAACATATACAAAAATCCACTCAGAATGGATTAAAGACTTAAACATAAGAACCTGAAACTTCAAAACTATTAGAAGAAACCATAGCAAAAAAAATTATTGACACTGATCTGAGCAATGATTTTTTTATATGACCCCAAAAGCAAAAATAAACATTCATTTTGGAAGGGATAAACCAAAAGGCATGTGTATACAGACATTCATTTTGCCGAGTGAAACATATTTACCACAAGAAGAATTTTAAATAGCACTTTCATTTAAATTTTATTTTCAGTTATATTGAGGGCCTGTCCTATTCTAAATGTCTTTCTCCAAATCGTTCTCACACCACATCTTTTCATGTCCTGATTATAGCTACTCTAAGTATAAAGAAGAAAGTGACTGGAAGCTTTTGTTTCACACAGGCACAATCTATAAAGATAAGCAATTTGATTAGATAAAATTACTAAAAATTTTCATCCATTTCCCTGAAGTCTTCAGCAAGTATACCTTCAATCTAGGAGAAGAGCAGCAGTTCTCCCTGTTAGTCTGTATGTTCTCAGTAGCAGAAAAAAAGAAAAGAAAACAAACAAAAGAACTGTGGAAACCTAGAGGCTACATTTACAGGAATTCTGTTCAGGATTTCTTCTTTTGTGTTTTCAACATGTGCATTTCATTTGGAGGAAATGATAGCCATATGGTTTTGATTCGTTTACACTCAGTTCATAAAAGTTCTGTGTTTTAAAAGGTATTTGATGTCCATTGAATTTCTGAGCCTTTTTATAAGCCAGTTTATAAAAACCAGAAACTTATATTTTGCTAGTATATGAAATAAAATACCAAATGGTTTATATTTGCTAAAAAAAGTAAAAGTCTCGAATCTATGAATGGATATATATTACAGAATTACTTTTTATTTCCATTTTCTTACCCCTAGGATTTTGTTTACACATTCTCAGTGAAGTATTGAAATAATTATTTACAAAGCTCATTAAAATGTTTTTTAGTGAATTATATGGCTAATTCATTGTGTTTTAGTTTTTTTTGGAATACACAAAATTTTCATCCAGATTCCACTGAACTTCATGCAAACATTTTTATGATTTTATAGCATTTATTTTGAAAATGAGTCCATTAATTTGAGCTGTTTGTATTCTGCTGACTGGTTTGTGATATTAGGCAGTTCCAGAAGCCTGAAACATATATTTTAGAAAATTGTAATTATAACAAGCTTTTAGAGCCATAGTTTGCAATTAATTTTTTCACAAAATTATTTATCCAAGTGAAAAGTCTAATTAGTAACTTGAGTATTATTTAGCACTAAATAATTCAGAAATTCAGAACACCTTATAGGCAAGCATAGACACTGCAGATTCTGGTAACTAAATAAAGAACCTAGTTCAAGTTGGTTTCCAATTGCCAGTGGAAAAAATATGCATGTTTTTATTTCTCAAATTGAAGATTTTTTTTTAAGTTTTCTTACTGTCCTGGGACCAAAATAAACTCATTCAAATCTCTTCAATTTTTTTTTTTTTTGTAATGCTTCAGCAAAGTCACTAGTTATCATACTGGCTCCATGGTAAGATTCAATGATATCATAAAATCAACATGCTTTGTCAAATAGTATATCTCTTATAGTCTCCTCAGCAGCTAATTGATGAATGGCATTCCTTTGGTGGGCAGAGTATCTCTCTGCTCTACATAATTACATATTTGTTCAAAAGAAAATAATTTGAGAGAACTTAAATTACCTTGAAATAGAAAATGATTTTCTAAAACCAATATTTTGGGGTAATGTGTACTGTCTGTATATATTAAAATTTTCACCTGCAATTATTTACTTTTTTACTACAACACTGATTTTTACAGTGGTTGTTCTATGTATTACAATACGCATACTTTAATTGTCAAAGTAGGATTATTACTATGCTACTTCCTGAAAAATTAAACTTACAATATTAAAATGCTTTGTACCAACCACAACCCTTTTTTGCAATTGTTGTCATATATTGAAATCTGTATACGTAATGATTTTGAAAATTATTATTAATTATATTTAAATTTTTGTTTTTCTTTATGTCATCCTGAAGATTTGAGTTTCCATTGGTGTCAGCTCCTTTAACTCTAAAGAGGCTTCTTTAGCAATTTTTAATAGTGAAGTTCTACCGGTGATGTATTTACTCAGCATTTGGTTATCACAAAGTTTTTATTACACCCATTTTTACAGAATTTTCTCACTTTATAAGAAATACTTTCTTTAAAGTCATGATGGTAGTTTCAGGTTTTTTGAAATTTACTTTACTGTCTACTCTGACTTCCATTGCTCTTATTCAAAAATCAGCCATCTCTTATATTACATCCTTCTAGGTAATTTGTTGTTCTCTGGTTGGCTATAAGCTTTTACATTTTGCATTTGGTTTTTACCAGTTTGCCAAAGCAATTTCTATATATGCTGTTGCTTACGTAAATTCTGAAGTTTTCTGATCTACATGATTCCAGATGTTGATGATGTAATAAACTCTGCACTAAATTTTTAAAATCCGAATTTTTTATATCTCTTTCAGAGACTACAATTATACAAGCAATATAGCTACTAATTTTTATTTAATGGGGCACTGATCTCATTTATTCTATTTTTTATTTTTAAACCTGCTTTTGGTTTGTTTGTTTGTTTTTTACTCTATGTTCTTCAGTGTAAATTACTTATCTTGCTATCTCTTCCAGATCATTGACTACTTCTTATGCTATCTTTGCTTTGTGGTAATGTTTACCCAGTGAAATTTTACATGGTTAATTCTGTAATTTACATTTGGTTTCAATTTCTTTGCCATGATTTTCCAAATGTCCAATTTAGGTCAAGCTTTTGCTTTAGGATCACGAATATATTTACAATAGCTGCCTTAGTATTTTTATCTGCTATTTCCGACATCTGGCTCAAATTGAGTTTGTTGACACTTATAAAATAAAGCTATGCATTATGTTATAGTCCTTCAGTGGAGATCCAGTATTTTTTAAATGCACATTGTATAATAGGGTGATACATTGCAAGAAGCTAAATTATAATGGGTTCCTTTAGAACTTAATGAGATTTTATGTCTCAGATAGTAAAATACTGACAGCTTTTTCAAGCACACAGACTCATTTATTTAGAATATAATTTTGATAGAAAGAGGATGGTATGGAGTATACTATACCTACAAAGTACTGATTCTGAGCTACTCTCTTTCAAAAAAATTTTTTCATCAAATCATACTTTCCCGGCTATTGTTTTTCATTCAAAATCGGCAGGTAATGCTCATCAGACTGACATCAGAGTAAGAGAGAACATTGCTTTATTGTTATTGGTCCTATTGTTGGTTTAGTTTTTACTTTTTAATTATTGCAGCAATTTTAATTCTATGAATAGAAATTGATGTAAATCATTTATTAGACATGTTTATGAAATTATAACAAAGAATGTACACTCTAATTGTATGTTTTATATATTTAACAAATCAGAATAGTTACTATTTTATGCTTCCACCTTGGTAATATATTTAGAAAGTTGCTTTTTCAGAAGTGTATGATTTATTTTATGTTTTATATTATTAGAAATAAAGAAGAAATAAAAGATCTTATTGACAATGTGAAATTGCTTTTATCCTATGTTTTTTCTTCCATAGAACACGTACCTAAAAATGAATTTTGGCCAGGAGTGGTGGCTCATCCCAGCACTTTGGGAGGCCAAGGTGGGTGGATCATGAGATCAGGAGTTTGAGACCAACCTGACCAACATGGTGAAACCCATCGATACTAAAAATACAAAAATTAGCTGAGTGTGGTGCACATACTTGTAATCCCAGCTAGTCGGGAAGCAGAGGTAGGATAATCTGTTGAACCTGGGAGGCAGAAATTGCAGTGGCTGAGTAGTATTTGTGTGTGTGTGTGTGTGTGTGTGTGTGTGTGTGTGTGTGTGTAAAACATTTTCTTTATCCACTCATTGATTGATGGGCATTTAGGCTGGCTCTGTGTTTTTGCAATTGCAAATTGTGCTGTTATAAATATGTGTGCAAATTTTTTTTTTGTATGATGACTCCTTTTCCTCTGGGTACATACCCAATAGTGGGATTGTGGTATCAAATGGTAGATCTACTTTTAGTTCTTTAAGAAATCTCCACTTTATTTATTTATTTATTTTAATATTCAGTCTCCTTAGAGACCGTCAAAAATTGCCAATGCCAACTCTATTTCAAGTTTTCATGGTGGGATACTGGGAAATGTTTTCAATTAGCAATAATCGTGCTTCAGATAAACCTCATTGGCTATAATACTGCCACTGCACAAAGCTATTTTCTACAGTGGTCATAGTAGTTTACATTCCCACTGAGAGTGTAAACATGTTCTCTTTTCACCACATCTATGCCATAATCTATTATTTTTTTGATTTTTAAATTACGGTCATTCTTTCAGGAGTAAGGTGATATCACATTGTGGTTTTTATTTGTATTTTTCTGATAATTAGTAATGATGAGCATTTTTTCATATGTTTGTTGGACATTTGTGTATCATTTGGGAATTGTCTATTCATGTCCTTAGCCCACTTTTTGATGGGATTGTTAGTTTATTTCTTGCTGATTTGTTTGAGTTCTTTGCAGACTCTGGATATCAGTCCTTTGTTGGACACATAGTTTGTGAAGATTTTCTCCCACTCTGTGGTTTGTCTATTTACTATGTTGATTATTTATTTTGCTGTGCAGCATCTTTTTAGTTTAATTAAGTCCCCTCTATTATTTTTGTTTTTGCTATAGTTGCTTTTGAGTACTTGGTCATGAAGTCTTTGCATAAGCCAATGTCTAGAGTGGAGTTCTCTGATGTTATCTTCTAGAATTTTTATGGTTGCATGTCTTAGATTTAAGTATTTGATACATCTTGATTTCTTATATAAGGTGAGAGATGGGAATCCTGTTTTATTCTTCTATATGCGGCTTGCCAATTATCTCAGCACCATTTGTTGAATAGGGAGTCTTTTTCCCACTTTATGTTTTTGTTTGTTTTCTTGAAGATCAATTGGCTGTAAGTATTCGGCTTTATTTCTGTGTTCTCTATTCTGTTCTATTGGTCTAGGTGCCTACATTTACACAAGTACTATGTTGTTTTGGTGACTATAGCCTTGTAGTATAGTTTGAAGTCAAATAATGTGATGCCTCCAGATTTGTTCCTTTTGCTTAGTCCTTCTTTTCTTCTTTTTCTTCCATATGAATTTTAGGATTACTTTTTCCTAGTTCTGTGACAATTGATGATGGTATTTTGATGGGAAATGCATTGAATTTGTAGATTGCTTTTGGCACTATGTTCATTTTCACAATATTGATTCTACCCATTCATGAACATGAGATATGTTTCCATTTATGTCATCTATGATTTCTTTCAGCAGTGTTTTGTAGTTTTCTTTGTAGAGGTCTTTCACCTCCTTGGTTAAGTATACTTCTAAGTATTTTATTTTTATTATTATTATAACTACTATAGAAGGGTTGTTTTCTTGATTTCATTCTTGGCTTGATTGCTGTTGGTGTATATCAGTGCTACTGATTTGTGTACATTGATTTTGAATCCTGAAACTTTACTGAATTAATTTATAAGTTCTAGGAGCTTTTTGGATGAGTCTTTAGGGTTTTCTAGTTATACAATTATATATCATCAGTGAACAGTGACAGTTTGACTTCCTCTTTACCAATTTAGATGCCCTTTATTTCTTTCTCTTGTCTAATTGCTCTGGGTAAGACTTCCAGTACTATGTTGAACACAAGTGGTAAAAGTGGACATCCTTGTCTTGCTCCAGTTCTCAGGGGAAATGCTTTCAAATTTTCCCCATTCACTGTAATGTTGACTGTGGGATATTCACGGATGGCTTTTATTTTCTTAAGGTATGTCCCATCTTGATTCTGGTAGATTATCTTTTTGATATGCTGTTGAATTCAGTTAGCCAATATTTTGTTGAGAATTTTTGCATCTATTCATAAAGGATTTTTTTGTAGTTTTGTTTTTTTGTGTGTTTGCTTTTTTTTTTCTATGTCTACTCTTGGTTTTGGAATTAGGGTGATACTGTCTTCATAAAATGATTAAGGAAGGAGTCTTTCTCTATCATTAGAATGGGTGTCAATAGGATTCATACCAATTCTTCTTTGAATGTCTGATAAAATTCAGTTGTGAATTCATCTGGGCTTTAACTTTTTTTGTTGGCAATTTTAAAATTATCATTTCAATCTTGCTGCATATTATTGATCTGTTCAGAGTTTCTATTTCTTCCTGGTTTAATCTAGGAGGGTTTTATATTTCCCTGAATTTATTATTCTTCTCAGGTTTTCTAGTCTGTGTGCATAAAGGTGTTCATAGTAGCCTTGAATGATCTTTTGTATTTCTGTGGTATCAGTTGTAATATCTTCCATTTCATTTCTAATTAATTTACTTGCACTTTCTTCTTGGTTAATCTCACTAATGGTCTATCAATTTTGTTTCTCTTTTCAAAAAAACCCAGCTTTTTGTTTTATTTATCTTTCTTTTTGTTTGTTTCCATTTCATTTAGTTTTGCTCTAATCTATATTATTTCTTTACTTCTGCTGGGTTTGGGTTTTGTTTGTTCTTGTTTCTCTAGTTCCTTGAGGTATGACCTTAGATTGCCTATTGGTACACTTTCAGAGTTCTCAATGTAAGCATTTAGGGCTATGAACTTTCCCTTAGCATCATTTTTGCTTTATACCAGAGGTTTTGATTGGTTGTGTCACTATTATTGTTCAGTTCAAAGAATTTTTTTATTTCTATCTTTATTTCCTTAATAACCTAATGATCATTTAGGAGCAGATTATTTAATTTTCATGTATTTGTATGGTTTTGAAGTTTATTTCCCATTTTATTTCACTATGGTCTGAGAGTGTATTTAATAGAATTTTCATTGTTTAATTTCAATTACTTTTTTTTAAATGGAATCTGTATCACCCAGGCTGGAGTGCAATGACATGATTTTGAGTCACTGCAACCTCCATCTCCCAGGTTCAAGTAATTCTCCTGCCTCAGCCTCCCAAGTAGCTGGGATTACAGGTGTATGCCACCATCCCTAGCTAATTTTTGTATTTTTAGTAGAGATGGGGTTTTGCTATGTTGGCCAGGCTGTTCTCAAACCTTCGAGCTCAGGTGATCCACCACATCAGCCTCCCAAAGTGCCAAAATTACAGTCATTGTGCCTGGCCTCAATTTTGTTAAATGTGTTGAGATTTGTTTTGTGGCCTGTTATATGGTCTTTCTTGAAGAATATTCATGAGCTGATGAATACAATGTATAGTCTGTAGTAGTTGGGTAGAATGTTCTGTAAATAGCTGTCAAGTTTATTTGTTCTAGAGTATAGTTTAAGTCCATTGTTCCTTTGTTGACTTTCCATCTTGGTGAACTGTCTGATGCTGTTAGTGGAGTCTCCCACTATTATTGCGTTGCCATCGATCTCATTTCTTAGGTCTAGTAGTAATTGTTCATAAATTTGGGAGTTCTAGTGATAGGTACTCATATGTTTAGGATTGTGCTATTTTCCTGTTGGATTAGACAGGACAGTTTATGATTATACAATGCCCTTCTTTTTCTTTTAACTGTTGTTGCTTTAAAGTCTGTTTCGTTGACATAAAAATAGCTACTCTTGCTCATTTTGATGTCCATTTGCATGGAGTGCCTTTTCCCACCCCTTTAAGTTTATATGATTCCTTATGTGTTAGGTAAGTCTTGAAGACAGCAGATTATGGGTGGGTGAATTCTTATCAATTTTCCTACTCAGTATCTGTTAAGCGGAGCATTTAGGCCATTTACATTCAGCATTAGTATTGAGATATGAGGTACTTTTCTATTCATCATGCTAGTTGATACCTGAATATTCTGAGTATTTTTTTCATTGTGCTATTGTTTCATAGGTCCCATGAGATTTATGCTCTAAGAAGTTTCTATTTTGGTATATTTTGAGGTTTTTGTTTCAATACTTAGAATTCCTTTTATCATTTCTTATAGTGCTGCTTTGATAAACTTCTCTTAGCATTTTTTCTGAAAAAGATAATATCTTTTCTTCATTTATGAAGCTTGGTTTTTCTGAATACCAATTTCTTGAATGCTAATTGTTTTGATTAAGGAGGCTAAATATAGGACACTAATCTATTCTAGCTTGTAGGGTTTCTGCTGAGAAATCTGCTGTTAATCTGATAGGTTTTCTTTAAAGGATACCTGATGCTTTTGCCTCACAGCTCTTATAAATCTTTCCTTAATCTTGATTTTAGATAACCTGATGGCTATGTGCATAGGTGATTATCTGTTTGCAATAATTTCCTGGGTATTTTTTGAGCTTCTTATATATGGATGTCTAGATATCTAGCCAGATCAGAGAAGTTTTCTCAATTAGTCTCTCAAATATGTTACATAAATGTTTAGATTTCTCTTCTTCACTGGGACCATCGATTTTATTTTTAGGTTTTATTTTACATTTACCATAATCCCAGATTTCTCAGAAGCTTTGTTCATTTTTTAAAAAATTCTTATCCTTGACAAACCTGACAAAAGCAATGCGGAAAGGATTTCTTGTTTAATAAATGGTGTTGGGAAAACTGAATAGCAGTGTGCAGAAAGCAGAAACTGGACCCCTTCTTGACAACTTACACTAACTCCAGATGGATTAAAGACTTAAACATAAGACCTAACACCGTAAAAACCCTAGAAGAAAACCTAGGTAATACATGTCAGGAAATAGGCATAGGCAAGGACTTCATGACTAAAACACCAAAAGCATTGGCAACAAAAGCCAAAATAGACAAATGAGACCAACTTCAGGGCTTCTGTACAGCTAAAAAACAATCATTAGAGTGAACTGGCAACCAACAGAATGGGAAAATATTTTTGCAATCTACCCATCTGACAAAGAGCTAATATTCAGAATCAACAAATAACTAAAACAGATTTACAAGAGAAAACAAACAAACCCATCCAAAATTAGAAGGATGTGAACACTTCAAAAGAAGACAGGTATGAGGCCAACAAACATATGAAAAAATGCTCATCATCACTGATTATTCGAGAAATGCAAATCAAAACCACATTGAGATACCACCTCATGCCAGTTAGAATGGCAGTCATTAAAAAATCTGGAGACAACCGATGCTGGAGAGGATATGGAGAAAGAGGAACACTTTTATACTTTTGGTGGGAATGTAAACTAGTACAACCATTGTGGAAGACTGTGTGGCACTTCCTCAAGCACCTAGAAATAGAAATTCCATTTGACCCAGCAATCCCATTACTGGGTATATATCCAAAGGATTATAAATCATTTTATTATAAAGACACATGCACATGTATGTTCATAGAGACACTGTTTAAAATAGCAAAGACCTGGAACCAACCCAAATGCGCATTGATGATAGATTGGATAAGGAAAATGTGGCACATATATAGCATGGAATACTATGCAGCCATAAAAAATGATGAGTTCATGTCTTTTGTAGGGATATGGATGAATCTGGAATCCATCATTCTCAGCAAACTGACACAAGTACAGAAAATCAAACACCACATGTTCTCACTCACAGGTGGGTGTTGAACAATGGGAACATGGACGCAGGGAGGGGAGCATCACACACTGAGTTCTGTTGGGGGGGCAAAGGAGGGACAGCAGTGGGGTGGGGAGGATGGGGAGGGATTACATGGGGAGAAATGCCAGATGTAGGTTACGGAGGGATGGAGGCAGCAAACCACATTACCATGTGTGTAGCTATGCAACAATCCTGCATGTTCTTCTCATGTACCCCAGAACCTAAAGTAAAATAAAAAATAAATAAATGAAAAAATTCTTTTTTTCCTTGTCTTTGTTGCATTGGGTTAATTTGAAAGCCTTGTCTTGAGCCTCTAAAGTTCTTTCTTCTACTTGTTTAATTTCATTGTTGAGACTTTCCAGTGTATTTTGCATTTCACTAAGTGTATCTTTGATTTCCAGAAGTTGTGATTTTTTAAATTTATACTATTTATTTCTCTGTAGATTTTTCCATCCATATCCTTTGACATTTTAAAAAGTTCTTTAAGTTTTTATTCATCTTTCTCTGGTGCCTCCTTGATGAGCTTACTAATCAACCTTCTAAATTTTTTTTCTGGCAATTCAGAGATTTCTTCTTGGCTTTGATCTATTGCTGGTGAGCTAGTGTGATCTTTTGGGGGTGTTAAACAAAGTTGCTTTGTCATATTACCAGAATTCTTTTTCTAGTTCCTTCTCATTTGGGTAGACTACATTCGGAGGAAAGATCTGGGGCTCAGAGGCTACTGTTTAGATTCTTTTGTCCCATTGGGTAATCCCTTGATATGGTGCTCTCCCTCTTCTCCTAGGAATAAGGTTTCCCAAGAACCAAACTGCAGTGATTGTCATTTCTCTTCTGGGTCTAGCCATCCAGCAGAAGTATCAGGCTCCCAGCTGGTACTGGGGAGTGTCTACAAAGAGTCCTCTGATGTGCTCCATCTTCAAGTCTCTCAACCATGGTTACCAGCACTCACTCTGGTGGAGGAATCAGGTGAGGGGACTCTGTGTGGGACCTTAGCTGTAGTTTTTTAGGGTGCTGTTTTTCTCAAATCCTGGTTGTGCTAGCAGTAAAATTTTTACATGGACAGACTCAGGACCTCTGGTTAGCCAGGATGTTATAGGCAGTGGAGTTAGCTGTTGTTTTCTCCTTTCTTGGGTCAGAGTTGTTCTTTTATTAGCTGCTGTAATGGTTTTTTGGGTTGGCCTTCAGCCAGGAGATGATGCTTTTAAGAGAGGATCAGCTGCAGGTGTATAAGGAGGATACAAGCTTACACTAGGGTTGCTTGGATAAGTCCTCAAATTTCCCAGGCAGTGGGCAGGGCTATAGAGCTCCCAAGAGACTATGTCTTTTGTCTTTGGCTACCAGGGCAGGTAGAGAAAGACCATCAGGTTGGGGCAGAGCTAGGTGTGTTTGACCTCAGACCCTCCTTGGGCAGGGCTTCCAGTGGACACTGTGGAGGATGGAGGTGTGTTTTTCAGGCTAACAGAGTTGTGTTCCTGCCAGGGTCCAACAGGCAGACTCTGACCCAAGGATGAATGAATAAATTCACTCAGACACAGATTTTCAGTGAAAAAGCCAGCTGGGGTGTCTGGCCATTCACTAGAAGGAGTTAACGACCACCCTACCGGACCCAACTTCCCAACTTGCAGGCCTTTTCTTAGTATAGATCAAAGAACAAGGGTTCTTGATCTTTGAACAAGGGTTCTATGATGTTTTGGATAAACATGTTAAGAGGGCAACTAACTTGAGTAGGAGGCCCTCAAGGGCAGACTGGCAAAGGTTGGTCTTAGGACAGCAAGCCATTTAGATAAACTCCTTTGCATTCCCCTGTTAACTGGCCTATGCTTCAAGATAAAAGAACTAGCTGTCTTAGACCTGGAACTATTCTTGCCTGAAGCTTTTGCAAAAACCTCCCAGCCTTCCAAGAAGGTTTGCAAGTATTCTATAATGTTTATAATTTTGCCAGCCACCCTGATCGATCTTCCACATGTTCTCAGGGGGATTATGGCTGCCTCTGCTGCATCATACACGTCATCAGGGAAGTGGGGGAAAGCTGACAGTGACAGGCCTCACCCAGCTTGCATGCAGCCAGAAAGGCCAGTCTTACTCCTCCTCTGACACCCCAACAGCACCCAGTTTATATCCAGGCAGCTGGTGAGGAGCAGCATGGGAACCTGCCCCAGGCTACAAGCCACCCTGCTGGGAAAGTCAGCAAGGCTCTCAGACTTCCTCCCTTCCCACTGCAGCATCTATGCTCCTATCTGCACTTCCTGTCCACCCCCTCCCCACCCTCCCAGTTCCGCCTTGGAAAATTCACACTCAGTCAAAATTATTACAAATTTCAGCTGGAAGTTTCCTTCTTCCTGTGGTCTTTCTCAATTTCACCTGCATCCTTCCCCAAGGACTCCTGTGAGATAAAGTCAGAAATAGGTTCCCTGGGCTTCCATGGTTACTGGGAGTGCCTATAGGGCTCTTTCTGCTGTTTCTTCTACTTTTATATTTTGCACAGCTATCTAAATTCATTTCACCTCTAGGTAAGGTTAAATCCTCAGGCTCCCAGTGAGGATGTGCATTGGGAAGCAGAATTTCCTCCCTCGCGCTTTGGATACTCACCATTTTTCAGCTGTTTCTCAGAGTTTGTAGCAGCGTCTTTCAGAGGGTCTGTGAATTCTTCCTGTTTTCTTGGTATGTTCCTACAGTAGCTCTTAGAGCAAAAGCTCACAATGTAAGTCTCCATACACTGTTCTATCCATCTGTGTGGGAGATTAAAATTAGTCCTGCCTTCTATCTGCCATTTCTCAAGATCCACACATCAGTTTCTTTTTATTTTAAATGTTGTAAAATGTAGCTACTTAGTGATTAATCTTACCATAACATTGAAATCAGAAAGCACATAACCCAAACTTGTATAGAAAATTAAGTTCCCAGGTCAACCTATGTTCTGTCATTTTTTATAAGAGCAAAATGAATTAAGGTAATAAAGCTGGCCTGATTATATTGCCTGATTAGCAAGATGAAGCAGGTTAAAATTCCTCAGGGACATATCGTGTATATAACTAGTGCTCTTGGCAGAGAGTAATGGAAGTAGCCATAATTCAGGTCAAACCAGGATCATGACCTCTTTTGATGGATAGATTTTAAGAATTTATAGCATGATACTTTATAATAGTTCAATAACCACTACATCAATATACACTTTAGAGATTATTTCCCTCTTCACTGAATTTATCCAAGGCTTGTGATAAACAATTTAATTCAAAAATATTGAATATATTTGGGGGATGAAAAGACACATTTTATTTTCAAGTTAACTTTGAAACACTGATGACCTTTGAAACACTAAAGGGTTTGGTTAGTAAGCAGAATGATAGTAATATTAAAACAGAGTTACAACCTATGGAATGATTGTTTTAAGAATCGGAATTATAAGTCACAGTGAAACATTCTACTATGGTAAGAATATATTCAAAACAAACAAAAGAAAAAGAACACATGCAATTCTGTTTTCACATATTTAAATTATATTTATATATGGATTGAACAAAATTTATATTATTTCCTTCTAGATATTCTTTCAGGAGACAAAGAACATTGTATTGGGCATAGTTTTTAAAAATATTCTCACAATCTATAAACTCTTTCTGTTACTGCTTATTTGGAATCATTTGTCTTGAGACCTTGGAAAAAGGTCTTACAGAAAAATCTTGGAAAATGTCTCATGATAGGAGCAAATGTGTTCCCCTTAGAGAATGGTGCTACAGAAATAGCTTCACCTGCAAATGCATGAAAACAGGAAGGCAATGCAAATTATTATTCTCTTGAATTGTAAAATTATCTGCAGGATAGGAAATAGAAAAGGTAAGCAGCCATCCCTCTTGAAAAGAAAACTCCTGTTCTACTTTCTCCATACATAGCTCACAAGCCTAGGGTTTTGAAGATCTTCACACATCTGGCTTTTATTACATGTTTGAGGGAATCTTTAAGTTATATAGATATCTAAAGTCCTTGCAGTACAGATCATCTGATAAAGAATGATCTCCACAAAGATTATAGTTGTTTTGCTGCAAAGATAATTGGCAGGGGAAGCATAAAGGCAAAATCTGCCAGCATTAGAACTGTCAAGAAAAGACATACAACAGGGGCATATTGAAGGTTCCCGAAAAATACAGGAACATTGTGAATAGAAGGTATAGGCACAGTAAAATGAGTAGGCAGCTCAAAGAAACAGAAGATTCTGAGAATTATTGTATTATAGGGAGGGACATGAAATATATTTTCCTTAGTAGTACAAAAATGTGTGAGCATCATGTATGATTACTTGGTTCAATGAGAATCAAAGAATGCCCTAAAGCACTATTGAGTTTTATATACTTGCTGTTTTAAAGCAGAATATTTTGCATTTCAATAGTTAGTATATTTTTACATGCATACAAACACCCAGTGTTTGGAGGACCTCAGCTCATGTCTCAAAAAGAGCAAGGAAAACTGTAAACACACACACACACACACACACACAAACATATGTATCACAAACAGCATTACGTATATGTGAATATATGTATAATCATATATATATGATTATATATGATTCATGTGATTCAGGGCATGAGAGCCGAAACATTGGGGCTCAGAATGGTTCTTGGCTTCACCCGGGAAAACTTTCAAGAACAAGCTGGTGGTCTTAGCAACTTTTGTTGAAGCAGCAGTCTACAGCAGCAGTGAAGGTTCTGCTCCTTGTGGAGCAGGGCTACCCCATAGGTAGTGTGTCCAGAGTAGCAGCTCAAAGGCAGTTCTGCAGTCCTATTTATACCCATTTTTAATTTCATGCACATTGATAAGACGATTATGCAAAAATTTCTAGGAAAATAGTGGCATCTTCCAGGTTGTTGAGTGATTGGCATGGGAAGGGGTGGTAATTTCAAGTGGTGCCATGGTGTGGAAAATTGACGTGGCAAACTGCTGGGCATATCTTACAGAGAGGTGCTTTCCCGTCTTCCCTGATTTAACTTGTCCTCCATCTAGTCTGCTGTCTGAGTTCTACCTCCTACCTCACAAGCACACATAATTAACAATAGAGTATTTAAATATGTAGTTTAAAATCCATGTGATTATATCCCATAATCCCATGATAATAACATTAAAAAGCACAAAGTAAAAGAAAACATGCCTAACCAGAGACTGTAGAATAAGCGTTAGAAGATTTCAAAGAGGACCTGAAGTACAAGGAAAAACATTGAAGAGTAAATACTAATTTTCTCCTTTGCAAGTGGCTTTTACATAGAGAGAATAAAGATTTTTCAAAATTCAAAGGAATAATAGGGTAAAAATAGTGTTCCAGGAAGTAGAAATAATTTATTAAGACTAATGTTTAAATTGGTATGGAGGATGAGATGAGTGATATTGGCAATATCTCAGCCATTTAGATTTACAGAGTAGAGCTGAGTTTCTAACTAGGCTGTTCTTGAGGGTAAAAATGGTTGGAAGTTAGTCTTCTTTGTGAATAAAAGGGTAGTTTCTTTCCTAACTGTAAGTTCATTTAAAGAAAGGTGTACCATGGCTGCATAAATAGAAATGGGCCAAATTACTTTGATTTATATTTCAAGAAGACAGAACACTTAATCTTTTCTATAAAATTTTAGTAAATGCTCATAAACCTGTGCTTTGTAAGCAACAAAAATGAAAATCACTCATTAAAAGTGATTGAAGAGTTCTGCTTTTTAGAAAACAAATAATACAAATTATTTTTCCTTCAAATTTCAAAGGAAATATCTTGTGTGATGCAGATGTTAATACGTTTGCATACAGCATATAAAAGTGACGAATAATGAAAATGAGTATGTGTGTTGGCAGTAACCTAATGCAAAAAAAAAAAGTTATTGCTTCATTGGTACACATTCATGTGACTTAAGAGCAAATTTATTGCTAAAATACAAATATTTTAGATGTTTACACAGTAATGTGGCTTCATATGCTTGTTAGTCACAAAATATCCCAGGACATAAATCCATTGCTTACTATATGATTAGAAAGCAGTGAAAATATTTCATAAAATATGAATTTGTTAGCAGAAAAGGGTTTTCTTTCTTACTTGATATTAATTGCCTTCTAAAATATTCTTGGGAAGAATATGCAAATCTTCAGTAAAACCAAAGTAAATTCTATAAAACTATGTCTGTTTCAGATTAGGAAATTCATCATTGTTTTAATTTGGGGCAGTTGAAACAAATAACTCCACTTAAATTCCTACATTTCTAATTTTGAGAAATGGAAGGTAGATTGTATCTTCATTTCTTCCTGTTCTCCTTTATATAGTCTTTTAATGTAAAACAGAGAAGAGAAGATAGATGTTTCCAGAATAAAAGTAAAGCAAATTTTATGGTATTTTAAAAGATTAAACAGGAAGCGACAGAGTGAGGAAAAGAGGGAGAGAAGAAGACAGAGGGAGAAAGGGAGATGGAGGGAGGGAGGGAGGGAGGAAGGAAGGAAAGGAAGGAAGGAAAGAAGGAAGGAACAATAACAAAAATGAGTGTTTCTGTTGGCAGTAACCTGATGCAAAAAAAAAAAGTTACTGCTTTTTTTTTTGGAAGGAAGGAAGGAAGGAGGGAGAGAGGGAAGGAAGGAGGAAGGGTGGAGGGGGAAGGGATGGAGGAGGGAGGGAGGAGGGGGAATAGAGGGAAGAGGGAAGGGGAGAGAGGAAAGAAAAACAAAACAAACAACACACACAAACACAGAATTAGCACCTGTGGTAAATATTTTTTTATCTTCAATCCATATAGTTTCCAAACACAGGAGTTTCAGGTATGTGCTCTTATTACAAAATTTTCCCTAGGAGCAGTTTTGTATATGTGAGAACTAAAAGTATTACAAAATAAAAGTATACAGTAAGAGTTTGTATATAGCATTTAAATTTTGATTGTCAACTATTTCTTAGAGTCAGAAAGGGTTGGGAAATCAAGAGGTACCACAGATACTGAATTGTTTTGTTTTCTTTTGAGAAGAAGTTGGTGCTAGAGAGGGGAGAATAAAAGGGAATACTTCTTTGGTGTTTGTGCTTGCAAACAGACCTTTCGCTGGCTAACAAGGTCTATATGTTTTCAGTGTTTATATAAGGGGAACCTAGTAGAATCAATGAAGTGATGATACAAGAAAAATTTCACCCACTCCTGGCTGCAAAGGTGGATGAAATTTTCTAGGCTCTATTGCTGGTACTCTCTATTTTCAAGTAATAGTCTTGCTACTGTTATCTAACAATCTTGAATTAATGTTACCAATATTGTTACCACAAATAAAATGTTTATACTCATATTTGATAATCTAATCTTCAGTTGTACCTTCTGCTCGTATTCCTCTTGTTTCTTCTGTATACTTGATGTTGGTGATTATTTATGTGAAAACAAGTTGGAATGTCTGATTTAGATTCTTGTTTACTTGTCATTGTTTTATCAGTGTATATAAAGGTTAAATTATTTGTGAGTCATTGATTCAAAATTTTGTTTCTCTATTCTTAATAAAATTTTGTGAAATGGTTGAGCAACTAGACATTAAAATGAATTTTTGTTATTGGGAACATGAAGATAGTTTATCATCAAATACAGTTTTATACATTGGCTTTTTCCCTTCATTAGCTATGACTGTCTATTGAGATACTGGACATTGATATATTGGATACTGCCTAATAACAATTGTCTATTGAGATATTGGATATTATCTATTGTCTATTGTCCTTTGTGATTTATTACCTAATCAATATATAATTGTTGAAAAAATGAATTTTCTATCAAGTGCTAAAATAGAAAACACCCTTTTCACTATCATGCTACCAAATATATGTTAAATAAAATTGAAATTATTTTGCCGAATGAAGTTTATATTTTCAGTTAAAGAAATATTGGTAAATTGCTTTTTGAGTTAATAAATTTAAAATATAATCTTGATTAAGACAGACAAGGATATAACGTTAATAAGTTCTTCATGTCAATCCTATAAAATAATCATTTCGCATATATGAGGACATGAAAAGATTTTCAATTTTGTATGAAATAAAATGCAATAGGTATGAGGATAATTATAGATGAGAAGTTAGTATCACCTATGACTGTCTATTGATATATTGGACATCAATATATTTGATATTGCCTGCTGACAAGTGTCTATTGAGATATTGGATATTATCTATTGTCTATTGTCCTTTGCTGGTTTAAAGTATATGATACTTTTCTTAGAAACGCTTTTGGACAATATCCAATATATTAATAGACAATTGTCAATAGATAATATCCAACATATCCAATATTGTCTATTATGTATTGAATAAGTGTCCCTATTGATAATTGTCTATTGATATGGTGGGCATCGATATACTGGATATTGTCTAATGACAATTGTCTATTGATATACTGCTTGATATATTGGATTTGTACAAATATATGTCAATGAGCCCAGGAGAGAAACACTGTGATTCTGGTGTTGCATAAAATATCTAACATCCTAGAAAATTAAATGTTAGATGTTTTCCAAATTATTTTTAAGTGAAGCTAGTCCATTTTGGGTGTGAACTCCCAATTGGATATTAATTTTAAAGGTACCATTAATGGTATGTGCTCTCTGGAATAAGAGTATTTTTATTTTTATATTTTACAACATCAAATCTTGTCTATATTTGAGTAGAGGGGAAGAGAGGAAAGTTCAGAAAAGAAAAACATTATCATTCTAATTTGTATGTACTCTAAGTTCTGCTGGAAAAGTTAAGATACATGAAAAAGTTAATAGAAAAACAATCTGAATTATCATCCTTGTAAAAGTACCATCCTTCAGTAGTTATATTCTAGATGCTTGGGTAAAATACATATGCATATATCCTTCACACACGTGTATACATGCATACAGTCATGCACAAACACACATCTACACATTCATTTGTAACAACTACCACCCTGTAAAGCTGCCATAGCTAACAATTTTTTCCATTGCATATCACATTTATCTTTAAACCTAAGAAAGCAATGAAAGGAAATTTAAAATTGTCTCTTGTTCTTATATATATGAAACAATTAAATTTCTATTTCTGAGCACTTTATATTTATCTCCTTTGACCTCCTTGACTAAAAACATGTGTTTACTGTGCCTTTGTGAGGATTTCTTAGCTCTTTGAGCTTCTTTGCTCTACTGCCTTTTCTAACCATAGTCAGTGTCCCTAGGACATCTTTTTAGACGGATTCCCTACTTACTCCACTCTACCTTTCAAATACTATATCTGGCATTTTCCCCAGCTTTTCCTTTACTCACATCAATCTTTTCTTCTATCACCATTGTTTTTCAGGATTATCTCAGTTTACAACCAGAATGTGTCAATATCTGAATACTGACAAAAACAAATTTAAAATGAGATAAACTTTTTAAGATTGACACAATGCATATTCCAATATCAGTTTTATATGAATGATAATTAAAATTTTTGTTCCAGTCTCTATATCATTTAGCTTATGGTTTGAACTTTTACTTTAAGATTTTCTCCAAATATACCATTTTGGATGTTATTTTGTTATAACAAAATGATTTATATTATTTCAATATATCTTCAGTAATTCCTAGATTAAATAATCTTGGCATGCACATTTTATTTTAAAAATTAGTGCAAATTCCATTTGTCTTATAAAATCACCAATGTAAAATAAAAAATTAATTCTAAGGTGGAAATTTAATGATTGGAGAATCCAAAGCTTCAGCTTCACATGTGATATCAGGATGATTAACTCTTGCACATAATTTTGCATATAGAATTTTTTAATAATCTATGTTATACTGAAAGATATAATGCATGTTTCCTGATAGAGAATGCTCTTTTTTTAATCCAGATTGTACATAAGTATTTTTTATCTAAAATGTCCAAGTTTACCTAAATCTAGTTGTGTGCTAAAATCCAAACCAAAAGGAAGGATTCACTGTTTTGTCACTAAAATTATTATTGCTACCACTGATTCAAATTTGGAGACATTATCATGTATAGTAAGTTTCAATAAAAAAAAACTTTTAAGTTAGGTGTTATTCAATGTTGGGGATGTGGCCAAAAAATATCCAAAGTCTTCTGGAAATACGTGCCTTTTCAAAAAAACACTATTATTAAGATACATAAACAAGGCAAAGAGCAATAATAATGGAAGTAAATCATTATTTTATAGCTAAAGTATTTTAAAATATGAGTTACATTTTTTATTTAGCCTTGTATCTGATAATCAAAATAAGCAAGAAGTAACAGAAATAACAGTACTGAAAACCATTTACTTATAAACAGCAATAATGTGCCTGTAGAGAATAAAAGTTACTCTAACACTGCCTTGTAATCATGCCTTGTAGCTATTGTTTTATGGAGATCTACTTCAATAATTGTTCTGGAAATTTATTTATAAAAACAAATTTCCTCCTTTCTTGATTGTTGTATTGAGAGACCTAAATGAACAGGCTTTTTGCTAGACTGTTGACATTTAGTTCATTCCTTGCAGAGAAGGTGTAGAAATGTTTCCGTCAAATATTAGACTGCAGAGATTTTGTTTGCAGAGCCCCTATTTTTTAAATCTATTTATGTATCTAATCTATCTATTATCTGTCTATGTATCCACCCACCTACCTACCTGTATCTTGAGCTATGGAGGTATCTATGCCATATTTTTATAAATAGAGGAAATATTCTTTAGGTTGAAATTGGCTATTTTGAAAGTTTTACTGGATATTTTAAATTTTATTCAGGTGAAACACACCTATTCATTCAGCCTGTTACACCCTTTTCAAAATATTTGAATGATGTACAGTGTGGTTTCAAAACTTGTTAACTGGGTATAATTCAAACCAGACTTGTCAGTAGCCATGCTAGTATCTACTTTACCATTTCGTACATAACAACCTTTAGAAATCCAGAATGAGGTCCTGTCAGGATGAAGAAAATGACTAAGACCTGCAGTGGGATCAGCAGTAGGACCTATGTAAGACTTCTGGGAAGCCGAGGAAAGCATGCAGAAGACAAGATCAGAAATTAAGGATTATTTAGACACTGAAGAGGAGCTATACTAAGTCAGGTAAATAGAAGTATTTTGCTAAATACAGAAGGATCAGTGTACTCAGTCATTTAATCCGGTTAGAACATTTGACTCAAGCCAACCTATCCCCACTTTGTTTTCCTGTAATCTTAACAATTTTCAGATAATTGTTTCCTGCACTAGTATGTCAGAGTCTAAAGATAGACTCGCAGCCTTAGAATTAAAACAAAGCATCTGTTGCAAAAAATAAAGTTGCTTTTTCCTCCTCAAATAGCTAAGATCTGTAGTAAACAAAGAAAAAAATTGTAAAGTTGTTTTGTTTCTCAAATTAGAAGTGTCAATAATATTACTGCCCTATTTAATTGGAATGTACATAATCTATCAATAATTGTAATTTAGCTTACTGTTTCTTTGTAAATTAAACCAATCCAGGCATTTTCAAAATGATTTCAATATTATTTACTTTGGATAAATCAGTCACAGTAGAAATTATACACTCTCAGCTCTTTTAGATACATCATGTAAGTGGATTCATGCAATATTTGTTCTCCTGTGACTAGTTTGTTTCACTTAGCATAACGTCCTTTAGGTTTATGCATGTTGTAACAAATGGTAGGTATTTCAGTTAGTTCTGCGTACTATAATAAGATATCATAAATTGGATCGCTTAAACAACAGCATTTATTTCTCAGAGTTCTAATGGCTATGAGCTTCAAGATCAAGGTATTGGCTGGTATTGTTTCTAGGGAGGGTCCTCTTTCTAGTCTACCACCTTGATATATCTCTACATGGTAGAGAGGTAAAGGAAGCAAGCTCTCTCCTATCTCTTAGAAGGGAACCGTTTTCATCTAATCACATTCCAAAGGCTCTGTCTTCAAATACCATCCCACTGAGGATTAGGGTTTAAGCATATGCATTTTCGATGACACAAACATTCAGTCTATAGCAAGAAGATTTCCTTTTTCAAGGCCAAAAAATAGTCCACCTTATGTATATACAGCATTTTCTGTATCCAATCAGCAGTTGGTTGACATTTAAATTGCTTCCACATCTTGATTCGTGTGAATAATGACTGAAATGAACATGTTAGTGCAGACATCTCTTTGAGATGCTGTGAGTAGAGAGACATGGAGAATTGTTAAAAATATCACTAACATAGAATCATTAAATGCTGGAGATTTACTGTACAACAGTATACTTACAGTTAACAGCACTGAATCATACTTTTTATAATTTATTGAGGGAAGATATCAGGTTGTTTTTGTTGTTTTCTTAGCACACACACACACACACACACACACACACACACACCCCTCTCTTAGTTTGCCCTTAAACTTCTCCAGGTCCCATTTTAAGCCACTAATGCACACAATCCTATGTGTCAGTACACAAGACAGGGGTCAGTATGCAATTAAATTATAACTACACATTACTCATGAGAGAAGGGGAGACCACAAGTGAATCCAATATTTTCTCTCTACTTCCTGCTGGTTCCTGATGTTGACATACAACTCCAGTCCTTTCTTGTGTGTGTGTGTGTTTTGTAGGATTTGTGTTACTTTTAATTTCTTATTTTACTAATGTCTTACAGTAAGTGTGAGGAGTAAAGACAGGGATGGAGTAAAGGTAAGGAAGAATAGAAAAGTATCTTTCAAGTTCCTTGAACTATTGAAGCATGTGCTACGATAAGAAAATTTAGTAAAAGCATCATGTCCTTTCACCAGAGCTCTTAAAGGAGATGTGGAACAGAGTCAGAGCAACTCTTCAGCTGTGGCAGGAGTGACTGCTGGACAGAGAACAAATCCTGCATCAGCCATGGCACACGTGAAAGACTGGGCAATGCAGATGCTACACAGTTGGGCAGATGAAGAGCTGACGCCAGAATCTACTTCTAACAAGCAAGTAGGCACATGCACACCCCTTCTCTGGTCTGAATGTCTCTTCCTCTCCAGCAGGACCCCATCAACTGTGCAGCCATGGGGTAAATGTTGGGGAATTCTTTTAGAAAAGAGAAAGATTACTTTTTTAATATTTGCTTGTGGTTGATTGACCAGAAGTGGTTTATTTTACTTTTGGGCAGTAGCATTGTATTCTGCCCAACACAAAAAATATCCAACACTTAGCACTGATAAAAGACATAGGAGGGGGAAAGCAAGGACTCATTAGCACTTAGACTAGTGGGAATGGGAATACATGAATTCTAAGGGGTAAGGGCAGGAGAAAGCTAATTCTATGTCACCACAAATGAACTGACACATAAAGGACACCTTGGCTTTTTCCACTCATAGAAACACTCACTTCTCCTAGCTTACACTAGTAAATCATTTCTAGCCTGCACTACTAAATCTAAGGTTAGCATAATTACAGTTTGGGATAACTATTTGCTGTACTTCTAAAGTAAAACTGAAAAGCTAAATCCTTAACAGATTTTTCCCCAATTAAATAGATTTGTGCAAGCAAAAAGCCTAAAGTCTAGGGATATTTTTCATTATTTTGTTTGGGAAAACCCTTGAAAACCATTTTTTTTTAACCTACAGAATTGAAATAATATGAAATAGGCAGGGATGAGTCATTACACGAATCATAGACATGGTCAACACGCATCTAATTTTACCCACTGAGCAAAGAGAGCTAACAGGGGTAAGTTCTTTTGAGAAAAACCAAAATGTGTTTAAAAGGGAAGACTACTACACGAGACAAAATTTTCCTGCATGGAATAAAAGGATATATGGAATTGAGGGAGGTAGAAGGTGTACATTAAACAAACACATATTATTAGTGAAATAGTTCTATCAGAGTGGAATTATAGAACTATTTCACTAATAATATGTGGAATTGGGTGTGGACCATTAGTTTATCTTTGACAGTGATCTTATGTTTCAGATATCTAGAGTAAGATTATTTAGCCCGGTAATGACTGAGTAACATGAACAGTTTTAATGTCAGTTCACAGCAAATGATGATGATCACAGATGTAGTACCTTAGTTTGTACTTCCTTTGCACCTGAATCATCAATCACTGTGAAGCTTGAGCTGAAAGTCAGAAAGCTGTATTCTTAGATAACTCGTCTGTGATTGCTCCAGGACTGCAGTTTAATCTATGGGATGCTTTTCTTATTAGAGAATGCAAATATTAAATACTAAATATGAGACTGAAGCCTTAAAGACATTTTATAGTGGTGGCAGGTGTTATGGTTTAGGAATAGGCTGTTTCACAAGTCAAATGAATATAATTTCCTTTTAAGCATTAACTTTTTCAAAGCAGTGGCATATTTTTTGGTTTGAAATGGTGATTTCTTCTATGTTTGATTTCTCGGTTTTCTGAGTAGATATTACTGTCTCCTCTAACATTTCTTCAAAACTTTCCCCTATCTGAGAGGTTTGCTTAGCTGCTACCTTAGATGCCTCCTCCTCCTGTTTCTTAAGTGATAGCCCAGAGGATGAGACTTTGGAGGTTGTAGAACTGAGGATTCTAGGTGGGAGCAGAAAACTCGGATTAGGAAGTGGATTCAGCCCCAAAACGCTTAACCCACTGGTGCTAAAATGTGTCTCTTCACCTTCCAGCAGTTTCCTGTAAGCTGCTACCTCAATGTCAAGAGTCATTTTGACATTGAAAATGTCCTGGTATTCCCGAAGGTGGCGTGCCATCTCACTCTTGGTGTTCCTCAGATCATTCTCCAGCTGCCCAGTGCTATCCTGGTAGCCAGCCACTACGGCACTGTGCCGCTACTCCAGCTCCAGGACATCCCTCTCCAAGGACTCCTTGGCCCAACACAGGCCCTCGATCTCGATGGTGCACGCCTGCAGCTGGCACCGGTACTCGTGGATCTCCTCACGGCTGGCCTGGACGGCCTCGGTGTTGCGGGCACCTGTTTCTTCAGGTTGGCTGACTTGAACTTGTAACTTTACTCCAAGGACTTCAGGTTCTTAGTGGCCAGGGACTCGTACTGCGCGCGAATCTCCCTCAACACCAAGCTCAGGTCTGGTTTAGCCGCAGCCACGTCCACCTCGGCCGCGGCCTGTGATGACGCCTGAAGCGTAGCCAGCAGCTTGGCTACCTCCTCGTGGTACACCAAGCGCACGAAGGCCAGTTTGTCTAGCAGCGACTCCACCTTCTACTCCAGGTTCAGTCGGGCCAGTATGCTGCCGTCCACGTGGCGCCGCCCACGACGCGCTGCTGCGCCTTCAGGGCGCGCTCCACACCTTCACGTCCACAGCTCTTCTCGCAATGCATTCGCCGCAGCTGCACCTCCTGGCCAGCCAGTAGCGCTCCAGCAGGGCCTGCGCGTGCGCCAAGCTCGCCTCCTCCAGTTGCGCGCGCAAATCGGAAGAGCTCGCTGATGCCCGACGGCTCGGCGTGCCGCTGCCTCAGGGCAGCCAGGTAGGTCTCCTGCGGGTGGTTCTGCGTCTCCAGCTGATGCACCTTCGGTGAACAGCATGAAGCGGTTGTTGAGGGCCTGCAGCTGCTCCTGGTTGGTGCAGCTAATCTTGTACTCGTTGGTGAGCGCTGCAGCCTGGCTTAGGTGCAGCCTGTCAGACGCCGGTGGCCGGCGATGGGCCAGGCCGAGGCGGAGACCTAGCAATGTAGCCGAGGAGGAGTTGATCGAAGGAGGCCACAATGCAGCGGGGCACCGACTGCGAGCGGAAGCTGCCCGCGCCGCTGACCCGGAGAGGCACGGACAGGCGAGAGCTATCCCCAACACTTTGAGGTAGGAGGAAGAGGAGCACAGGTAGTGCTCCCAGCCAAAGCTCATGGTGCTGGGATGGGGCCGGGCCTGCGGCTTCGGTGGGAGCAACAGGAGAAAGGAAAGGTGTGGCAGGCAGGGCCCCCAGTCCTTTCATCATGAGCGAAACGTGAGGCGAGGAAGAGGTGAAACTCTGCCTTTAGAGAATGACTAACTTCCCGCTGATTTAGAAAGTGCTGCTGGTCATCTGAGAGTTAACCGTGTGTAAAAAGCTTCATCAATCTCTGCCACTTTTAAGAACCTTTCTATTGACGCCACAGTCTTTTCTCAAAGATATAGCTGCTTGTTATTTAGCAGAACATTGATCTTTGCATTCAATTTGAAATGCATAGATATCTGCAAATATTTGCTAAATTTATGAATTCTAAAACATTCATAGAGTGAATATTTTATATTAGGTATCACTTTAAAACGGAGCATGACTCATCAACCACATAGTGAGGGTATTGCTTTTGTTAAGGATTCAGTTAAGAGAGTTGAGTGTTATATTGAATAATAAAGTGAGACAATGTTGTACACACAAGGTATATACTTACATTGGGTTGCAAGAGGATTCTTTTTCTTTTTTTTTTAATTGTACCTTAAGTTCTGGGATACATGCGCAGAACATGTAGGTTTGTTACATAGGTATACATGTGCCATGGTGGTTTGCTGCACCCATCAACCTGTCATCTGCATTAGGTATTTATCCTAATGCTATCCCTCCCCTGGGCCCCCACCCCTCAACAGGCTGCAAGGTGGGATGTCCCCCTTCAATCCATGTGGTCTCATCGTTCAACTCCCACTTATGAGTAAGAACATGCAGTGTTTGATTTTCTTTTCCTGTGTGTGTTTGCTGAGAATGATGGTTTCCGGCTTCATCCATGTCCCTGCAAAGGACATGAACTCATCCTTTTTTATGACTGCATAGTATTCCATGGTGTTTATGTGCCACATTTTCTTTATCCACCCTGTCATTGATGGGCATTTGAGTTGGTTTCAAGTCTTTGCTATTGTGAGTGAACAGTGCTTCAATAAACATACCTATGCATGCATCTTTATAGTAGAATGGTTTCTAGTCCTGTGGGTATATACCCAGTAATGGGATTGCTGGGTCAAATGGTATTTCTGGTTCTAGATCCTTGAGGAATTGCCACACTGTCTTCCACAATGGTCGAACAAATTTACACTCCCACCAACAGTGTAAAAGTGTTTCTATTTCTCCACATCCTCTCCAGCATCTGTTGTTTCCTGACTGTAATGATTACCATTCTAACTGGTATGAGATGGTATCTCATTGTGATTTCAATGTGCATTTTTCTAATGATCAGTGATGAAGAGGTGTTTTTTCATATGTTTGTTGGCCACACAAATGTCTTCTTTTGAGAAGTGTCTGTTCATATTTTTTGCCCACTTTTTGATGGGGTTGTTTTATTTCTTATAAATTTAAGTTCTTTGTAGAAACTGGATATTAGCCCTTTGTCAGATGGATAGTTTCCAAAAATTTTCTCCCATCTGTAGGTTGGCTGTTCACTCTGATGATGATTTCTTTTGCTGCAGAAGCTCTTTAGTTTAATTAGATCCCCTTTGCGAAGGACCACTTCAAGGAGAACTACAAACCACTGCTCAAATAAGGGAGGACACAAACAAATGGAAAAACATTCCATGCTCATGGATAGGAAAAATCAAGTCATGGAAATGACCATGCTGCCCAAAGTAATTTATAGATTCAATGCTATCCCCATCAAGCTACCACTGACTTGCTTCACCAAATTAGAGAAAACTACTTTAAATTTTATAGGGAATTAAAAAAGAGCCCATATAGCCAGCACAATCCTAAGCAAAAAGAGCAAAGCTGGAGTCATTACACTACCTGACTTTGAACTATACTACAAGGCTACGATAATCAAAACAACATGGTACAGATACCAAAACAGATATATAGGCCAATGGAACAGTACACAAAGGCCTCTGAAATAATATCATACATTTACAACCATTTGATCTTTGACAAACCTGACAAAAACAAGCAATGGGGAAAGGATTCCCTATTTAATAAGTGACGTTGGGAAAACTGGCTAGCTATATGCAGAAAAAGATGAAACTGGATCCCTTCCTTATACTTTATACAAAAAATAACTGAAGATGGATTAAAGACTTAAGACATAAAACCATAAAAACCCTAGAAGAAAACCTAGGCAGTACCATTCAGGACATAGGCATGGGCAAAGACTTCATGACTAAAACACAAAAAGCAATGGAGACAAAAGTCATTTTTTTTAAAACGGAGTCACTCTGTCACCCAAGCTGGAGCACAGTGGTGTGATCTTGTCTCACTGTTGCCTCTACCTCCCAAGTTCAAGCAATTCTTCTGCCTCAGCCTCCCAAGAAGCTGGGATTACAGGTACCTACCACAAAGCATGGCTGATTCTTGTATCTTTAGTAGAGATGGGATTTGACCATGTTGGCCAGGCTGTATTTGAACTCCTGACCTCAAGTCACCCACCTTTCTTGGCCTCCCAAAGTTCTGGGACTGCAGGCATTAGCCACCATGCCCAGCCAAGAGGATACTTTCTTAGGCTGAAATCTGAGTACTAATAAATATCTATTCATCTAAAATTCAGGAGAAGCATTTGAGTACAAGGAACAGCCATTGCAAAGACCAAAAACTGGAAGTAGCACGGTATCATTATGGAAACTAGAGATGCCCAGGATGGCTGAAACCTGATAAGCATATGAAACCCCTCTATTCCTTTGTCTCTTTTGTCCTTATGGGCCACTTTTAATACACTTATTGGTGTGGGAACCAGCTTTTCACAGGTGAAACATATCTTAGCTCTTTGCGTTATTACACCGTTGACTCGAGCTTTCTTCTCCAATTGTATAGGGAAGAGTTGGCATTAGACCCCTGAGAGAAACCCTGACCCTCATCCATGTGGCAGCAGAGGGTTGGGACCCAGTGAATGGGAACCAAATGCTGTATTTATTTCCTCTGTTTTCTTAAAACAACAAACAAACAAAAGGAACCTCATTACCTCTATCTACTTACTGTCACCAAGCTTCATCTCATTCCAGGTATGGGGAATAAAAATACATTTTGTGCTGTGAAACTATGTGTCAGCCCATTTACTTTTACACTTGGTGCAGTGCCCTCCAAATAATTGATTTAGGATCTGATGAAATTTTCCCAGCTTTCATGTTTGGAGTATTGTACAGAAGAAAACAGCAACCCACCTTTAATATTTCAAGTTATCTGACTGCTTCAGGTGAATAATCTACATATCTTTCTGTCAGAATAAGGGAAAGGTATTCTTTCTGTTTCTGTTGTCATCAGGCACTAGCATTCCAGCACAGCAGGTACTTGAGGAACAGGTGCCGGCGTAGAGGATGTCAGGAAGAGTAGAGCTATGAAAGCAACTAGAGAATTGGAAGATCCTGTGAGATGATTAGTGGGAACATTTGGTGTGTAGTCTTTTGAGAATTTAGGAGGTTTCTTGTTCTTTCCCTTTCTCTGAGAAACTCAGAATTCTTGGGATTCAATGCTGGTTTTGAATAATAGATTTCAACCACTGTGTTAGATAGCCTATATGCATGCTTATATATGTGTATATACACACACACACACATATATGTGTGTATGTGTAGGATATGTAGGATATATATGTTATATATAATTATATATACTTATATGTAAAGTAGGACATAGATAGATTGATAAAATTTAAAAACATAGCATGAGTCAGACATACACTTATAAAAAATAAAATTCAAACTCAGCAGGTATATAACAAAATATTTTATTGCAAATATATTTTATCTTATATCATCATATTGCTTGACCAGCAATCTACCAGTAAGCTTATATCACATAGGACTTCTTTGTGGTGATTCTGAAGAAAAATATAGAAATATGTTAAATGTGTTTATTAAAGTCATGAGTCTGATTATACAGAAAAATACAAAAAGCTAGAAGTTGAAATTAAAATTTTGTGGTAGGGTGTGATATTGCATAATTAATTTAAAATATTCAGTGTAGAGCATTGTGTCTTAACAGTATCAAATATATGGTCCATCACAAACATAAAACTAGTATCCATTTGCAGGCAGAATCTATGAGTCCCTCTGTTTTTATCCTCTATATTGGTCAATTTCAATGAGAGATCATTAGTTTTGCTTTTGTGAGCAAAACTATCAGAATATTCACTTTCCCAATAGGATTTAACCAAGACATTCTAATCATGATCCTTTCTTTCAAGAAATGTCACTAACATGGCAAGCCAGGCATCCATTGTCACCCTGGTAGATCTTTATGTGGATAAAACTTGTCTTTAGGCTGCAGACAGCTCTTTAATCTTATAATGGTTCAGAATTATCCAACTGTATTCTGTTTTTAGGCTTTTCACTGGAAGAGAAATCCACCCTGAGTCTCTTATTTTATTAACGTATTTGGCTGGATAGATCAAAGTTTTAAAAATAATAAGACCAGGATTTCAATGACTTCATATAATGATACAGTTCTCCTACAGTTCTTGTGATTTTAGTACCTACAGAGATTAGAACATTTTTATTTTATATTTGGCATTGTGTAAATTTAAATCACAGTGTTGTTCCCATTATTATATTTGAGATGTAAATTCTTAAGAACAAATGAAAATATACCTATAAATCTAACATTTCTTTAAATACTGCAAAAAAATGCCTTAAATATAATAACATCTAAAAAGGTCACATTTTTCTGACAAAATCTAAGCTTTTAGTGACTACTTTTTTATATTACTATTTTTTACACAGCAAATATACTAGAATCTCACAATTGTGTCACTTCTCATGGCCCTTCATTATTTTATCTCCCCTTTTTCTTTTTCTTTTATTAAAACAGCAGAGGTCTGTTTGGAGCTCCCCTGCTTGGCACTGCTGCAGGGATTTAAACTTCAGCAGGTTCAAAGAAAACAAGAATTATAAGGAGAAGCCTTGGATTTATATAGATTCTTTTGAAGAGCTCAAAGTATGAGAAAGCTTGCACGGTCAGGGTTCAGGTTACACAGGGTAGAACATGGCAATCTCTGTATTCTTGTCAGCCTCTCATCCTTCTATATGATTCCAAAAACACCTTATTGAAAATGGTAGGTACATTATCAGTCAGAGTCCTATCAGGAAACACAGTTCTACTCATATTTTTCAAGAGTCTTTATGAAGTATTTACAGAAGTAAGGTCTGGGTTAAGGGAGATAACAAAGGGCATTGAGACATTCAGAGACTAATATGCCTTTGCTGGCCTTACACTGGAAAAGATAACAGGAGGAAATTACGCTGCTGAAGCCCAGTGAGAGTAAGATCCACAGAGGAATGGCTGGCCAAGGGGTCCTGTAGTGGTCAGTAGATATAGGCACAATCTTAAAATGCTGCCCACAGCAAGAAGGGTGGATAAGAGTGATCCCTTCTCCTTTCCGCTCATCTCCCTGTAGCTCCAGATTCGCTCACCTAATTGGAAGCAAACCTATATGGAAGCCTGAGTAATGCAGTCTGGAGAGGTCTTTTTATAAGGTCACAAAGAATAGAGAATTAATGTAGAACAAGGCAGAAAAACAAAAAAGGCACAGTCATGACTGTTGCCATTTAGATTTTTTTTCTTTGCTCAAAATGAGTAATTTGTATTCACTACAGCAAAGACAAAATGCTAATAAATTATAATATTACTGTGGGATGATATCAATTAAGTCATCCTGCCACTAAAATATAAATTGTAACATTAGCCAGCTCCAGAACTCATCATATGAGGGAGAGAAAATTGGGGGGGAAAAGAGGTTGAAATAGCCAAATAATTATAGATAAAGGAAGTGCATAGCTGCGGAAATGAAATACACAAGACATGGAACATAAGAACATATAAATAGTATCAATAGGTATAAATAGTCTTTTATTTTGCTTAATTTTGTTCATAGTTCTTATAATTTTCTCTATTTAGGTACTTATATCTTTGAAATTATATATCCCCTCCATACTCAAAGTAGTATGGTTACAGTGGCTGATCATGTGGCATACAATAGAAGCATTTCAATCCATCATTTATCTAATCCTTCAGACTCATTCTTCAGTGTTGTAGGAATGGAATAGCCCTTCAATTTTATGATCATAGCTAGTACTGGACACAGATTTCAATCATTCAATCAGTCAATTTGTTTGATTCAGGAACTCATGCTAACATATTAAGTTATAATGCACAATTTGATAGATTCCACCCCCATTTAACTATATTATCCTTATTCCTATAACCCTTTTAGAATCCTTTTTCCCCTAATACTCCCACAAGTTAGCTCATAAAGTTGGAATGAATTCACTGTTCCTTTGAGGTATATGTATTTTCTTTGGAAGCCAAATTCAATTTTTTTTTCCCTCTGGATCATGTTGGAGTTTAACTTTTGTTATATTTTCTGGACCTAGTTATTGTTCCTGAAGAATATAGGGTTCTCTTTGCAAGTAAACTGAATGTGTTAAAAATCATGGCATGATCTTTATTGAAGGAAAGACTTGTTTCCTCATACCAGGAAGGATGGGCCTAGAATCTAGGTGTTCACATTCATCAGCATCTGCTAAATCTCAATTCCTTGTCTTTCAAGGCACTTTTGTTTCCCTTATACTATATGAGACCTAGGATTTAGCTGACATGCTGCTGGGTAGCCTCCATAGTAAGGCTTTTATTTTTTAATAATGTATTAGTGAAAAACTACTTTAGATTTGAAATACTTTTCAGAAAAGCCATATATTTTAAAAGGTACCAATATAATCCTTAAAAAATCATAAAGTGAAATAAAAGATTCATTTTTTTCTCATTGTGGTTTTGATTTGCATTTCTCTAATGACCAGTGATGATGAGCTTTTTTCTTATGTTTGTTGGCTGCATAAATGTCTTCTTTTGAGAAGTGTCTGTTCATATCTTTTGCCCAGCTTTTGATGGGGTTGTTTGTTAATCCTGATAGTTTTATGTTGGGCTAGTAATAAAGCCTAGTGGTGATTCAATGAATTTTAGGGAAAGAAACAAGGCACTGGACCACTGAAGTAATATAGGGATGTGTTATTATTCTATCTTTGGCATGTAACTGTTATGCACATGTATGCACATATATCTGTTTGCAACAATTTACAGTAAAATGAGAGTATAAACTTAATCTCAAAGATGTGATAATTTAGGAAGTCATAATTCAATAAAAGTAGGAACAACCCCCTTAACCTAGTTTTCTTTTTGAGACAGAGTCTCCCTTTGTCATGCAGACTGGAGTGCAGTGGTACAATCTTGGCTCACTGCAGCCTCTGCCTCCCAGGTTCAAGTGATTCTCCCGCCTCAGCCTCCTGAGTAGCTGGAAGTACAGGTGGATGCCACCATACCTGGCTAATTTTTTTTTGTATTTTTAGTAGAGACAGGGTTTCACCGTGTTGGCCAGGACGGTTTCAATCTCCTAACCTCATGATCTGCCCGCTTTGGCCTCCTGAAATGCTGGGATTACAGGTGTGAGCCACTGCACCCAGCCATCTGCAGATGCCAGAAAGACAATTGAATAGGAGGAATGGAGGGCACAGCTACCCTCAAGTCTTTTATTGGCATCACTAATCACTGTACATCGTCATACAAAGTGTTATTGCTTCTAAATTACTATGTTGGCAAAGTAGGAAGAAGTGTCTATTTTTTAAAATTTTTTGTTTTTTGAGATGGCGTTTTGCTCTTGTTGCTCAGGCTAGAGTACGATGGCGCTATCTCCGGTCACTGCAACCTCCACCTCCCAGATTTAAGCAATTCTCCTGCCTCAGCCTCCCAAGTAGCTGAGATTGCAGGCTTGCGCCACCATGCCTGGCTGATTTTTTTTTTTTTTGAAACAGAGTCTCACTCTGTTGCCAGGCGCCAGGCTGGAGTGCAGTGACACAATCTCAGCTTACTGTAACCTCCACCTCCCGGGTTCAAGCAATTCTCCTGCCTCAGCCTTCCGAGTAGCTGGGACTACAGGCGCACGCCACCACACCCAGCTATTTTTGTATTTTTAGTAGAGATGGGGTTTCACCATGTTGGCCAGGATGGTCTCTATCTCTTGACCTGGTGATCCGCCTGGCTTGGCCTCCCAAAGTGCTGGGATTACAGGCTCGAGCCACCACGCCCAGCCTAATTTTGTATTTATAATAGAGACGGGGTTTCTCCATATTGGTCAGGCTGGTCTTGAACTCCTGACCTCAGGTGATCCTCCCACCTCGAACTCCTGAAGTGCTGAGTTTACAGGCATGAGCCACTCCTGGCAAAGTGTCTATGTTTTTATGTGGTCTTTCTAACCCTAAGTTGTAACCTATAAATTATAAACCAAAGGTTTTAGAATTTCTTAATATATCAATCCCAAGTTAATAAATTTTGGCCCAAAAGAAATAACCACAGTTGTGTTGGTGGCCCCGTTTCCCCAACTCTTAAAAAAAAAAAGGAAAATATTTAGCATATAGCCTTCAGTATCTCCTACTTTATCTGGAAAACCATGATGACATTTTTTGTTTCATGGCATCAGTGTAAGAAAAGACAACTTATCAATATTTGTTACAAAGCCTTGACTTTTTTTTGTTCATAATTATGCTGGAAAATGCATGCATGTCCTTTGGCATTACAGGGTTCTTCCTTAAGGAGACCTGATCTCTACCTGTGGAAATGACCTATGGATTTGTGAACTAGAAACTGACAGAAGAACCATGCCTTTCCCTGACTGTTTTTCATGTTCCCCATCTTTATGGAAAAATACACTTGGTATACAAAAAAACTTCATATAATTAATATATACAAGTTGGTGGATTTTGGCATATCTATACGCTTGTGTTACCATCACCACAATCCAGATAATCAACGTGTCCATTCTCTCCCAAACTTTTCTTGTGTCTTTTGTGTGTGTGTGTGGATGTGTATGCTAAAGATATTTGACATGAAGTCTGCCATCTTAAAAAAATGTATACTTCCCAGTTCTTGAGCTTTTATTGATACAAATCAAGTCACACCATATTGGCTATCCATTTCTATTCTAGGTAAACCATGATGTATTTAGTTATTATCACCAAGCCCTGTGGATCAAGTTTTCTTGATGACCTCTCAGGTATTGTTGCCCATTAATAGTAATGTTTTCCTTGTGGATTCTGAAAGGTAAGTTTTGCCATGTCCACTGATTGTTAGATGGTCCATGGCATTATCCTCTCACTGAAAATACCACCATACAGAGAATGATTCCCGTTGAAATTCTGAGAAATGTTGGAATCCCCCTTGTCAGTGGATTCCTTACTAACTTAGTTCCATTCTTAGGAAACTCTAAGAACTACTTTTGTTTCTTTTTCAACACTCTGGTTCTCTTCTACAATTTTTGAAAACCTTTATTGAGGTTTTTCAATAGAGAAGTTCATTGAGGGTCAGGCACGGTGGCTTACGCCTGTAAGCCCAGCACTTTGGGAGGGCAAGGTGGGCAGATCACGAGGTCAGGAGATTGAGACCATCCTGGCCAACATGGTGAAACCCTGTCTCTACTAAAAATAAAATTAGCAGAGCATGGTGGCGTGTGCCTGTGGTCCTAGCTACTCAGGAGGCTGAGGCAGGAGCATTGCTTGAACCTGGGAGGCAGAGGTTGCAGTGAGCCAAGATTGTGCCACTGCAGTTCAGCCTGGGTGACAGAGCGACACTGTCTCAAAAAAAAAAAAGTTCACTGAAAACCAGTATAGATGCCACATATGGCTACTAAGAGTTTCCAAGACTAAAAAAAGAAATAAATTTTTATTACCGTTGGTTCCATGAAAGTATCAGTAGTCTAGAATATTGTGTCCAACATTTTTTGTGGCAAATTAAGCTTTTAATATCCAAGTGGAAAACTATTTTAAGAGATCTAGTTGAAAGAGTCAGACTTGGAATGTGTTTAAATTTTGGGAATGTACACCAAGTTGGGTGGTATTGATTTGCTTCCAGGAAACAACTCCAGTTGAGACCCAGTAAGCTGTCTGTTTGAGGAGGAGGAAGGAAATAATTGGCAAGATAAGTTCTCAGAGAAGTAACTGACTCAATCCATTCTCATGTCACGGCCCTAACCAAGTGAACAGGGGTTTAAGGAAATTTTCCAAGTTATGCAAAGACACAGATAATCAGAGAAGCAAAGCAAAAGTTCATCATAAAAATGAAACAAAGTAGCAGAGAAACACAGATTTTTATTACAAGTATCTCCAGTTGACAATAGCTTGTAAATCTAATCTAGAAAAAAAATGAGAATAGTATTTTTGGACTCTGCATTTTCTTGATAATTAAAAATACAAACCTTTTTTTATGTCAGACATAATTGGCAATTCTAAGGCAAGGCTGACGTATTTTGGCAGGTCTAAGGAGTAAAAAAAACTAATAAAATAATTCCTGCTCCTTAGTTCTGCTTGTGCATGTGTTTCTTTGAAACAACATTGAGTGAAATTATTATAAATTAGAACATCTTGCCTAAATTGTAAGTGTGCATTTTTCTAGTAATTCATTTGATGTTTAGATTGACATGTTATGCTAATATGTAAAATAACTTCTAAATAAATGTCACCTGTACCATTTTCCAGGGCCTACGAAGAAAAGAATATAGTATTAACTAAAATTTTCTATTTTTAATCAATTGTTAACTAAATATACACCACTCTAAAAAAATGCTTATTGTATAACTTAAAAGTTTCTGGAGGTTTTGAAGATGTGAGATACTAAGCTAATATGAGAATATTTATATAATCATTATAAAATTAAAGAGAAACTAATATTTTTTTCAGAATTTTGGCTTGAAATATCTTGAGTTTTATGTTTAAATATTTTGAATATTTAAATAAATAATTAAAATATCTTAAAATAATAGTTTCTATCTCAAATCAACTGATAAACTTAAAGAAACCTAGAATTTTTGTAATTAAAACCTGTTAGTATTTTGGAGAAATGTGGATCAATATGATCATTTTGGTTTAATCTTCATGTAGGCAGAATATATTAATTTTTATTCAGTGTTAGTGAAGATGTTATGAAGGCACATATGCTTCTGAATGTGTTATATTCTGTTGCCTACATTATAGCATTAAAGAATGCCAGGTCAAGTGTGTCATCCTTAGCAAAATTGAAACCAGGGTGTCTCAAGTCAATCAGTATCACATACATTACTAAGGGACTGACAGATTTAACAAATGAGCTGAGATAGAGATGGACATTTTGAAGAAAACATATTATTCCACTTCTTCACTTTCCTGGGTTGCATGTACTTTAGCTTATTTACTCTGATTACTCTTTTTAATAAATTATTCAGCTCTGTCTAATTTCCTGTTGAAACAATTCATAGCATTTTTAAATTTCAAAACAATGTTTTCATTTCTATTAGTTCTTTTGAGCTCTTTTTCCATGTATGAGTTTTAAATAGTCTCTGATACTTGGTTGTTATTGAATGCCTTGTTAATATGTTTTATCACTTTATAATCATTATTTAAAGGTCTTTTCCAAGAAGAGTTCTATTCTGTAAAACCCCTGAAATGTAATTTCTCCTTTTAGTTGGATCTTCTCTTTTATTCATTATATAATAGGTTATTCAGTAAAACAAAGATTAGACAGTACCTGCTGATGGACTTATGATTAACTTTATAGAGAGAATTGGCAGGAGCAAGCCAGGAGTATTATGGGCTATGAGGCCCTGGAGAGAGAAAGATTTCAGGAACAGCTCCCATGATTGTAGCCTAATTAAGTTTGTAGGAAACAATGCCATTTACTGAAACAGGGAAGAAGTGGGATTTAGGGCAGATGTAGAAAAAGGAAACAGACATTTCAATTTTTGAATAAATTATGATAGTAATCTAAGCAATTTTGTGTGCAATTCTGTTCATAAGAATGTTTGCTTTGAAGCTAGCTTTCTATTTAATGGATTATTTATTTATAATCCTACAAATGAGCCTCCACTAATTGAAGTGATTCACATATTTTTGCATTCTTTGCCACTAAAAGAAACTAACAAATAAATTTACCAAATTTAGGAAATGACTATGTATGGCCATGAATGTAAAAGAGACAGTGTTTTCATTGGTTTTTTTTCTTCTTCTATTTTGGTACACATGTTGTCAGCAGAAAAAATAGTAGTCAAATATAAATTTTAAAATACGTAGAATTCTTAAGAGTTAAGTTAAATTCGTGTTTAATTTGACACACTTTAACATGCTAAGAGTAAATTCCATATTTTAAGGATCAGAATTAAGATAATTGATGTTAGTAAAAGTCTATGAAAAACATTTAAAATAAAATTATAAAGGTTTATCAGTTTTTGGGTATCCATAAATGAAGAAGGCTTTATCTTCCCAATTATGAGGAAACCTCACTCTACTTAAACTAGAGTGGATTTTGTTCTCTGCAACTGAACCCTGAAGGACAACACTCAAAGGGGAAATTGATGTGAAATAAAATGCTGAACTTCAAGAAATTGGTAGTGATGGAGGTCTATTCTGTCTTATTTATATATGACCTATGTGAAGTATTTGAAGTCAGAGGAAGTTTGCAAAGGCACACAGTGCCAGAGAAAATTTCCATCTGAGTATATCAATTATGTATGAGTAAGTATAAGAAATATTTTAAAAGTACAGTTTTATATGCCAAGGAATAATAGTAGAGTGTTGTAGGAGATCATCTTAGCAACATCGTCTTAGATTAGAAAAAATGCCAAAATGGAGGAGTTCTGGGGATATCAACCATGATTTTACTGTTTGTATGAGGCCCTGTTTTTATACAGAAGGACAGTGGATAGTAGTGCAATTTTAAGCAAAGGGAGATCTGTTTTTAGTGAAAATGAGTAAGCACCTTGCTATTCCTCCCAACCCTAAAACTTTTGACTGTGTGCCAGTATGTACTTGAAAAGGTCCTTGAGGTGGAAGCTAGGAATAGCCAGGACAGAAAGTGGTGCATTTCAGAGATCTTTGGAGAGAAAGGGAGGAGAGGTGGATTCACAACTCTGTTAATTCACATTTAACATTTTACAACATTTAACCATTTTTATTAAACAATGTGATATAATGCACATAGATATTTTCATATACTTTGAGATTACTGTTAAAATTATTTATTAGATAAAAAGAATGATGAAGAACTAGAACTTTTGCATTATATAGATTAAAAGATACACCATTATACTCGACAAATTTTGTTCATGAATAGATTCTTAATTGAATATTTTTGTTTAGGAATAATTTGGAATATATAACTCAGAAAATATAATAGTTCTAAATTTGAGTAGATTGTCAAAGCAATCAAATATGTAGAAGAGTGGTTAATGATTTATTTCTTAAATGTACAGTAAAATTACGAGGGTCATGAAACTTAACAATAACAAAAACATTTCTTGACAATAAAATAAATGCCTAACATACTTGAAAATGAAGTCATACTCACATAATTTGCTCATGTAAATCTAAAGCATATAATTTGCTCTAGATTTAGCAGTGTTACATTCAGCAGGAAGCTGTCACAGAGCAATGAACCTGCAGTACACACAGATGTCCCTATTTGTAGGAACAGTTATCTCCATTCACCTATAACAGCAGGTCAACATTTTATTCTTCTTATTCTCTCTAGAATGTTGAGTTATACTTTTCCATGTAGAAACCAAATACGCACTTATATTTGTCTTTAACTTTTGGAGGTAAATTAATTGAATTAGTTTGAATCATAATTATTATTCTATTGACAGAATCATTTTCATATTATTTAATTAATTTGATTCATACTTTAACCTTTAAGGTAGTTAGAAAAATCTCTTATTATAGATACGTATGCATTAGGAAACTCACCCAGAAAAATCAACATTATTCAGCTTTTAAATTACAAACAAGAATCAACAAAATAAATCATTTGGTTACAAAATGATGCTGTAGTATTTTGCTACACATCTTATTACTTGTAGGTACATGAGTTTGTGCTTAAACATGACTAAAACTATTTTACTATTAGTTAAAATAAATCAATTAAATACTTCATTTGCCAGGCATGGTAGCTCACACCTGTAATCTCAGCAATTTGGAAAGCCAAGGTAGGAGTGTTGCTTGAGCCCAAAAGTTTGAGACCAGAGTGGGCAACATAGTTAGACCTTGCCTCTAGAAAATTTTAAAAATTAGCTGGGTATGGTGGTGGATGCCTGTGGTCCCAACTGTTTGGGGCGTGAGGTGAGAGGGTCCCTTGAGCTAGGGAAGTTGAGGATCCAGTGATACCTTTATCCTGCCACCATAGTCCAGCCTGGGTGACAGAGTGAGACCCTATCTCAAAATAATAATAATGCACACTTTAATTCACTTTTAAAGATCCAATACAATATTTTTGTCTCACCATCACCTTCATAATTTGTGGATTTGTTTTTCTTTTTTAACTTTATATAATAAAAAGCAGACGAAACATTAAAGCAGCAAGGAAGTTAGAAGGGAAGAAATAATCACAACTTATTTGTACCTTGTCCATAAAACGGTTAAAGACCTCTTTTAGACTTTTCTAAAATTAGTTTGGAAATGTGATTATGTCTCACATGACTAGAGAGAGAAAATTCTAAGACTTCTGTCTAGAATATCTTGTCCTTACTTGACTCTTTTGAAATCCCCAAACGTTACTTCCAATCTCAGTTCATATTCTGAGAAAGATTTTCTAATTCACTCCCCAATTACCAGTGTGATAATCTCTCCTTCTTGATATACTTTTAGCGGTATTTACTTATCTCCTATAATGGACATTGTGATTCTCATTATTATTATTACTTTATCATTTATATCATGTGCCATTGTGTATCAGTGATACAATTCTCAGTTCCAGGTGATTCTAGCTCTCCATTCTTTTTTCCTTTTTTGAATTCCCCAAACCTTACTTCCAATCTCAGTTCATATTCTGAGAAAGATTTTCTAATTCACTCCCTAAATTACCAGTGTGATAATCTCTCCTTCTTAATGTATTTTTAGCATTATTTACTTATCTCCCATAATGGACATTGTGGCTATTATAATTATTCCTTTATTATTTATATTGTGTGCCATTGTGTATTAGTGATGCAATTCTGAGTTCCCGATGATTATGGCTCGCCATTCTTTCCTTTGTCAGTTTTGGGATGGGTAGGACAGTATCACTTTGGCAGAGAAAAAAGGAAAAAATTTTATTCATCTTTGAATTATTGCTTCAATCAATTCTGAAGCTCATCTTATTAATACTTCTGTATTTTTCTTAGTTTTAATGGATTCACAGTTATATTCAGGCAAAGTGTCATGAAATGTAAACATTTGTAAAGTTCCATGAGCTATTCTTAAAATGTATATGAACAATATTAACCCATTATCTTGCAACTTATAAAGTTGATAAATAATTATCTCCATTATTAGGATTAGGAAACTGAGGCCTAGAAAGGTTAAAAACATACCCAAGTACACACAGTCATGAGTGGCAGAGCCAGAATTCCAATTCAGGCAGTTTGGTATAATGTCCATTCCTTGTAAACAACATGCCATATTGCTTCCACTGGCTCACATCTCCCTGTATGTGTCTACCTTTGCACTTTAGTTCTTTAAAGATAACTACCTGCACTTTAGTTCTTTCAAGATAACTTTTTTATTGTGTTTATTGGTCTATATATCTCCAGTTGAGATATATTTATCTCAACATCATGCTTGAAACATAATCAAATGTACTATTATGGGCAATATGGGGACTGTTTCTTCTAGAGAAAAATTACTGAGTAATAATCTACTCATTAATTGCTCCAGAAAAAAGAAAAGGAAAATTAACTAGATAAACTAAAAAACTACTGTCATTATTTTTGTCTACCCCCTTCTCCAATGGCGTCTGTCCTAAATATTCTTTAATGTTTGTTTCCAACATGTTTTGAAGATATTATTTTAGTTTATAAAATAATAACATTTGAATAGCCTGGTAGTTAACTACTCATCTTGCTCTATTATGTATTCTTTTTTTTTTGACCAAAAAGCAGAGAAATTTAATTTTTTAATTGTATTTTAGGTTTTGGGGTACATGTGCAGAACATGCAAGATAGTTGCATAGGTACACACATGGCAGTGTGTTTTGCTGCCTTCCTCCCCTTCACCCACATTTGGCATTTCTCCCCAGGCTATCCCTCCCCAGTTGCCCCTGCCGCCGCTGTCCCTCCCCTATTCCCCCCAATAGACTCCAGTGTGTAGTACTCCCTTCCCTGTATCCATGTGTTCTCATTTTTCATCACCCGCCTATGAGCGAGAATATGCGGTATTTCATTTTCTGTTCTTTAATTCAAAAATTGTTAAATACTTGCCAAGTATGTATTGAACCGTGCTATGGAGTCAATATTAAGTCTATTTCAATATTGCCTCTTGATATTATGCAGAAGGTTATTTATTTATTTAATTAATTAGAGACAGGATCTCCCTCTGTAGCTCAGGCTGGAATACAGTGGGGTAACATTGGCTCGCTGCAACCTCCGCCTCCCGGGATCAAGCAGTTCTCCTGCCTCAGCTTCCTGCGTAGCTGGGATTACAATTATGCACCACCAGGCCTGGCTAATTTTTGTATTTTTAGAAGAGATGGGGTTTTGCCTTGTTGGCCAGGCTAGTATCAAACTTCTGGACTTAGGTGATCCACCCGTCTTGGCCTTTCAAAGTTCTGGGACTATAGGCATAAGCCATTGCACCTGGCCAGGAGGTAATTTTGGAAATTATGTTAACAATTGGCCTGAGGAAATATTCACATGGTGACCCCTTACTGTCATATTCCACTGTCTCAGAGAAGTCAGCTATAGTCAGGGGTTTTTGAGTTGTTATTCTCCTATAAATAATATAAGAAACAATAGTCTTTAGTGATTGGTTGGTTCAGTGGTTTGAGTTTTAGTCTTGAGAAGGAACATAGAAGAGAGAGATGAGACAAGAAAAATATGTTTAATATTCCAATAGGTATTTTACTGCAGCTACAGTTAGTTATAGTTCTAAATTTTAGTTACTGTTTTTTATTGATAATTCATCTTTTTGTTGAAAGCAATACTATTTCTTCTGAGTAAAATATCACTGTGAATCAAAGACTTAAAACTGTTACTAGCATAAATGTTTTCTTTTCTCCATTAAGTCTTAAAACACTAAATAGCATTATTTTCATTGTTCATTGCTTAGTAATTACAATGTGTTTTTTTAGTGCTAACTTCTGTAATAAAAAAGAAATGTATGAAATATATTCATACATAATTCATACATGAATAAAAAAGAAATGTAAAGAAATATATTTAATTGAAAATTATAATACCAAAGATGCATTTCACTTGTCTTACCTAAAATATTTTCTTGTTTTCTATGTTATAGTATGCTACTTTAAAGAAGACATTATTTTCTATTTTTTCATAAAATATGTATCTTACGGAGAAAACTAAATATACATGCTGCTTACTTTATTTTATTTTTAAAAATTATTGACATTTAAAAAAATAAACTTATTATTTACAGCAGTATTCGTTTTACAAGATAATGAGTGATAGTACAGAGAATTCCCATTTACCCTCTTATATCCCTTCAGTTTCCCCTATTTTTAGGGTTCAGTAGTATATTGTACATTCTATGGGTTCTGTCAAATGTATAATATCATGTATCCACCATTATTTATTATACAGGATAGTTACACTACACTAATACTCTTTTGTATTCCACCAATTTACCTCTCCCTTCCTCTTGCTGGATCTCCATCAACCACTGATCCAACTTTACTATCTCTATAGATTCACCTTTCTGAAAAGTCATTTGGTTGGAATCATATATGTAGCATTAAATATTTCCAGATTGGCTTCTTTTACTTTGCAGGATGCATTTATGATACTTCATGTCTTTTCATGGCTAGTATCTTCCTTTTTTTATTAGCACATGATAAGCACAGTTTTATTCATTCATTCATCTGTTGAAGGACACTGTATTAGTCAGTGCTCTGCAGAGAAACAGTTAATAGGATGTATGTGTTTATCTGCCTGTCAGCCTGTCTGTTGGTTTCTTTATTTATTAGAAAAGGTGGGACCAGTCTACCAATTTAAATCTCATCCAAAAACATCTTCACAGATACACCCAAATAATGTTTGACTAAATTATCTGTGGACTCCGTGACTCTATGACCCAGTCAATTTGACACAAAAAATGACCCATGACCAACATCTTCACTGCCTCCCAGTATGGAAATCAGAAATAAGTTTTCTGTAAACATTGCATAACTTTTAGTGTGTGTGGATGTAAGTTTATAAATAATTTGAGTAAATACCAAAAAGTGTATTTTGGAACATATAGTGAGACTATGTTTAGTTTTGTAAGAAAATATTAAACCATCTTCCAAGGTGAATGTACCATTTTGCATTCCCAACAACAATGAATGAGAGTTCCTGTACAAGCATGTGCTGCTGTCAATGTTTTGAATTTTAGCCATTCTAATAAATGTGTAGAGATATTGCATTATTATATTTAATTTTTAACTCTGTATCATGTGGACCATAATTTGAATGTTTGTTTGCCATCTGTATATCTTTTCTGGTGAGGTGTCTATTCAGATCTATTGCCTCCTTTTAAATTGGGCTATTCATTTTCTTGTTGTTGATTTTTAAATGTTCTTTCTGTGTTTGGGACACAGGTTCTTTGTATGACTTTCTCCCTGTCTGCTATTTGTAATTTCATTTTCAAAAAAAGAGTGATGATTTTTAATTTTAATGAATATCTATATATCCAGTTTTTCTTTCATATATCCTGCTTTTGTTGTACCTAAAAAGTCATTATTAAGCCCCAAGTCACCTAGATTTTCTCATACACTACCTTCTAGGAGTTGTATAGTTCTGTTTTACATTTCGGTATGAGCTCTATGTCTAGATTATTTTTTTTTTGCAGATTCATTAGTTGAAAATTTTATCCTTTCTTGATTAAATTGCTTTCAGTTTGTCATCAAAGATCAGTAGACTATATTTGTTTTGGTCTACTGCTGGGTTGTCTGTTTCGTTCCATTGATCTATTTATCTATTATTTTGTCAGTATCAACTACACTGATTATCATAAGTCTTGAACTGTACTAGTGTCAACCCTCAACACCTTTGTTCTGCTTCTTTAATATCTTTGATTATTCTGTGTCTTTTGCCTTTCAACACAAACTGAGAATCAGGTTGTTCATATCCACAAAAAGCATGCCAGGATTTTGACTGAGATTATATTGACTCTATAGATGAAATTAGAAGAATCCTACATCTTGACAATGTTGAGACTTCCTACCCACATATGCAAAATATTTCTCCTTTTATTTAGATTTCTTTCATGGGTGCATTGTAGTTTTCTTCTTAGAGATCTTATGCACATTTTGTTAAATATATATTTAAGTATTTAATTTCTTTGAAAATATAAATGGCATATATTTAATTTTCAAATTTAACTGTTCATTGATGGTATATAAGAAAACAATTGACTATAATATATTAACCTTGTATCTTATTACTTTGCTATAATTGTATATTCCTGGTTTTTTATTGTTGTTGATTGTTTCAGATTTTCTACATAAATAGCAATGTTATCTGTGAGCAAATACAGTTTTGTTTCTTTATACCTATATGTATCTGTATCTATGTATGTAAGTATGTATCTATGTATCTATCTATCAACCTACCTAACATCTATTATTTTCTTTTCCTGTCAAATGGAATTATCTGGAACATACCATATCATATTAAAATCAAACAAACTTTGTTGCTGCTGCAACAACAAAAATGAGCTATATGTGACTATGTCTTATTGCTTATTTCTCTCTACAGTTGAAGATCAAATAGCTTGAAAAATAACTATGTTGGAAAACCTTCTAAGTACTTATGTTTTTGTTGTTGTTGTTGTTTATTTGTTTGTTTGTTTCTGAGATGGAGTTTTGCTATTGTTGTCCAGGCTAGCGTGCAATGGCTCAATCTCAGCTCACTGCAACCTGTTCCTGCTGGGTTCAAGTGATTCTCCTGCCTCAGCCTCCTGAGTTAGCTGGGATTACAGGCATAAGCCACCACACCTGGCTAATTTTTTCTATTTTTAGTCGAGACAGGGTTTCTCCATGTTGGTCAGGCTAGTTTCGAACTCCCAACCTCAGGTGATCCGCCTGCCTCAGCATCCCAAAGTGCTGGGATTACAGGCATGAGCCACTGTACAGAGCCTATATTTTAGTTTTTAAGCAAAATAAAACTCAACTGTAACTTGAATTTGTGAGAAAAATATTGGTTTAAAAATTAAAGAATGCATGTCATAGGAAACAATATAACATAATATATAAGAAAAAAGATTATATACAATGTAGTATATATTTATATGAAAGCAATCCTTTCTTAATATAATTTTCATGTTAATTGTGTCGTTTCATTCGTTATCTAATGTGCGATTGGAAAAGTTTGAAAAAGCTAGTTTATATTCACAACAAAACAAAGACTTGAGAATGATTTGACCTTAGGAATTCATTATGCATTATCAGTTATATTTGGTAAAATTAACTTAAAAAGCATGGTTCTTCTATTGAAAAATCATTTCACACTTAATGGTCTATTGTGCATTCTCTATACTTAGTAAACAACATACTACATATTAAGAAGACGCCACTTAATCTGGGATATTTTGAAAGGCCTTAATGTTTTGGATAAATGGTAGATATAATGAAAAATTTATTTTAGTAGAATTGATAGTAAAAGATTTATGTCTAGCTAGCTTAAATTAAAAAATAATACTTTGTGATAGAAGTACTTAATACTTTTTCAGAAAGTATTATGATATTAGGATCAGAACAAAACATTATCTTCAAACAGTAAACATACAACTATATACAGATATAGCTACTTTTCTCCCTATAAAGATTTTATGGAACTACTGTATCATTCTGTATTTGCATTTACCTTATAAGATGTTTGGCCTACAGTAACTTGGCTGTTATATCCAGTGGGCTCTCCATAACCTTGGGTTCTACATCTGTGGATTCAATCAACCTCAAATAGAAAATGTTTGGGAAAAAGTGGATAGTTATATCCATACCAAACATATATACACTTTTGCTCATCATTTTTTAAACAAACACAACTATTTATATAGTATTTACATCACATTAGGTAGTGTAAATAATCTAGAGATGATTTAAAGTAGCCAACAGTATGTGTAGGTTGTATGCAAATGCACCATACAAAAGGTACATGAGCGTCTGTGAACTGTAATGTCTGGAAGGAATCTCATCACAACCAAACCACCACAGATACCAAGAAATGACTGTGTAGACTTTGCAGAGCAATTTCTTTTCCAGGTATAATAAGCGTGACTTCAATTTATTGTGGAATTTGTAAAAAGAGTAATATACACCTTTTACATTAAGGTTACAACTTTTTTCTTATCCTACTGACATGTCCTCTAATCAAAATAAATAGAAATATATGAATTGGTTTAACACTCTCGTAAAGTTTCTTATACATATTTTTGCATAATAAAAAGCATTGCTACCGCATGATGTTCAATCTATTTGTGTGTCCTACGTAATCCTATGAATTCTCTTTGTATATTTTGTTACCAAGTCCTTCATGAATTTATTACTATTGCTCTTGTTTCCCATCCACATTTTCTTCATAGTCTTATAAAAAGATGACAGTTTCAAACATATTCTAACATTCTCATTCTATCTCTGTTTTGTAGTATTGATGTCTTAAACATATTCTAACATTCTCATTCTATCTCTGTTTTGTAGTATTGATACAGCCATGCCACTACCACAGTTTATGCTGTATATGAACTAGAACAAACATTTTTTAAGTTCACACATTTTCAGGTGGCACTGTTAATGTTTGAGAGCTGGTAAATATCTTAAAAATTATATAAGAAGTTCTTCCTGATAAAATATTAACACCAACATATTCTCTTGAATCACTCAACATAATTAGTTCTCAAAAAGTCAATAATAATACATTATTTATTTTATCAATAATTACAACAATAGTTACTGAATGCTTAATGGCCTTGTGTATCTATTATTTCATTAAACCAATGTGGCAGACATTATTATTATCTACTTTTTAGAGACGGAGAAATTGGAGTTTCTAGATAGATATCTTGCTCAGGAGTTACAAAGCAGGTTAGTGATGCAAATAATTTTTAATTCAGAGATTCTGATTTTAGAGAAAAAGTCTAATCATTACACTGCTCTAGTTTCTTTGTGAACACTTGACAATTATTTTCAAATATGTATTTTTGCTGTTTTCATTGATATCATAGAAATCAAGGAAAAAAGGGATCTTACATGAGCAGAAAAATGTTGAACATTCATCTGACGGTATGCAAGAAAGTCTCACCACCATCATCACCACCCTCAATATACCAGTTCTCTACTAGGCCGAAAGCTGCTTAAAAATGGAGCTCATGGGCTGGGTGCGGTGGCTCATGCCTGTAATCCCAGCACTTTGGGAGGCTGAGGCGGTTGGTTCACGAGGTCAAGAAATTGAGACCATCCTGGTCACCATGGTGAAACCCCGTCTCTACTAAAAATACAGAAAATTAGCTGGGCATGGTGGCATGTGCCTGTAATCCCAGCTACTCGGGAGGCTGTGGCAGGAGAATTGCCTGAACCCAGGAGGTGGAGGTTGCGATGAGCCAAGATTGCGCCATTGCACTCCAGCCTGGGTAACAAGAGCAAAACTCCATCTCAAAAAAATAAATAAAAAATAAATAAAAATGGAGCTCATGAACACTTTATCATAAGTGTCTAAATTGATCCTTCACAGTGTAGTTAGTATACTGTACACATTAATTAAAATTTTTGCATACCTATTTTGTTAGAAAGCAAAAAGAAGAGATTGCCTCTGATAGACAATAAAATTTTCATTCTCAAATTTCAAAGGAGAGTTTGATTTTTTTGTCATTGTCACTTGACTCTAAGAGACACTTTAGAAATGTATATTCAATTTTTCTTTTTTTTTGAGATTTCAGAGACAGACTATCGTGGTCATGCCCTATGATAGAAATAATTCTTTATTTTTATGGCTCAACATAATTGAAAATAATCAATATTGGAAAGGTAATCTCACTATGACATTTCTATACAGATGAGTAAACTTGTATGGGTAATAATAACTTACTGCCTCAGAGGTTAAATGCACATCATTGTAAGCAAGTGCAATTTTCATAATTAAAAATTGCAGCTTTATTTTACATTTTTAACTCCCTCTTCTTTTCAATAGTAAATGGAAATGGAAATAGTAAATAGAGGTAATTAGATGGATAGTATGGTCCAGTGATTTCTACTTGGATTGTAGCTCTGTTTGAATTTTCTGATGCTCTTTCCAGTATCTCAGATGGCTTCAGGTTGTCAGATGGCTTCAGGTAGCTGGTATTGGAATACATTTTGTTATTTTGTCCACAGGTGATCAGGTGTGAACAGCGCTGCAAAAATACTTTATTCACACTTGGCAGATGTGTGGAGCTTTGTAAAGTATAAATGGTATCTGGTGAAACAGTGTTGCTGTGGAAGGTACTTTGCAACAAAGGACATGGCATAGGTATTAAACCAGTTAGATTTAATTATATGAGTTCTTATTCAGGCATTCTGTAGACTCTAAGAGGTTATTTAGCACAAAGGTGGGAAGTGAAGGCTGTGTTACTAGTCACTGAAATGAGTATCAGTGATATCTGGTTGCTCTGTGTAGTAATCTGTAATTAACTAATTAGGTATAATATTTTGGAAAAAAATTACAGGCATGGCTTAGAATATGAGATAATACCTATTAAATATTAGACTCCCATTTTTTTCTGAAAGTGAATAGCTATAATAACATCAACAAATACAAATTTACAAAGTATCCTGTTTTTTTCTGAAAGTTGTTTCATAAAAGCACGAAAGGTATTTAAAGACATAAGGCATAATTGTGGATATGAAAGTCTTTAAAATTTGGCCAGGCACAGTGGCTCATGCCTGTAAGCCCAGCACTTTGGGAGGTCGGGGCACGTGCATCACAAGGTCCAGAGTTTGAGACCAGCCTGACTAACATGGTGAAACCCCATCTCTACTAAAAATCCAAAAATTAGTCAGGCATGGTGGCACACATCTGTAATCCCAGGTACTCAGGTGGCTGAGGCAGGAGAATCCCTTAACCTGGGAAGCGGAGTTTGCAGTGAGCTGAGATCTAGCCACTACACTCCAGCCTGGGCAACAGAGCAAGACTCCATCTCAAAAAACAAATTAATTGAGGATGCAAAATAACTATATATCACAAACTATTGTATATAATTTGTACTGGGGGGATAGTCTTTACCTACATGTCTTTGGGTGCTTAAATTGTCAGATTACGTTCAGATTCAATGAAGAGACCAAAATAGTATTTTTCAAAATTAAATCTCATCTCTTATTTTGAAAAATCTTTTGGTGAAACTATTTGTATTATGTTTGTTGTAAATATAATGCCTCATTTCAAAAACTCTTGGGGCCCATCAGGCTTTGCAGGGCATGTTTGAGGAATGTATATTGTTCATCATACCCAAACTAGAATGTGTAACAGAATCTCCACTTGAGAAGAATTAATGAAAACATCTTGACATTGTGATTATGGACATCTGCCTTTGTTTACATTCATCTCAACTTAATGCAGAAAATGTCAAAGAAAGAATGTGGGGGGTAAAAATTGTGTATCTTTCGGTTTTACTTTCATTGCATAGTACAAAGGATGAAAGGACATTGTGCTTCTTGTGTGGTAAGCATTTAGCTAACAGATGCATAAAACAAACATAGCTGAAATGAAATGTTTTATTGCCCCATTCTGGACTATATGCATTTTTGCTGCTTTTGTTATTGTTGTTGTTGTTGTTTAAATGATTAGAAATGTCTGGAACTTCACCAAAATCTGGATCTGTACCAACACAGAACTTTGTCTTAAAACATCTTACAATTTTGCTTATTCTGTTGCCAAGCAAAAGAAGTCACACATGTTTGGACAGGATTAGAGAAGCGAGAGAGCTGAAAATAAGAATTACAATATTTTCATTAAAGTACTTTAATTTTTTTGTCCCATTACAATAAAGACAAATAGAAAATAGAAAATACTTTAATAAAAAACATAACCACACAAAGTAATCTGACTATTCAAATGAAACCATAAATATCCTCAGTTAATATATATTTATATATTATATACATATTTTAATACATTTTTAACTGAGGATATTTATAATATTGAAGTATGTCCTTTTATTATCAATACAAATGGATAGCAACACTCACATTTTGTTTTATACATGTATAATTGTCTTCTAATTATATGTAATTGTCATAAACAGTTGTGTTCTTGATATATACGCTTCCAAAATCAGCTTGCATTTTGACTGACTCTTATTTTTCAGATAAATCTGAAATCCAGAGCATTTTTCTACTAGTGTACATTATCTTAATTCAATTAGTAGATGCAAGCAAACTCCAGTTTCAAACATATATGAATACAACCTTGCAATTCTTTCTTTTTCATGTATTTTAATGCTGTAGAGTTTCATAATTTCTTCTGTTTAATTAATGTCTAATGAAAAAATGAGGGGGTAATTTTTGAATTCTTACACTGAAATTCGATTTTAGGATGACTGTGTTAACATTTCATGCAATAATTGGTCTTATATAAAGAGATATTATTTTCTATTTTAGAAATAATTTACTGATGTCTTCCTGTGTTAAAAAATATATTAGCATTCTTGGCCAGGCGTGGTGTCTCACTTCTGTAATCCCAGCATTTTGGGAGGCTGAGGCAGGGAATTACCTGAGGTCGGAGTTTGAGACTAGTCTGACCAACATGGAGAAACCCCATCTCTACTAAAAATACAAAAATTAGTTTGGCATAGTGGCACATGCCTGTGATCCCAGCTAACTCGGGAGGCTGAGGCAGGAGAATTGCCACAATCCAGAGGTTGTGGTGAGCCGAGATTGAGCCATTGAACTCCAAACTGGGCAACAACAGCAAGACTCTGTTTCAAAAAAATAAAAAAAGTATATATATTAGCATTCTTACCATCTCCCTCCCCAAGCATGTCCTTTTCCTCTATCTAACTTACCAATATTGTTTGCTATAGGGTTTAGTTAAGGCAATATTTGGTGTTTACATTTCTGTGTTTATTTATGAACATCTGGTTAACCACTGACACATGTTGATTAGTGCTAGAGGCACGACAGCAGCATCAGCCTCAACTGGCAGCTTTTCAGTCGAAGTAGTAAGTCTGGAGACATTCCTAAAATTTCATTTGGAATCTACACATTAGCAAGATTTCCAAGGTATGCTTTTGAAGATTCTGATTTAGTAGATCTTAAGTATGACTTGAGATCAAAATTATCTAAATATCTCCAAAAATATCTTAAATGATGCCAGTGCTCTGATTCCCCAAATACCCATTGTAGCAAAAATGTAGGAAACCATAATTACCCTTTATTTTTGTATAACATTTTCTAACAACTACATTAAAATTGTCTTTTTTCTTTTTTTTTAAGAGAGGAAGGGTAGCGTGGATTCCTCCTCAGCAAGCACCCTCCTTTTTTTTTTTTTGAAAGAAAGGGAAAAAAAGGAGTGAAGGAGAGGAAGAAAGAGGAAGAAAAAGAGGGAAATTGTCTTTTTTCTATTTATTTTTTAAATAAATATCTGTCAATAATTCAGGCCTCTATTTTCTGACAGAACTCAAAGTTGCATATATAGTCAAATGCCCCATGTTAGAAATCTTTCTTCTTCTTTTTTCCCCTTCCCTCTGGGAAAAAAAAAAACCCTTGCAATGTTATATGGGCCCTTCTCTTCTAATTTAGAAAGGTGGAGCTTCACATCAGACCCTGCTGTAGTCATAGGTCACCATTAACTAGCATCAGAACCTGGGTAGCCATAGAATTTATGGGACATAGTGAATATATGAAAACCCTCTTTCAAAAAGCAAGAAAAATTTGTCAATAATGAAACTAAAATATAAAACTTACATTGTTTCTTCTGTAGTTTCATTTATCTATCTCTGTCTCTTTCTCGTTGTCATGGTATCTTTTTAAGTGTTCTTTTGATGTCATTCTAAGTTTAAAAAATGAGATTATTTACATAAAATTTTACTGTTCATCTTTATATTATGCAATGTCTGCTTTATATACATATATAATAGCTTGTAATTCATGTGAGGAATCACCAAAGTTACTTAAATTTTATTGCATCATTTGTAAACTCACATAAATCTCATTCAGGTAAGTAACATGAAAAAGTAGAATTCCTTGATCATTCTTGTTTCTTAGAATATGATTAACTTTTCACACTTTCTCTCTCTCTTTCTCTCTCCGTGTGTGTGTGTGTGTGTATGTGTGTGTGTGTGTGTGTGTGTGTGCAGAGATCATGTCACCACTGTATTGCCCAGGCTTGTCTCAAACTCCTGGCCTTAAGGGATCCTCTTGCCTCTGTGTCCCAAGGTGCTGGGATGACAGGCATAGTCTACCATGCTTGGCATTTTGTGTGCTTTCAAAACAAGTGCTGGTTCAAAAGGAATGTGTTGCTTCTCAGGCTATCAGTGCCCCACTTAATCGTTTATGCAACACAGTTACCTTGCACCAGCTTGGGGTCTGGCCAAACTCCAGTGCCTCTTGTGACCTCCAGAACTGTGTGCTCCTGAGGCATGTAGAATTCTGTATACAAATGGAATGTTACAGAATTGTGAACACATATTGCACATATATTTTCTCCTTGCGTACATAGACATTCAATGTCCTATAAGGTGTCACTTACATAAGGTCAAATATAGAATTATTAAGAATTGCAGAGCCAGGTGTGGTGGCTCACATCTGTAATCCCAGCACTTTCGGAGGCTGAGACGGGCAGATCACGAGGTCAGGAGTTCGAGACCAGTCTGACCAACATGGTGAAACTCCGTCTCTACTAAAAATAGAAAAATTAGTCAGGAATGTTGACATGCGCCTGTAATCCCAGCTATTGAGAGGCTGAGGCAGGAGAATCACTTGAACCTAGCAGGTGAAGGTTGCAGTGAGCCAAGATCATAACACTGTACTCTAGCCGGGACAACAGAGAGAGAGACTCTATATCACACACACACACACACAAAGACAAAGCAAAGGAGAACTCAAACAACAAAGATTATCGCTATGATCTTAAAGGAAAATTTCCAGGGGCATTCAGACTTGAACATTTTTCTTAGCAGTGACACTGTGATATTATCTATTACAAATTTACATTATTTAGAATTCCTTCTAGTGAATCTTCTTTGTTTATCCTAGGCATCTGATAAAAGATTTAATAATAATAATTTGGATATATAATTTAATAATAATAATTGAGATATATAACAGTTTGAATTTAGAAAATGAATTTATGTAATTGTAAGTAAAATAATTCTTAATAATCATATACAATTTTTATTCATTTATAGTCTTGCATAGTTCAAAATACAGTGAAAACAAATATTGTAATGAAATTTTAAAATGAACAAAGGTAGACATAGTCAACACTATACCTGTACTTCTAATAGAGCAATATTCTTCCTCTCATTATAGTTATTGAAAATTTATGATCATGATTTCTCTGTATTTATTATAATGTTCAAAAAGCATTCAGTATTTTTCAGTAAATCATATGAAATGATCATTTCAACCACTTTATTATCTTGACTACATAGAAGCAATAGGGAAATATTTAAAATATATAACAACTTCTTGCCCAACAAGGACAGGCACTGACTTTAAACAAGCTTTAAGATGGAGCCGGTATATACAGGTTCAGCATCATCTGCAGATCCAGCATTTAAGGAGTGAGGCAGAATACTAGTTTAGGAATAATGCTGATTACTTTCAGGAAAAAAAGTGTCCTTAGACCAATAAAATATATGCATTAATAAAGAGTCTAGGAGACCTAAGTAACAGACTCTGGTTTGCAGGTTTTGGAAAAGCATATATTACATTTTCACTGTGAATATGGTCTATATTTCCTGTTTACTGTATATATTAAACATGAGAACAGTATTAGGGAATTGTGGCTGATGAAAATTATAATTTTAAAATATTTTTATAGTGAAAATAAAACATTAATCAAATACAACGAAATCATAGAATAAAATGAACACTGTTATTTTTTCTTTAAAATTTGTAATTCTGTTTCCTTATGGAAAAAACAAAAATTGTAAATCTAACTTACATAAACCACAGAAAAACTAAGTACATTATTTTGCCATTTTAGTTACACTATGCTTATATAAAGTGAATAACAAATTTCCAATGGCTGAAAGTTTTTACTCAATTATCAATAAATAAAATGTCATCTAATTCTATGAACATGTTATTTTTTTCAACCCTGTTTCATTTAACATTATGTATTTATCTGCTCAGTTAAATCAGACATAAGTGATACAATGTTATATAAAACTACCATATCAAATATGTTCTATCATTATTTATTGCAAATGATTTCTCAATTTAACCTTTTTTAAGGCTTTGTTTAACAAAGAAATACATTTAGCTGTGTTTAAGTAAAAGAAACATCCGTCAACATAGTATACCTTCCCTTAAGGATAAAGAGCTGTTGCAGTGTGTGGCAAGAACAAACACATTTGGGATTTCATGTTTCTTCCTGCAATGACTTTTCTGAATTACCACTCCCCATTTAAAGTACATGCTAATGTTCTATATGTAATAGGACTTATGTATCTTAAGTGAATTCTTGGCAAACAGAAATAATTATATTTAACTTTATGGTAGCTGCTGAAGATTCCAGTAATTATTTTTGCTGAGCTCTTTCAATAGGTCTTCCTCTACATACTTTTCAATTGATGAATAACCTCACAAGAGTTTTTCTGACAAAATTCTATCATCAGTGTAATTGCAATTAATTATATAGATCTGATATGCCACATGAATGGATTTAAATTGCAAAGAGAAAGCTAATTTTTTGACATTTTGATAATTTGACAATAGTTTGCAAATAAACACTTGATCACAGACAGCCATGGAAATTTTCTACTCTAGGTTTTATTCCGTTTCACAATCATGTCAAATATATTGCAACAATATGTGGCACAGCTAGTAGCAGAAAGAATCCAATTTAACTTGGAAATATCTTCACAGAGCAGTGTTAGTATTCACAGCACATATTTGCAACCCATAAAGAAGAAACATAAACAGAATCAAACAGTGAACCAAAACCTAAAAGATGCAATAGAATTAACATGTCCTTAAATTAGTGCAAAGCTTAGAAGTAATTAGACATTTCATTTCATTGTTTATGTTTTTAGTGTTTGAGGCAAATTTCTAAGCATGACTATTTTTTCTCAAATGATACAAATTAAAACACCTGCTCAGTTGCCTTCTGTCATCAGTGGATTATTCAAGGTAAGGAGAACATGTCTTCACAGGATAAAACAAAATCAGCAAATATTTGAGATCTATGTTGCCCTGTGAGTTTGGTGACAAGGGCATCTGATGGACGTATGATGAAGCCTATGCTTTTCACTGTGCGAGAGTGGCAAATTTATTTGTCCCTGATAGGGGAGTTTCATGCCTTCTGCAAACATCAATTTATTAACCTGTGTCTGGCTACCTTGTTAATTATCCTGTATCATTAATTAATGTAATTAATGAAATGATATATGTGTATATTTATCTCCATGTTATTTTGTGCTGGCTAGGTGCAACTCCACATAAGAAATTGTTTTTAATGTTTTGTCAGCTTAGTACTAAGAGTTTTGTTTCCATTTAGGAATTTATTTTGATCTCTCTGTTAGAAATAATAAATAATCATGTCCCAAATTTTTAATTTTCCTTTGGTGGCCAGGAAAACTTTCAGCTGCTGTTTGTTATTTATTTTAATTTGCATATTCCCATTTTTTGGCCTCAAAGACATAATAAAACAAACAAATCATAGCATATTATCTATAATCAACTGAGGTTGGTGGATACTTCACTCTGGTGAATTCCTCACTTATCCCACTAGGAATCTTGATAAATGTAAAATTTGGCATATATTAGTGATTTTATTTTTGACAAATCTTTTCTTGGGAAGATATAGAACTTTGTCTAACACTTGGAGCTATAAATACACAATTTTAATACTGGATGTTAAATGTGCAACCACATTAAGATACCTAAAAAAATTGAAATTTATAAACGATACTTCCTATAACATGATTATGATCTATGGAATTAATTATCATAAATTAGGTAGCCCCAGTTATGTGACCCTTTGTTTTCTTAGGCAGTTTAAATCACTTGGCAAGCTCTTACCCTGATATACCTAGTTGGACTTCATATTTTCAGGTCATAGCTGCATAGTTAATGATTTGTGGAAGCCATTTACTGTTTAACACAAGATTATAACTATTAACTTTCCAACAGTTTGTTTTGAAAATTCGTTTTGCTTCGAAGATTTTTTAAGGTATCTAGATTGGGTTAAAAATCTACTAATTGTTGTAGAAGAAACACTCATGAGTGCTTTGTCTGTTATTTCAAAGTGATCTGCTAGGAGTGATGAAGCAGAGAGAACTAATCACAAAACAGGATTCCATTTAAATAGATTCTGCAATTATCAACACCTACTAGAAAGCAAAGTGAACTATAAAAACATGGTTTTTCATAGTGGACTGTTGGGTTTCTAAGTCTATCACTCTCTCATGGTTAGATGGGGGACATTTCTAACCTTGATGAGATTTCATTTTTCTCAACACAAAACTGATATAGTAAGAGTTAATTAGCAGGACTTCTTTGTGTTGCTAATCAAGATAACATGATATTCATAGCATAAAAAGAGCACTTGACAGAAGAATTTTCATCAGAATGCTTAAGGCATGTTAAAAATTATATAGACTTTCCTCAATATTTTGCATAGTTACTAGGGTTTTTGTATGACATAATCCATGTTTTTTGAAGCCAAGGGTAATGGTGTTAACATGTCAGTTTATAGCAAATAGAAGTACTTCTGTATGTTAAATGTCAACATTAGACAGATCAATGAGACAGAAAATTAACAAGGATATCCAGTACTTGCACTCAGACCTGGACCAAGCAAACCTAATAGACATTTACAGAACTCTCCATCCCAAATCTACAGAATATACATTCTTCTCAGCACCACATCGTACCTACCCTAAAATTGACCAGATAATTGGAAGTAAATCACTCCTCAGTGATACAAAAGAATGGAAATCATAACAAACAGTCTCTCAGACCACAGTGCAATCAAGTTAGAACTCAGAATTCAGAAACTAACTCAGAACCGCACAGCTTCATGGAAACTGAACAACTGGCTCTTAAATGTTGACTGGATAAACAAGGAAATGAAGGCAGAAATAAAGATGTTCTTCAAAACCAATGAGAACGAAGACACAACATACCAGAATCTCTGGAACACATTTAAAGCAGTCTCTAGAGGAAAATATAAAGCAATAAATGTCCACATGAGAAGCAAGGAGATATCTAAAATCGATACCCTATCATCAAATATGAAAGACCTAGAGGATCAAGATCAATTAAACTCAAAACCTAGCAGAAAACAAGAAATAACTAAGATCAGAGCAGAACTGAAGGAGATAAAGACACAAAAAACCCTTCAAAAAATCAATAAATCCAGGAGCTGGTTTTTCAAAAGGATCAACAAAATAGACCACTATCCAGATTAGCAAAAAGGAAAAGAGAATAATCAAATAGATGCAATAAAAAAATGATAAAAGGGATATCCCACAGATTCCACAGAAATACAAACCATCTCTAGAGATTATTACAAACAACTCTATGCACACTAACTAGTAAAGCTGGAAGAAAAGGTTAAATTCCTGGACACTTGCGTTATCCCAAGCCAAAACCAGGAAGAAGTTGAAACCCTGAATAGACCCAACAACAAGGTCTGAAGTTGAGGCAGCAATTAAGAGCCTACCACCCAAAAAAAGCCCAGGTACAGATGGGTTCACAGCCAAATTTTACCAGATATACAAAGAGGAGCTGGTAATATTCCTTCTGAAACTATTCCAAACAATCCAAAAAGAGGGAATACTTCCCAAATCATTTTATGGGACCAAAATTATCTGGATACAAAAACCCAGCAGAGACTCAACAAGAAAAGAAAACTTCAGGCCAATATCCATGATGAACATAGATGGAAAAATCTTCAATAAAATACTGGCAAACCGATCGCAATAGCACATCAAAAAGCTTATCCACCATGTTCAAGTAGGATTCATCCTGGGGATGCAAGGCTGGTTCAACATACACAAGTCTATAAACATAATTTACCACATAAACAGAACCAAAGACAAAAACCACATGATTATCTCAATTGATGCAGAGAAGGCCTTTGACAACATTCAACAGCCCTTTAAGCTAAAAACCCTCAATAAACTCGGTATTGACAGAACATATCTCAAAATAATAAAAGATATTTACAACAAATCAACAGCCAATCTCATACTGAATGGGCAAAAACTGGAAACATTGCCTTTGAAATCCGGCACTAGACAAGGTTGCCCTCTCTCACCACTCCTATTCAGTTTAGTACTGGAAGTTCTAGCCAGAGCAATTGGGCAAGAAAAAGAAATAAAGGGTATTCAAATAGGAAAGGAGGAAATCAGATTGTCTCTATTTGCAGACAACATGATTGTATATCTAGAAGACCACATCATCTCAGCCCCAAATCTCCTGAAACTGATAAGCAACTTCAGCAAAGTCTCAGGATACAAAATCAATGTGCAGAAATCACAAGCATTCCTATACACCAATAACAGACTTGAAGAGAGCCACATCAAGAAAAAACTGACATTCACAATTACTACAAAGAGAATTAAATACCTAGGAATACAACTAACAAGAAATGTAAAGGCCCTCTTCAAAGAGAAGTACAAACCACTGCTCAATGAAATAAGAGAGGACACAAACAGATGGAGAAACATTCCGTGTTCATGGTTAGGAAGAATCAGTATCGTGAAAATGGCCATACTGCCCAAAGTAATTTACAGATTCAATGCTATCCACATCGAGCTACCAAAGACCTCCTTCACAGAACTGGAAAAAAACACCTAAACTTTATATGGAACCAAAAGAGAGCCTGCATAGCCAAGTCAATTCTAAGCAAAAAGAACAAAGTGGGAGGCATCACACTACCAGACTTCAAAGTATACTACAAGTCTATAGTAATCAAAACAGCATGGTACTGGTACCAAAACAGATATATAGACCAATGGAACAGAACAGAAGTGTCAGAGACAACACAATACATCTACAACCATCCAATCCTTGACAAAACTGACAAAACAAGCAATAAGGAAAGGATTCCCTGTTTAATAAATGGTCTTGGGAAAGCTGGCTAGGCATGTGCAGAAAGAAGAAACTGGACCCCTTCCTGACACCGTACACTAAAATTAACTCCAGGTGGATTAAAGACTTAAACATAAGACCTGGCACCATAGAACCCTAGAAGAAAATCTAGGCAAAACCATTCAGGACATAGGAGTAGGCAAGGACTTCATGACCAAAACACCAAAAGCATTGGCAACAAAGCCAAAATAGACAAATGGGACTTAACCAACTCTACAGCTTCTGCACAGCAAAAGAAACAGTCATTAGAGTGAATCAGCAACCAACAGAATGGGAAAAAATTTGTGCAGTTTACCCCTCTGACAAAGGGCTGATATCCAGAATTTACAAAGAACTAAAACAGATTTAGAAGAAAAAAACAAACCCATTCAAAAATGGGCAAAGGATATGAACAGACACTTTACAAAAGAAGACATACATGAGGCCAACAAACATATGAAAAAATGCTCATCATCACTGGTCATCAGAGAAATGCAAATCAAAACTACATTGAATACTCCCTCACACCAGTTAGAATGGCGATCATTAAAAAATCTGGAGACAACCGATGCTAGAGAGGACGTGGAGAAATAGGAACACTTTTACACTGTTGATAGGAGTGTAAATTAGTTTAACCATTGTAGAAGACAGTGTGGCAATTCCTCAAGGACCTAGAAATAGAAATTCCATTTGACCCAGCAATCCCATTACTGGGTATATATCCAAAGGCCTATAAATCAGTCTACTATAAGGACACCTGCACACGAATGTTCATTGCAGTACTGTTTACAATAGCAAAGAACTGGAACCAACCCAAATGCCCATCCATGATAGACTGGACTGGGAGAATGTGACACATATACACCATGTAATATTATGCAGCAGTCAAAAACCATGAGTTCGTGTCCTTTGTAGGGACATGGATGAATCTGGAGAACTTCATTCTCAGCAAACTGACACAAGAAGAGAAAATGAAATACCGCATGCTCTCACTCATAGGCGGATGATGAACAATGAGAACACATGGACACAGGGAGGGGAGTACTACACACTGGGGTCTACTGGGGGGAATAAGGGAGGGACAGTGGGGGGGAGCTGGGGAGGGATAGCATGTGGAGAAATGCCAGATGTGGGTGAAGGGGAGGAAGGCAGCAAATCACACTGCCACTTGTGTACCTATGCTACTATCTTGCATGTTCTGCACATGTACCCCAAAAACCTAAAATGCAATAATAAATAAATAAATAAATAAAGATTAAAGTAATGATTGGAGAAGTCTATGTAAACCAAAAGAAAAAAAAACCCTAGAAGAAAATCTAGGCAAAACCATTCAGGACATAGACGTAGGCAAGGACTTCATGATCAAAACACCAAAAACATTGGCAACAAAAGCCAATATAGACAAATGGGACCCAATCAAACTCCACAGCTTCTGCACAGGAAAAGAAATAGTCATTAGAGTGACTCAGCAACCAACAAAATGGGGAAACATTTTTGCAGTTTACCCATCTGACAAAGGGCTGATATCCAGAATTTACAAAGAACTAAAACAGATTTATAAGAAAAAAGCCCATTCAAAAGTGGGCAAAGGATATGAACAGAAATTTTACAAAAGAAGACATACATAAGGCCAAGAAACATATGAAAAATGCTCATCATCACTGGTCATTAGAGAAATGCAAATCAAAACTACATTGAGATACCGTCTCACGCCAGTTATAATGGTGATCATTAAGAAATCTGGAGACAACAGATGCTGGAGAGGATGTGGAGAAATAGGAACACTTTACAGTGCTGGTGGGAGTGTAAATTAGTTAACCGTTGTGGAAGACAGTGTGGCGATTCCTCAAGGACCTAGAAATAGAAATTCCATTTGACCCAGCAATCCCATTACTGGGTATATATCCAAGGGATTATAAATCTTTCTACTATAAGGACATATGCACGTGAATGTTCATTGCAGCACTGTTTACAATAGCAAAGACGGGGAACCAACCCAAATGCCCATAGAAGAAAGACTGGACAGGGAAAATGTGGCACATATACATCATGGAATATTATGCAGCCATCAAAACAGAGGAGTTCGTGTCCTTTGTAGGGACATGGATGAACCTGGAAACCACCATTCTCAGCAAACTGACATTATAACAGAAAATCAAACACCACGTGTTCTCACTCGTAGGTGGGTGTTGAAGAAAACGCATGGACACAGGGAGGGGAGCATCACACATTGGGGTCTGTCGGGGGTAAACATGGGAGAGACAGTGGGGGGTGGGGAGTTGGGGAGACATTGCATGGGGAGAAATGCCAGATATAGGTGATGGGGAGGAAGGCAGCAAATCACACTGCCATGTGTGTACCTATGTAACAGTCTTGCATGTTCTTCACATGTACCCCAATACCTAAAGTGCAATAAAAAAATAAAAATAAATAAATAAATCTGAATTCAAATTTCATTGTGTTTTTCATTCAGGCTACTGTGATAACACTTCTGACATTTATTTCTTTATTTTGCTATGGAATATTGTATTAGTCCATTTTCACTCTGCTTTAAAGACATGTCCAAGATTGGGTAATTTATAAAAGCAAGAGTTTATTTTATTTTATTTACTTTTTCTGTGAGACCGAGTCTTGCTCTGTCACCCAGGCTAGAGTGCAGTAGCCTGATCTCAGCTCACTACAAGCTCTGCCTCCCAAGCTCAAGCAATTCTCTAGCTTTAGCCTCCCTCATAGCTGAGATTACAAGTGTGCACCACCATGCCCGGCTAATTTTTGTATGTTTAGTAGAGATGGTGATTCATCATGTTGGCCAGCCTGTTCTTGAACTCCTGACCTCCAGTGATCTGCCTGTCTTGGTCTCCCAAAGTACTGGGATTACAGGCATGAGTCACCACACCTGGCCGGAAAGAGGTTTAAGTTTAATGTAGACTATTATAATAGCTGCAATATGAATAGAGAAGTTGATAACATCAGCAGTCTAAGATAAGAACAAATTCCAATTATATATTGACATAAATGAAAATAACCTTAGTATTTAAATACATTTTTACAATATATGTTTAATAGATTTAGTCCCAAAGGGGTTGAATTTCTTTCACACGATTACAAGCTAAATGAAAGAATATACCTCAGAATAGTTATATTTAATTTTGGATCCTTCTTTAGAGCTATTCCAGTGAAACTATTAAATCCTTCAGGTGGCCAGTTACAATTTTTTTAAGATTAAAGCTTATCATAAATTACAGTAGAATGTTGTTTTCAGGAATATTTCATAAAGCCAATTTCAAAGCTGTGAATTTGTTACTATCTGATTAAATTTTATGCTCTAAATTAAAATCTCAAAACTGTTAAGTATGTATAAAATCCTATATATTAGAATGCCTCATGATTTGAACTAAAATTGATCATCTGAAAGTTTGAGTCAGTACCTTAATTGTTGCTGAAATAACATTAAATTTTAGATGTGCTTAATAAAATGTAACTTTTCACTGTGATTAGAGAGAGTTTGATAATTTATTATCTATCAATCTATCTACTTTATTAAACATAATCATAGGCTTAAACTTTCAAGGAAAATCCCTGTAAAGTATCATGAATTACTTTGTAAGAGAAAGTAATATGGCTCATGGCTACTGCCCTTATAATAGTCCACTTCTAAAGCAAAAGTTCATTCAATTGACAAAATATTTGATGGCTGTGTCTTCATGCAGTGAACATAGATAATTGATTCCAATTCTTGCCTATTGTAGGGAAGTCTGTCAGAAATCATCAAATAAGTTCAGAGTTTCTGACATATAATTAAGTAATATTTTTTAAATTAACAAAATGCAAAAAGTAATTCTGACTGAATTCCACAATAGACTGGCAATTCCTGTCCATAGAAAAAAAAATGTTGAGTGCACTCTCTTTCCTCTAATGGGGTACCAGTTATGCATACGCTGCAGAGATTTTGCTTTGAGAGAATAGGCAAACTAATTACCAAGTAATCAGCAGTACTGCTGTGCAGGAACATCCAAGTAATTGTGAATTCTCACATACTGGCAGAAGACTGGAAGCAATATAAATAGTATTTTAGTAAGAACTATGAAACAGTCAGGTTGTCTCCTCATCCAGTTCTAGAAATTTCATCACATTTTTATTTAAAAGAATAACATGGATTAAGTCATTTCATTTCCTTCTCACAATTCAAAACACAAAACAAATCATGCCATTCCAAAAGTAACCTAATGTCTTAACTCATTCTAACATTAACACAAAATTCGAAGTCTGAAGTCTCACCTGAGACAAGGCAAGTCCCTTGTGCCTATCAACCTGTAAAATAAAAAATGAGTTAGTTATTTCCAAGATACAATGAGAGTATAGGCATTGAATAAATGTTCCCCTTCTGAAAGGGAGAAACTGGCCAACTCAGGTGGGCTACGGGCCCCATGCAAGTCTGGAATCCAGCGAAGCAGTTACTCAGTCTTAAAGCTTCAAAACAACCTCTTTTGACTCCATGTCTCATGTGCAGGTCACAGTAATGCAAAGGACCGGCTCCCAAGGCCTTGTGCAGCTCTGCCTCAGTGGCTCTGCAGGATACAGGCCCTGCAGCTGCTTTCACAGGCTGGTGTTGAGTACCTGTGGCATTTGCAGGTGGATGGTACAAGCCAAACCATGTTACTTTCTTTGAGAAATGTCATTACCTCTATGGAAACGGACTAACACAAATGAAGTTTGGAAAGATACTTCTTACAGTCAAGAACACTACTGAAGCCACATAAAAATTTTAAATTATGTGATACAGTTTTTAAATCACTTTTAATGATGGTTTTGCTGCCTTACACGCAAAATTGTTTAGTGTCCCATAAATTTGGGGGTTATATTTTCTATTAAACATGAATAATGTATTTCCACATATGAATTCAATAAAGAGCAGTAACACACTAAGTTTTTTTTAACTTATCAATTACTTTCCTTAATATAAAGTAAGATAAATGGACAAAGAGTTACTTATGAACATTGATTGTACTGATATGGAAATAAAAATAGTAGTATAAATTATCAAATAGGTATTTTATTATATTTACCTGGAAATAGACTTTAAACTTTCACAAATGAATATAAAAATACAAACAAACAAGAAATAAGTAGACCTTGATATATAAAACTATGCATTCATTGATTCATTAAAATGCTGTATCTTTCCTGTGATTCAATATAGACACTGGATTACATATTACTTTATGTTCCAAGTATGCATGTGTCTAACATCAGTTACAACAGTTTACATATATGAGGAGTTCAATGTAAACAGACATGTTTATGATTAAACCAGTAACCAAAAAATAGTAATAGTAATCTTTCAACTTGTTGTTTAAAATAGGCACTCTAGGATTGAATTTAGGTTTTATTCTCTATTATAAATAAAATTTTAAAAATTGATTTCTAGTCTACAAATATGCATTGATTATAATCTTTTACTATGAGGCTTAATTGATTTCCAGCAGAGACCAGAAGACAGAAGGAATGGAGATTAATGATAATGATGATAAAAATTATCTTAATTAATGTTAAACAATTATTCCTAGGTATATACATATAAGTAAAACCATGTGTTATTTTTTTAAAAAAATACTAACATATATTGCAGTGCAGTGAAAATATGCTGCTGTTACATATGAATTGTGTTATTCTGTAATATATTCTGAGTTCAGTTACTTTCCATTTATTTTGTTATAAGTGCAGAAAAGTCAGTGGGTTCAGTCATGCCAGATAAAATGTAATCAAAGGTAATAATGAATCAAGATTACTTTTGCAAAAATACATCTTTAAATCAACCTGATCTTTCTTTGAAACCCAACATCTCATATAAATTTAAACATCTTTTTTCTTGCCTTATTCTTTTCATAGACAAAGGAAGCCATTTTTTAAAATTTCACTTAGCAATTCTTATATAGGCTCTATTTTCTTCAAAATCAGAGTAGACAAATTTCTTAAATTACAAATTTAGGCTTTAAATTTAATAATTTTTTCTTCTAGTTGGTAAAATATTGAGAATAATAAAAAATTAAGAAGGAATGAGTCTGAAAATTGTAAGCATAGATTTGTGAAGCATTAAAAACATGAAACAAAATAATTTAGCCTAAAAATTAACTTTCTCTGGATTTAATGATTTTAGAACATGACACTTGCTAACCTAAATGAAGATTAATTGAAAAGATATCTAAAATGGATTTTTAAATAATTTGGAAAATAACTAGCATATGTGATATCTCATGGCTCATATATAGCTAGAATGAAACATTTAAGTCTATTTTGTAAAATATAAATAAACCAAAAACAGGAGGTTGATCTATGGCTTAAAGACATTAGATATAAAGAGACATTTATGCAGCTAAAAACACATGAGTATTTATTTGTGAACAGTTTTTGTTTCAGAATTAAGTGAAGTTTATGAAGATGGCATATAACTTTTATTTACTTGGTTATACTTACTTTACCAACTTTCATTGTGACAATCTTTCTTCAAATTGTTTCCATGGAAATTGTAAAACATAAATGAAAATATATTTAGTATAATTACAGTCACTACAAATATGTTCTTTTAAGTAATCAATTTGTATTTAAATGAGAAATAAAATTACATACATTTATCATGTGCCAACATGATGTTTTGAAATGCATATACATTGTTGAAAGCCTAATTTGTGCTCACTTACATATGCATTACCTGGATATATTTATCGTGTGTGTGTGTGTGTGTGTGTGTGTGTGTGTGTGTGCGGCGAAAATACTTAAAGTTTAGTAGTGATTTTCAAGTATGCAAAACATTGTGATTGCCTGCAGCTGCCACAAGGTACAATATGGTTTTGAATTTATACTTCCTCTCTGACTGAAAGTTTTGTTCTTTCCTACCGTTCTCCCTCTGATCTTAGTAACCAATGTTATACTCTTTCCTTCTATGAGTGAAACTTTTAAAAATTCCCCATCTAAATGAATTTGCCTTTCTGTTCATAACAGATATTGTATAGCATAATGTCCTCCAGGTTCATCCACACTGTAAGAAATGACAGAATTTCTTTCTTCTATAAGGTGAAAGAGTATTTCATTGTGTATATGTACCACATTTTTTTTAACCTATGATAGATACTTAGGCTGATTTCATTTCTTGGCTACTGTGTATAATTCGGCAATAAATATCTCTTCAAAATATTAATTTCATTTCCTCTAGATATATACCCAGTATTCAGATTGCTGGATTATATGTTAGTTCTGTTTTTATGTTTTGAGGAACTTGCAGTTTTTCATAATAGCTTAACTAATTTACATTGTCACCAACAACATGCAACTGTTGTCTTTTTGCTATATCCTTGCTAGCACTTTGTTTTCCATTTTTTTATTATAAAACAAATTGTTAAAAGGGGTGAGATAATATTATGATTTTAATTTGCATTTTATGATGATTAGTGATGTTGAGTATTTTTATACACCTGTTTACCATTTATGTCTTGTTTTAAGGAAAATATATTCAATTCCTTTGTCTATTTTTGTAATTGTGTTGTTTTCTCTCTGTAGAGTTGAGTTTCTTATATATTCAGAATACTAACTCATTGTCAGATATATAGCTGGCAAATACATTTCCCATTACATAGGTTGTCTCTTCACTTTGCTGATTGTTTCCTTGGCTGTGCAGTAACTTTTTAGTTTGATATAATCTCACTTGTATATATTTTTCTTTTTTGTCTATATTTTTTGGGTTATATAAAAAAAGTTGCCCAGACCAACACCATGGATCTTCTCCCATTTTCTTCTAGTTGTTTTATGGTTTCAGGTCATAGGTTTAGGTCTTTAATCCATTTTGAGTTAATTTGTAGATGGGGTGTGAGATTAGGGCTTAATTTCATTCTTCTGCATGTAGATAACCAGTTTTACCAAAACTGTTTATTAAAGAAAATGTCCTGTCTCTTGGAATCTTTGTCTAAAATCAATTGACAACAAATGCGTGGATTTATTTCTGGGTTCTCTATTCTGTTCTATTGGTCTACATGTATGCTTTTGTGCAACTACTATGCTATTTTGATTACCATAGCTTCATACTATATTTTGAAGTTAGGTAGTATGATACCTTCAGCTTTTTTGTTGTTGTTGTTTTTACTCACGCTTGCTTTGGCTACTTAAATATGGAGAAAGTAGTACATTCTATTCTCCCTTTGTATGAAATATATTCTTATTCCAGTGCTTACATGGACCATTCCTTTTTTAATAAAGTGAGATCCATCGACTGTGAACGGGAGTATCGGCTGTTAGTTTGTGAGAAATACAAAAGTTCAAGTCCTACCTCAGACTTTTTGAATCAGAATCTAAATGTTAATGTGATTACCAGTGGGACCTGTGTACATTAAATTTTGAGCAGAACTGGAATGTGCAATGAGTTAAACTGTTGCTCTCAAAAGCAACATTTTTAAAACTCTTTTCAATTAATCCTTCATTTTGTGGTGACAATGACAAAAGAGATGTGCAGTTTAACTGTGAGCCTTGCAACATTTAATAAATTAATGAGAATTTATTATTATACCCACTGTGAGGATTTCTTTAGTTTCAAACCATTTTCAACATAATGAAAAAACATTGGCTATTTGCATAATAACTATAAACTAGTTTGTTTAGTTTATAGTAAAACAAGAAATGAAAATAATCAACAACAATATCAAATTTGAGAAAGCATGAATGAAAAAAGTGTTCTAAGGTTTTGAAGTTGTTTGGGATTACATTAGTTATTACATTATACTTTTTTTTTCATTGTAATACTTTATTTTCTATTGTATTAAATGAAAGCCAGGGAAAACATTATACATTTTAGTAAATTGAGTACTCATGTTGAAATGTTTAAGTTAACCAATAAAATAATATTAATAATCCAATTAGTAAACACAGAAATACACACACACACACACACACACACACAAACACACACACACAGATTTGAGAGAAAAATCAACTAACCCAAATGAAGGAAGGATAAGAAAGAGAAAAAATTAAAAAATTAGAAAATGAGTACTAAGTAAAAAGCCTAAAATAAAATCGTTGGATAGTCCAAATTATAGTAACCGAAATAAGTGCAAATGCCTAACAATACGTTAGGAAGAAGACATTGTTATGCAGAAAAAATTAAAAAGAACTTGACAAAATCCAGCTATTTTAAAGGGACACCTAATAAAGGAATAAAGGTCAAAGATAGCCCGGGGAAACTTTAAGCACATAAAGTGAATGTAGCTATTTTAATATTAGATAAAGCCTTAAAGAAAGGTAATTAAAAGTAATGAAACATTTAATTCCACAGGTGGATATTACAAATATAAATTTTTATGACCTTAAATGCAAAAGCTCAGAGAGTAAGGCTGTTGTTAACCTAAGTTCTTAGAATGGAAAAACAAATAAATAATAACAAGAATACATTATGATTTTATGGCTGAAAGCCGACACCTAGTTTACTTAAAGCATCATGCACAGTTAGCACACAGAGGGGACATTTCAGATTATCAACAAGTAGATGAGCTAATGTAGAAAGTTGGAATAGGTTTTAAAGCTTTTTGGATCAAAGACTTAGACCAGCCAACAGACTGATACGTGGCTGTTACCTGAAATTAATGCAGAGGATTATGGAAACAAGATAAACCAAGACAAAGATAAGATTGGGGGAAATATCTGAGGTTATGAGTCTCTGAAATTAATAGAGGGAAATAATTTCCATGGCTATGAATTTGTGTTTTGTATCTGGACTATATATACTGTTTTTCTGTCAGCCTTTGTGGTTTATGAAGATATTCTGGGTAGTCATCACATGGATGTGCTGATAAGGATGTATTCATTGGCACCTCTGTTTTTTGGACTCTATAAGGTCAATCAAACATATGCTTATAGTTATAAATTTTGACAAGTTTGGAAAATTGAACCTACACTGTAGACCAGGAAAAGACAGTTTACTTGAGCAACTCATAAGTATTTTGTACAGAACAGAGTAGTGTACAATATTATCTTCTAATTTAATAGCCCAGTCTTCTCTGAGGCAGCCAGCTATGCTTAGAGTATTACAATGATGCAGACTACTGAGGTTTAAACATGAAAATTGCTGATATTGTTTCAAAAATGTCTAATAGCATAACAGGATTGAAATAAATCAAGCCTAGTTAGAAGTGTATGCAGCCTTGAATCTTGCTAATGCATCTTTATTAGGCCTCTTCAGTTTGCCTTCACTTGGCAAAGCATGTATTATGTGTTTACACTCTCCTGTGTGTCGAGCTAATCCTAGCTCAATGAAAAATGTTGATAACTTGCAAATATTTTATTATAATGACATTTTGCTAAGTGTTCACACTGAAAATACATATTTGCATATTACTTTGGTTACTACCCAAAGGATTAGAACGAAGACAGTATCAGTGGTTTATCCTCTCCCAGACTGTGTTAAGCTCTATATATGCCTATTAAGAGCAAATTTTCATCTGCAGTTACCAGCCACAAACAAGAATTTTCAGCTGGAATCTTACATCTGGGAATTTTACTGTGAACTCTATCCTAAGTCATCAGATAAACTACCAAAATTGAGTGTAGCCTTCATACAAGTAAAGCACACAAGCAGTGAAAATATCAATAAATCCAGCCTTGCCATGAAAACTACCTACTCAAGACCTCACAGAATTAAAAAAAAATCTGTGGCCAATTTCATATCTTAGTTGAACCTTTGGTAAGAGAATGCTAATGAGACTGGAAACTTCACTGAAATTGCTTCAACTGTTAGGTATAAATAGGAAGCCTATTTGTGGGGCCAAAGGGAAACAAATTAATTTATTGTCTTCTGAATAAAGCAAAAACAAAAACAAAACAAACATCATGTTTCTTCAACTCTACATTGTTATCTTATAATAAGTCTTTTCTGAAACAAGTTGAAGGTTGAACAGTATCTCAGATTTTCACTGAAGAAATGACACTTCTGATTAAGAAATAATCTTAACCAAAAGAACTCAGCCATTTTTATGGACATTTGTCTCTCCACTCATACCCAGAGACTGAGTTACAGTATTAGTCCGTTATCACGCTGCTGTTAAAGACATACCTGATACTGGGTAATTTACAAAAGACAGAGGTTTAGTTGGACTCACAATTACATGAGGCTGGGGAGGCTTCAAAATCATGGCAGAAAGCAAGAAGAAACAAGTCACATCTTTTGTAGGTGGTGGCAGGCCGAGAGAGAGAGAGAGAGAGCTTATGTAGGGAAACTCTGGTTTTTAAAATCATTAGATCTTTTGAGACTTAATATCAGGAGAACATGAGAACAGCACAAGAGAGACCCACCCCCATGATTCAGTTATCTCCCACCTGGTTCCTCCCATGATATGTGGAAATTGTGGGAGTTACAATTCAAGATGAGATTTGGGTGGGGACACAACCAAACCATATCACTTACCATTTTATTAAAACTTAAACTTTTGACTTGAGTTGCACCTTTAAGACTTGTCTATTGAAAAGAAAACATGGAAAAATATAAATTAATGTCAAGCTCTGTAATACAATCATGATGCTAAACTACTGCTGACGTATAGTACATACTATCCCTAAGCACTGGACTGGAACTCGTGTGTGATTCTTAGCCATAGAGTGTACAACTGTGAGTTTAACTGAAATATGTTTTACTTGGATTTATAGGCCATAGTAATTATTTACTATATGATTAGGTCATTGAGTCCTCTAATAATGGAAGACAAACACACACCTATGTAAGATACTTCCCTATGAAAACAGGTATGACAATTTAATCATAAACGTATTCATGCTATGTAGGAACATACCCATAGAAAGTAATCCTATCAAAAGGAAGGCAGACAGCTTGCATGCAGCCAACATAATTTCTTCAAAGAAGAGCTCTCCAGGGCAAGCTGACTCAGCCATTCTTAAGTACTTAAGCATGGTTATATTTCCCTCTGACTTTGAAACAGAGCCAATTGCCACATGGAATTGATGTTTGTTTTCTGATAAATAGAAATTGACTATCCTGGTCTTAAAGCTTGAAACTTACATCTGTCTTATTTGAGTTCTTTCCTTGGGAAACTGACCATCAGAACTCCCAGATGGCATCAGGAAATTGAACCTCACCAGATCCTTGCATCTGGAGAATGAGATGTCAGGCCCCTCACCCATCATGATTGCCTAAGACCACCTCCTTCCCGTTGGCTAACTTATCTTCCTTAACCCTCCTTAATTCCTGTTTTCCCACACTTAAGTTACAATTCTTCCCTGCTAAATTAAAATGGGTTTGAGACTGAGCTCCCATTCTCCTTGGCTGCAGCACTTGAATAAAGCATTTTTCCATTGCAATACCCTTTGTCTCAGTGATTGGATTTCTGTGGGGAGACCAGCAAGACCTACAGTGAACTTCTGGTGTTTAGGTAACAAGATGTTTGATGCACATCTAGCATTCAGGGAATTAGGAACAAGGAGTGTTTCATTAGGAACAGTCACACGACTTTCCCTTTTTCAAATACCGTGTTTTCAGAAGACTGGTGCATTGCTCTCCCTTTCTATTGCACCTGGTTTCCCCACAACATATGGATGGACTGCTTTGTAGAGCTTATATTGAGGATAACAGGATGGATAACCTTAGACACTGACTTTCATTCAGATAGCACCAGGGCCTTATAGTCATTTCCTAGGATTGCCATAATAAACCACCACAAACTGGCTGGCTTATAAAACACATACATTTACTTTCTCACATTTCTAGAGGTTAGAAGCCTGAAATCAAGATGTCAGTAGGGCTATGTACTGTCATCAAGCATCTGTAGGTTGTCAGTAATCTTTGGCATTCCTTGGTTTGCAGCTGCATAATTCCAATCTGTTTGCATAGTCACATGGCCATCTTCCAACTGTGTATTTGTTTTCATATATGGTTCCCTTTTCTGTGTTTCTGTTTGTGTATCCCTTCTACTCTTCTTATGAGGACATCAGTCATGCTGGATGAAAGACATACCCTACTCAAGTAGGTCCCCATCTTAACTTATATCTAGTTATCTCTCAAAAGGCACTATTCTAAATAAGGTTACCTTAACAGGTACTAGTGGATAGGACTTCTGCATTCCTTTTTGAGGAACCCCATTGAACCCACCGTAGTGCTCCCTCCACTAACATGAGTACATCCATTTTAAAAATTGGTTGACTATGGAGAATTGATAGAGCTCATCACTTTGAAAAAAGAGTGCTCATACAGGCATACCTCAGAGATAATGTGGGTTCAGTTCCAGACCACTGCAATAAAGCTAATATGACAATAAAATTAGTCCTACAATATTTTTGGTATCCCATTGCATATGAAAGTTAAGTTTACACTGTACTATAGTATATTTAGTGTGTGGTATAATTATGTCTACATAAAAAGTAGACATGCCTTAATTTAAAAACCCTTTATTGCTAAAAAATGCTAATGATCATGTGAGCCTTCAGCAAGTCATAATCTTTTTGCTGGTGGAGGGTCTTGTCTTTTTGTTAATGGCTGCTTATTGATTAGAATGGTGGTTGCTAAAGGTTGAGGTGGCTATGACAGTTTCTTAAAACGAGTTAACAAGGAAGTTTGCCTTATCAATGGACTTTTTTTTTTTCATAAAAGTTTTCGCTGTAGCCTGTGATGCTGTTTGGTAGCATTTTACCCACAGTAGAACTTCTTTCAAAACTGGATATAATTCTCTCAAATTCTCTTGTGGTTTGTCAACTAAGTTTATATAGTTGTCTAAATCCTTTGTGGTCATTTCAACAATGTTCATGGGATCTTCAGCAGGAGTAGATTCCATATGAAGAAACCATTTTCTTTCTTATCCATAAGAAACAACTTCTTATTGTTTAAAATTTTATCATAAGCTTACAGAAATTTATATCTTCAAGTTTTACTTCTAATTCTAGTTATCTTACTATTACCACTATATCTCCAGTTACTTCTTCCACTGAATTCTTGAACCATTTAAAATCATCCATGATAGTTGGGAGTCAACTTCTTCTGTACTCCTGTTAATGCTGATATTTTGACCTCACCACAAATTATAAATACTCTTAATTGAATCTAGAATGGGAATTCTTTCCAAAAGTTTCTTCGTTTACGTTGTCAAAATCCATCCAAGTAATCACAATCTGGAGCAGGTATAGCCTTAGAAAATGGATTTCTTAGATAATAAGACTTGAAAGTCAAAATTACTGTTTGATCCGTGGGTTAGAGAATGCATACGGTGTTAGCAGGCATAAAAAGAACATTAATCTTGTACATCTCCAGCAGAGCTTTTGGTTGAGCACGTATATTTTCAATGAACATTAATATTTTGAAAGGATTCTTTTTTTTTCCTGAGCAGTAATCCTCAACAGTGGGCTTAAAATATTCAGTAACTATGCTTTAAATAGATGTGCTGTCATCCAGCTTTGTTGTTCTATTTTTGGAGCACAGGCAGTGTAGATTTAGCATAATTCTTAAAGACCCTATGATTTTCATAAGAGTAAACTAGCGCTGCTTCAGCTGAATGGCATTAACTGCATTAGCCACTAGCAAGAGAGCCAGCCTGTGTTTTGAAGCTTTGAAGCTAGGCATTAACTTCTCCTCTCTAGCTTTGAAAGTCTTCAATGGCATCTTCTTCCAGTACAAAGTTGTTTTATGTACAATAAAACTTTGTTGTTTAGTGTAGCCAACTTCATCAATTATTTTAGCTAAATCTTCTGGATAACTTGTTGCAGCTTTTACATCACCACTTGTTGGCTCACCTTGAACTTTTTTGTTTTGGGGACAACTTGTTTTTTAAAAACTCATGATCTACCCTCTGCTCACTTCAGATTACTCTTCTGCAGCATCTTCAACCCTCTCAACATTCATAGAATTGAAGAGAGTTAGTGTCTTGCACTGGATTAGATTTGGACTTAAGGGAATACTGTGGCTGGTTTGATTTTCTAAACAGGCAACTAAAGTGTTCTCCATATTAGCAATAAGGCTAATTCACGTTTTTATCTTATGTGTGCTTACAGAAATTACACTTTTAATTTCCTTCCTTTAGGCTAACTTTTCCTTTAGGGTAACTGGCACAAGAGGCCTAACTTTTGGCCTAGATCAGTTGTTGACATGCCTAAGCTTAATCATTTCTAGATTTGGATTTCCAATGAGAGACGTGACTCTTCCTTTCATTTGAACACTTAGAGGTTGTTGAGGGGTTGATAATTGGCCTAATGTCGATAAAGTTGTATATCAGAAAATCAGGGAGATGCAAGGTGAGAGTGCTGAGGACAGCCCATCTGAGGAACAGCCAGAACAAACACATTTAGAGATGAAATTCATCCTCTTATATGGGCACCGTTCCTGGTACTCTCAAACAACTACAATAATAACCTCAAAAATCACTGATCACAGATCACAAAAACAGATATAATAATAGAAAGTTTGATCTAATTTAAGAAGTACCAATGTGTGACACGGATACACAAAGTGAGCAATGAGAAATTGTCACTGATATGCTTGCTCAACACAGGGTTGCCACAAACCTTCAATTTGTTTAAAAAAAAAAAAGAAAAACAAAAAAATCACAATATCTGCTAAGTGCAATAAAGCAAAGCCCAATAAAATGAGGCATATCTGTAACTTATATCACTATTTTTGTTGCTAATATTTATCATGTTTTCATATCTTGTAATCTAAGTAATTTTTTTAAACAGTCTTGCTCTGTCACCAGGCTGGAGTGCAGTGGGGCAATCATGGCTCACTGCAGCCTCCACCTCCCAGGTTGAAGTGATTCTCATGCCTCAGTCTCCCAAGTAGCTGGAATTTCAGGCACCTGTCACTACACCCAGCTAATTTTTGTGTTTTTAGCAGAGATGGGATTTCATCATGGTGGCCAGGATGGTTTTGAACTCTTGGCCTCAAGTGATCTGCTGGCCTTGGCCTCCCCAGGTTCTGGGATTACCAGCATGAGCCACTGTACCTGGCCCTAATATAAGTAATTGAATGGTAAAAGAGAGTTTAAACTTTAGGGAATGTTACTACAAAGAAATTCCATTCTAGCTCTACTTTTGTTGCCTTTATTATATATAGTAGAGTGTGGCAATGCAAATAAAAAATTAAATATGTATTAATGTAAAAATAAGTAAAATCTCCCTTTGAAATGCTTTATTCTAAATCATGTGACATATTATATATATTCAATGATGTAGGACTTAGAAGCTTAGTCACTGTGAAAAAAACTTTAGGTCTAACATTTGGATCTAATTCTGTTTCTTTCCTCCATATTCCAAAGCCAGAGATTTGTCCAGGTTTTTAAATGTAGAGAATGAAGTATGTGAATTTTTACTGTGCATTACTTTGATGAGACAGAAAGTTTCAGAGGCTAAATCAGTAGAAAACTTGCATTATAAATACTTGAAAAATATTTTTAAAATAATTTCTAAACCTGAGATTATATTGATTAGGATATAAGAAACTAAAACCTACATTGACTTAATGTTTCTCTCTGAACCTGTAACTGAAACATGATAGGAGTTTACTATTATTTCTTATTAAGGCCCTGTTTTTATTCTGTGCCTCAAATTAGACACTAAATTATAATCACAAATAGTTTTGGTTTTTAATTAAAGAGTTCAAATGTTACTGGTCAAGCATCATGACAGAGTTTGCACACTAGAATTTTTGTATAGAGTTATTTCATACACAAGTCTTAATTTGTAACATTTAATCTCTTTTTACTTTAGTATTATCAATGTAATTCATATAGGCATGGCAGTTAGATTCTACGTGATTAAAGCAGTCACTACATTTTATACAATTCAGAAGAAAATTCCTTAAATCACCCATGAAGTGTATGCAAGCATGTCTGTTTGTCTATATGTATATCTGTTTTCTTTACTAATGTCAACATAGCCAGATTTATTCTTTATTGATTGGGTTATACATTAGATAAAGTATGTGATATTAAATCCACGTTGCATGAAAATTGCATGTCTGAATTAATGCCAAACTCATAAGCAATTTGTCGAGATACCCAATTTAGAAGAGGGGTTATATGAAAAAAATATTGTCAAAGCAATTGCAGCATTTATGTTTCCATTGAGCAAAAGTCAATTGAAATGTTTGGGATACAGATTAATGATCATTATTTAAATATTTTCTCCTCTCCAGCTCTCCATTTTAATATACATGTAATTACACATTTACATTTAAAATATTATTAAAATAAATGCTATTACCATATTATAAAATGTTATTTTTTATATGACAGACTATTTAAAATATTAAAATATGTAATATCTTAAATTATAACATAAAATGTTATTAAAATATAATGTTATATGTAACACATAATAACATTATATATAAACACAAGCAAAAACATGCACAACCAAAGTTAAACATGTAAAATATATGTCAAATGAAATTTAAAAAATAAACCACAGAGCTTTATTCCACTTCTGCCTGCTGTATGTCTTCTTCTTTATCAGTTATGCCCAGCATTGTGGAATGCAGCAATCATTTATAGAACTTAAAGTTTGGAGTTATCTAATAATAGGTGTAAAATCGAAATACAAAATCATACACAAAATATATTTTGAAAAGGCTGCTGTATTAACTTGAGCTATTATAATTTAAAATGTAGTATGTTTCCTGTGGATAGTCAATTATGCAGAGTCTGTATATCTGGGCTCTGTACAAATTAGCATAAATACCAAAAAGCTCAATTATGCTCTAATTTAATATAACAGTTTTCCTAATTAATAATTCAGCTGTACAACTGCATATAGTATTGACTTTCATATTATTTGTGCTACTTTTATTTTGTAACCTATTGTTAAATTAGACACATATTACATAATTGAAACTATTTAATGAAATAAATATTTAAATAAGACTTATTAATTAAATCCAGCTTTTGGAAATTTCCTCAAACTCCTTCACTAAAATAATGGCTCTGAAAGAACAACAAATCCCCATGGGAATTTTTTCTTTATTGTGCTCATATATATTTGGATGACAATACCAGTTTAATGAGTTATACATAGGAATTAATAAATGGATTAATAATACCAGATTAATTGAATTATCATTTCAATTAATATTGAAATGTATCTCATTTTAAATATATCTGATATTTTATTCAAAGAAAAAATTATGACCTATCAATTATTTATTTTAGTATTTCTCCTCTCTTATTTAATTCAGAAACCTTTGTAATCTATTCAGGAAGATAGGGCTTAACCGAGACACATTTTTATGTCCATATAGAACATATTTCTCTCCTTGTCCTAGAAAACGTTGCTCTTACTTGAGAATGTCAAAACATTTCAAAGGCTTAGAAACAAAAACATACCCAGATAGCAATATAAATCTGACTTACAGATAGCAATATAAATCTGTATTATGCATTCATTTTTAATATATTTAATACATTTGACATAATATATTTAACATACCAAGATAGCAATATAAATCTGAATTATGCATTCATTTTTAATATATTTAAGCCTATTACTGCTTATGTATACGTAACTGCAATTAAACCACTAGCAAATCTCATGCTCAATTTCTTTATCAATATTGAACATTTACTTTGATGACTTCAAATTAAAGAAAGTAGACTTTTGAAAATTAGGACGGTAATATATGAGTAAATATTTTATTAGAAGGCAGTCAACATTAAAGCATATAGAATAAATGTGAAATCAATGTTTACCCAACCAGGCTGGGTGCAGTGGTTCACAGCTGTAACCCAGCACTTTGGGAGGCCCACATGGGCCAATAACTTGAGGCCAGGAGTTCAAGAAGCGCCTGGTCAACATGGCAAAACCCTGTCTCTACTAAAAATACACACAAAAAATTACCTGGTATGATGGCAGGCACCTGTAATCCCAGCTACTTGGGAGGCTGAGGCAGGATAATTACTTGAACCCAGGAGACGGAAGTTGCAGTGAGCTGAGATTGAGCCACTGCACTCCAGCCTGGGCGACAGAGCGAGACTCCATCTTAAAAAAAGACGAAAAACCAGCAAACCCACAAAGCTTACCCAGTCATATTCAAATGATCTCCCTTCTTCAATATTAATGATTACTAACAATCTAGAAAAAAATTGTTGGATCGGTTTATATCCAGACAACTACAGAATTGTTTGAGAGGTAACTAGATAATAACTTTTTTACTCATCAAATTCCTAGAAGTTCCTTGTGTGTCAGACACTCTACAGATTTTGGTAATACAGTAGAAGGCATAATAGAAAGTGTCCTAAAGGAGTTTACATGAAAGTTGTAAAGGGAAGATAAAACTATACTGGGTAAACTAAACAAATACGAAGCTGATGAGCAATGCAAAATAAAGCAAGGAAAAGGAATTGCCCATGTATGTGTTCTCTAAACAATTTGCATGTTCTTGATTACTGTGATGGTGGATTATTCCTCCTGTATTTCGATAATTTATATATTTTATGCATCTTTTCTGATTCTTTACTGTAATAAGTAGTCTCATTGCATTTTTTTTTTGTTGTTTTTACTGCTGTTGGCTTTCAAGCCCAACCATCCTCCTTTCACTCTGTCACACATCTGGGCGAGATGATAAGAAAAATAAAGTGTTACCTCATACGCATGGGAACTCTGACTAACAAAAACCCCACCAATTACCTACGATAAAACCCCAAAGTAGCCACTCCTCCTGCTCTCCAGAGAAACTCATCTGTAGACCTGCTAGACAGCCTGCCTACTCACCCCTGAACGTCTCAGCTTGTGAGTCTAAATTTGTTCTTACACTTTTGGTATACATATGGTATACATTAGTCTCAACACCTGAACCACATTTTCGTCAGGGTGTGAGGTCCAGCTCACTTCCATGAAGTGACCACAGATCTACCCTGTTTTACAAAGGGGTTCTCTTATGTTATCTAAGTATAATCTAAACATTCTGCTATCTATGTAATATTCATAGTCAAACTTTAGTTCCATCCGTATTTTATTCTTGCTTTGGAAGATATCCTGGTTTGCCTTACATTCACATAGTACAGTGAATGGTATTTCTTTACTGTTACTTGAAAATCGTGAATGTGCTGTACCATATCTATTCTCCACCCTGTTCTGTGCTCTGGTAGATTCATCTGTATGGACAATGTCAGGGGTCTGTGGACTTGGACTTCCATTAGATTTTGGTTAAGAAGACACTTGCATGAGATTTCATGCTGGAGAAAACATTCAGGATATTAATCTTTTTCACTTTTATTTTAGACTTAGGGGCACATGTGCAGGCTTGTTATGTAGGTAAACTCACATCATAAGTGATCATTTCATCACCCAGGTATTAAACCTAATACCCATTAGTTGTTTTTCCTGGTTCTCTCTCTCCTCCTCCCCTCCATCCTCTGGTAATTTGTTGTTCCAGTCTATTTGTCCATATGTTCTCATTATTTAGCTCCCTTATAAGTGAGAATATTTGGTATTTGTTTTTCTGTTCCTTCATTATATTGCTAAGGATAACAGCCTTAGCAAACAGCTCTATCCATCTCCCTATAAAGGACATGATCTCATTTATATTTATGGCTGCATAGTATTTCATAGTATATATGTACCACATTTTCTTAATTCAGTCTACCTTTGATGAGCACTTAGGTTGATTCCATGTCTTTGCTACTATTAATAGTGCTGTAATGAACATATCCATGCGTGTGTACTTATGATACAATGATTTATGTTCCTTTGGGTATATCCAGTAATGGTATTGCTGGGTTGAATGGTAGTTCTGATTTTAGCTATTTGAGGAATCATCACACTGTTTCCCACAATGGTTGAACTAATTTACACTCCCTCCAACAGTGTACAGTGTTTTATTTCCTCCACAATCTCGCCAGCACCTGCTATTTTTTGACTTTTTAGTAATAGCCATTCTGACTGGTATAAGATGGTATCTCATTGTGATTTTGATTTACATTTCTCTAATGATCCATGATGTTGAGCACTTTTTCATATGTCTTTTGGCTGTGTTTATGTCTACCTTGTTCACTTATTGCAGGATACCAGTGGGTGACTGCAACCTGTACCAATGTCACATTTCCTTTTGTGGACCGTCTCACTTTAGCTACCCTCTGTGAGTTGCCACTCCCTTCCCTTCAGGTCCCGGCAATTCTAAGTATCTCTTAAAGTTTTTGTATTCCCTAAATTTCTGCTCATCTTTTGTAATTGGTCCTTTATTAGTACATTTTGATACTACTATGAATACCTGAAAGTGGATAATTTATAAAGAAAAAGAGGCTTAATGAACTCACAGTTCCACATGGCTGGGGAGGCCTCACAATCATGGCAGAAGGCTAACGAGAAGCAAAGGAATATTTTCCATGGTTGCAGGTAATAGAGTGTGTACAGGGGAACTGCCCTTTCTAAAACCATGGTATCTAATGAGACTTATTCACTATCACGAGAACAGCATGGGAAAACCTGCCCCGTGATTCAGCTGCCTCCCACCCAGTCCCTTCCATGACACATGGAGATTATGGGAGCTACAATTCAACATGAAACTTGGGTGGAGACACAGCCACACCATATCAAGTTTCTTTATTAAACTTCCATTAAAATCAGTCTAAGTGAATAATTTGTTTCCGATGGGCTCTGATATGTAAGTTCCAAGTATTCTGTTCAGTCTTCCGTTGGAACATAATTCCTTTACCATCTGGATTAGCTGCTTTTTGCATAAACAGTACTAATGCATGTTCTTTATTTTTTAAATAATAAAACCATATTTAAATTTATTTAAAATCCTTTCAGCAAGGTATAATGCAACTTCAGTTACAAGGATGTGTAACCAATTTGACTTAATTTTACCACTTATTCATTTAATTATATTCATATTTTAACTATTTGTGTTCTCCAGTGTTCTCTGTTTGAACTGCCTCATTTTATTCCTTGTGATATCTTTGTCCAATGTTGAGTTTTGCAGATTTTCTAGCATTGAAGCCAAAATTTGTTTTATTTTAAATAAGAAATCGTACCTGAATACTTAAAATGCTTTTTGACTTAGAATTTATATCCTAATATATGGAAATATTTTCAAAATATTCCAAAATAGTATCATCATAAGTCTCAAGATTCTAATCCTGTGCTCATTATTACTATTGTTAAGTTCTCTTCTATTGAATATATGAAGTGGATTGTTTAGAGTGTTTTATTGGACACTCCATAGTTTTCACATAGGCCCAATCCAACATTCTTTCCTAATATTTGGGAACAGATTTGGGATATACTGCTTAACTTTTACAATAACATTGACAGGGTTCATTTTTTGTTCTTTTCAGCTGCATTTTATTTTTACTTTGGAAGATGTCCTGTTTTTTTCTTTTATCCAAACAGTATTTTAATGTGGTCACAGGAGAAACTTTACCAATAAAACTCACTAAAAACACAATTTTATGTTATGTGTACATTAAAATCTAGTGTATTGTGAAGATACTGTCTTAGATTTATGTCTTTCTAAAGAAATGTGAAACAGATCTGGACAAAACAAGTTCTAGATTCAGTACAAATGGGTAATTCTCAAATGACATTTAAAATCTCTTATATAAAACTTACGATATTCTGTTTAGTAAATAAAGTGATATGTAACACTATTTTAATTCTAAGAAAAAAGCAGAAATAAAAAATTATAATCAAACAACTAGTACAAAGGGAAAGGCATAGTGGCATACGTCTTTTACAGAAAGTTAAATATAAGACAGGAATTTAATATTACAATAATGTGTTGCTAAAAATATGAAAGGCCAGATGGGGTGCATCACAGGGATTACAAGGCAGTTGGCAGTAAAAATCATATACTTGAACCTTTAACAACATTAGACAAAGTCTACCAAGTAAGTGATATGTCCAATAACTGTAACAGAGTTATGTGATTCTGGTTGTAGAAAGAAAAATGAGAACATGATTAGCAACTATAAAATTGTCAATCATGAATGCCATCTCAGATTAAGATGAAAAACACACAGGAAATGATCTATGATCCTCTCAAGCTGATTTAGCCTAATAATGCCTAAATAGATGAAGGGGGTATAATGTTTGACAACTGTTTTTGAATCTTTAATGCATAGTTGGTGACAGACATACCAGATAGTTATCTCTTGATACAGAAAGAAAGACAGGTCTAATTGTTCTTCATGAGGAAACATAATAGAGATTTGTTATATCGATAAGCCATCTATGGCGAGAATATTAAGTTTCTTACCTTTTCAAGAGTAATTAAAAAGGCCATGATTGCCTCTAAAGTCAATTGCCAAAAGTGGTAATCTACTGAGAGGATATGTTACTGCAGCTACTTTGAACATCTAAACTATCAACTGTGAACCCTAAAAAGGTAGTGTGTCCCAAATAAAAAAGAGTTTAACACTTAACACTTACAGGTTATGATATTAGCTGCAGGAATGTTGTTAATTCATTCACATCTATAAGAAATATTCAAATACTGAAAGAAATTATGTAGTCACTAGTTTACTAATACTCTTTGTGCACATAATGCATGACAGGCTACAGCTTCCAGCTGGGTTGACATTGCCAGTTATTCTCCATTTCAGTGCAATGAAGGAATGCCTGAAAAAGAGATGATATTTTATGCTGTAGTAGAAGCCTAAGAAGGCAATGATGTCTTTAAGTGACAGACATCAATCTGTCACCTAAAGACATAGTGGCTTCACATATTAGAGTTTTCCATTGCTATCTCCCAGTAAAACACACTGTAATAGAAGGTTTTTAGTTAATGTAATATATTTCATATTTTCGGTATATTCCATATATAAGTTAAATGATGTACATGTTCCATACATTTGGTAAATAATGTATTTATTTGCTACACAAGGTTCAAACCCAGGCTTTTTTTTGTTTGTTTGTTTCCTCTTTGTGGAGATAGGAAACAAAAGACATGGGAAACATGTCTTGCTATGTTGTCCAGGATGGTCTCAATCTCAGGCAAACCTCCTGTGTAGGCCTCCAAAGTGATAGAATTACAGGCATGAGCCACCACACCCAGTGATATTTTTCTATTCTCACAATCTCATAATCTTTTACTTTTCCATTTTTATTAAGAAATTTTTCTTTTATCCAAATCGTATGTTGATGTTTATTTTCTTTATACCATTATTTCTACTTCTTTGGTTCTGCTGTTAAAAATTTTGCTTTTCAAAATTTTACCTCTCTATACTTCTTACCAAAGCCTTATAAATAAAACCAATTTGTTGGACAATAAATTCAATGAAATAATTTTATTTTTCTTGATTACCATCTTTACTTAAGCTTTTTCCAACTTCCATTACAGCAATATAGGTATATCCCATTGGTTACTATCCACTTTTATATATAAAGTAGAGTGATCAAATTTTATTTTATTTTAAATTTCAATTCTACATGTTATTAACATCCCAGTGGTAGACAGTCTTGACATCAATGACTAGGTATGGAGAGGAAGTATATCATGATTTTTCAGTCTTCCATCACCTAATTGGTTTTCATTTGGGTCTTCAAATCACAGTGCTTACGTGGGGTAGAAAGGAAAGAGGGAAAAAATGTCCTACATAAGATGGCATTGTTGCAATTCTTGACTTGAATGTCCGTACTCAGATTCTGGCTCTTTCTTGTATGAATTGAACAGGTGGAATGTCATATGATGTCTCATTGTATATTTCTCTGACATAGAAAATGTGTTGTGATGTGACCTTCTCTGTGAATGCTATTTCTTGTGGTTTCCTTATGAAGGATGCTGTGTGCTGTCCTAGTAAGAAAGCTCAAGCCAACCTTCTTCAAATGTTAGACCTTTGGGAAAATGACATATTCTTTTCAAGCCAAATGGCTCTCAACTAATGAATCCTGTTTCTTTTCTTTGATATCATTGACTCATTTTCCTGTAAACAAAAGTAGCACATAATGCAGATCACCACTTAATTAAGCAGCGTTCAATTAGAGAACTAAATGTCTGTCCCTACTTTCTATAGGCACTTCCAAACACTGTAGAACATTTTAGAACCTCTTCACTATGTTTGGGGAAATATAGACCTTTTTTCTCCATGGTAAATAACTTTTTTTATCATGAATGCAGTCCCCTTGAAAACTACAGTCTTATCCATCCGATTATTTAAGTGATATCTTCTGTAAGTGTGAGAAGTAGTGATCAGGCAGTTATAATAACAGTTGATGGGTTATTTTGCTATGCCTTATTATATCCTAATAAGACATATCTATTAGTTAGCTTTAGAATGTAAGCTTTTGTGTTTTCACCTATGGTGATTACTTGCAATGAAACAGTAAAACTTTTGCTAAACATCAGCATCTACGTACATTAAAACTGATAGATTAGCCATAGCCTTAAATAATTACCTTCAGTGATTTTCTCTGCTTCCTTGTAGTATAGAATGTATTATTAATCATTGTCTAAAATTGTTGTCTCCATTTCCTCAGCACTGACAAGTAGTATCATATTATTTAACCTATTTTCTTGTAAGTAGCTAATATTCAATTGCTAAATCTAACTAGCTTATATATGTGTTCTTCTCTCTTTCTTTTCCATGAACACTTCAGGTTCTGTAATATATAATTTTACTTGCAAATTAGTAAAAATTATCTTGACTAGTCTCCCTATTTGTCACATTCATATGGGTGCCTACTTACATGGATATGGGTCAGCACAAGTGTCTACTCTTTTTGTACTTACATCATAGGCACAGGGCATCAGTTTTTTCAAAAAGGTCTAATAAATTAATCCCACTATACATTTGAAATCAGAAATGTTAACCAGATTCAAAAACCTGTGCCACATTTCTTTTTTTTTTTTTTTTTGAGACAGAGTTTCGCTCTTGTTACCCAGACTGGAGTGCAATGGCATGATCTCGGCTCACCGCAACCTCTGCCTACTGGGTTCAGGCAATTCTCCTGCCTCAGCCTCCTGAGTAGCTGGGATTACAGGCACGCACCACCATGCCCAGCTAATTTTTTGTATTTTTAGTAGAGACGGGGTTTCACCATGTTGACCAAGATGGTCTTGATCTCTTTGACCTCGTGATCCACCCATCTCAGCCTCCCAAAGTGCTGTGATTACAGGCTTGAGCCACCGCACCCAGCCCACATGTCTAATCTATTACTTAAGCCACTCCATTTTCCATCCAATAATACTCCTTCAAATTTTCTCTACTCCACTAATAATCTTTGTAAGCAGGACTACACCCAAAGTAACAGGACATCCTCTCATGTACAGGATAATAAATATTAAATCTAGAACTTTCTATTGGTCTAGTCTCAGCTCAGGAATTACTGTCACTTGCATTATCTGGAAAACTCAATACCTTGATAACTGAATTTGGATTTTTTCCTGCATAATCAAGGAAAGAAGTGACAGTTTTTCAGTCTTTCTCTTTGTTTTTTATCTCCTTGATTCTTTTGAAGGGTATTGATTAGTAATTTTAGAACACCTCTTAGTTTGGTTTGTCTGTGCTTTCTTAGGAGTAGACTGACATTATGCAGTTTTATGGAAGAAGATCCAGTGTCCTCTTCTGAGATGTCATATTGTATCAAAGGATACATGATATCAATGTGGCTCATTACCAATGATGTTAACTTTGATCACTTGGTTAAGATGGTGTCTTCCAGACCTCCCCACTGTAAAATGACTATTTTCTCAGTCCATACTGTCCATTTTCTTTTTCTATATTGACAGTGCATCATTAAATCTTACCCATACTTATTGAAAGGGAGAGGAGTTAATCTCCACTTTGTAGAGGGGAATGCTACATGCATTAGTCTGTTTTCACACTGCTTTAAAGAATTACCTGAGACTGGGCGATTTATTTAAAAAAGAGGATTAATTGACTTATAGTTCCAAGGATTTAAGAGGAAGCATGGTAGAAATGCTTTAGGAAACTTAAAATTATGGTGAAATTTGGAGGGGAAGCAAACACAACTTACCACAATGAAGCAGGAGAGAGAAAAAAAGGGGTATAATAAAATATGCCGCACATGTTTTAACCATCAGATCTTATGAGAACTCACTCAGTATCATGAGAATAGCAGGTGGAAAGCTCACCTTCATGATCCAATCACTTCACCCTAGGCTTCTCCCTTGACACATGGGGATTACAGTTCAACATGAGATTTGGGTGGGGACACAGAGCCAAACCATATAATCCACTTCTGGCCCCTCCCAAATCTCATGTTCTTCTCACATTTCAAAACCAATTATGCCTTTCTAATAGTACCCCAAAGTCTTAATTCATTCCAGCACTAACAGCAGTTCAAGTTCAAAGTCTCATCTGAGACAAGGCAAGTCCCTTCCCACTATGAGCCTGTAAAATAAAAAATGGGTTAGTTACTTCTGAGATACAATGGAGGTACAGGCATTCGGTAAATGCTCCCATTCCAAAAATGAGAAATCGGCCAAATCAAAGGAACTACAGCCTCATGCAAGTCTGAAACCCAACAGGGCAGTCATTAAATCTCAAAGCTCCAAAATAATCTCCTTTGACTACATGTCGCACATCCAGGGCATGTTGATGCAAAAGGTGTGCTCCCAAGGTGTTGGCTCTGCAGGGTACAGCCCCCATGGCTTTGCAGGGTATGACCCCCATGGCTGTTTTCACAGGCTGACATTAAGTGCCTGTGGCTTTTCCAGGTACATGGTGTAAACTGTCAGAGGATCTACCATTCCAAGTTGTAGGAGACACTGGCCCTCTTCTCAGAGCTCCACTAGGCAGTACCCCAGTAAGGACTCTGTGAGGGGTTTCAACCCTACATGTTCCCTTTGCACTGCCCAGGTAGAGGTTCTCTATGAGGACCCTGCCCCTGCAGTAGATTTCTGCCTGGACATCTAGGTATTTCCATACATCCTCTGAAATCTAGGCAGAGGTTCCCATCTGAAATCTAGGCAGAGGTTCCCAAACCTTAACTCTTGCCGTGTGCACACCTTCAGGCCCAATACCACATGGAAGCCACCAAGACTTGGGGCTTTCACCCCCTGAAGCAATGGCCTGAGCTGTACCATGGTCCCATTTAGCCACAGCTGGAGCTGGAGCAACTGGGACACAGAGTGCCATCCATATTCTAAGGTAGCACAGAGTAGTGGGGCACTGAGCCTAGCCCATGAAACCATTTTTCTCTCCTAAGCTTCTGTGCCTATAATAGGAGGGGCTGTGGCAAAGGTCTTAAATGCCCTGGAGATATCCTCATGGTCTTGGCTATTAACATTCTGCTCCCCATTACTTAGGCAAATTTTGGCAGGCATTTTGAATTTCTCCCCAGAAGGTGGGTTTTTCTTTTCTACCATATGGCCAGGGTGCAAATATTCCAAACCTTTTTTTTCTCTGCTTTCCTTTTAAATATACATTCTAATTTCAGACCATTTACTTCTTCATGCGTTTGTATGTACACTTTTAGAAACAACGAGGTCATGCTGCTTAGAAGTTTCTTCTCCTGGATACCCTAAATCATCTCTCCCAATTTCAAAGCTCCAAAAATGTCTAGGGCAAGGGCAAAATGCTGCTAAAGCATAGCAGCAGTGACTCTTACTTCAGTTCACAGTAAGTTTCTCATCTCCTTCTGAGACCACCTCAGCCTAGATTTCATTGTCCATTTCACTATGGGCATGGTGGCCAAAGCCATTCAAGTTTCTAGGAAATTCCAAGCTTCTCAAATCACCCTGTCTTCTCCAGAGCCCTTCAAACTGTTCTACATCTGCCTATTACACAGTTACAAAGTTGCTTCCTGATATGGTTTGACTGTGTCCCCCACCCTGCCCCCATCTCATCTTGAATTTTCATTCCCACAGTTCCCACATGTTATCAGAGGAAACCAGTGGGAGGTGATTGAATTATAGGGACAGGTTGTTCCTGTGCTGTTCTCATGATAGTGAATGAGACTCATGAGATCTGATGGTTTTAAAAATGGAAGTTTCCCTGCACAGCTTCTCTCTTTGCCCATTGCCATCCATGTAAGATGTGACTTGCTCCTCCTTCCCTTCTGCTATGATTTTGAGGCCTCCCCAGACATGTGAAACTCTAAGTCCAATAAACCTCATTCTTTTGTAAATTGCCCAGTCTTGGGTATGTCTTTATTAGCAGTATGAAAACAGACTAATACAGTAAATTGGTACCTGTAGAGAGGGGTGCTGCTGAAAAGATACCTGAAAATGTGGAATTGACTTTAGAACTGGGTAACATGGAGAGATTGGAACAGTTTGGAAGGCTCAGAAGAAGGTAGGAAAATGTGTGACAGTTTGGAACTCCCTAGATACTTGTGGAATGAATGGCTTTGCCCAAAATGCTGGCAATGATATGAACAATGAAATCCAGGCTGAGGTGTTTTCAGATGGAGATGAGAAACTTCTTGGGAACTAGAGCAAAGGTGACTCTTGTTATGTTTTAGCAAAGAGACTGGTGGCATTTTGCCACTGCCCTAGAGCTTTGTGGAATTTTGAACTTGAGAGATGATTTAGGATAACTAGGAGAAAAAAATTCTACGCAGCAAAGCATTCAAGAGTGATGTGGGTGCTGTTAAAGGCATTCAGTTTTATAAGGAAAACGGAGCTTAAAAGTTTAGAAAATTTGCAGCTTGACAATGTGATAGAAAAGAAAATCGCATTTTCTGAGGAGAAATTCAAGCCAGATGCAGAAATTTACATAAGTAATGAGGAGACAAATGTTAATCCCCAAGACAATGGTAGAAATGTCTCCAGGGCAAGTCAGAGGTCTTCATGGCAGCCCCTCCCATCACAGGCCTGACGCCCTAGGAGAAATACATGGTTTTGTGGGCCAGGTCCAGGGTCACCATGCTGTGTACAGTTTGTTGGTAATGTGTGTCCCAGCTGCTCCAGTCGTGACCTAAAGGGACCAAGGTATAGTTCATACTGTGGCTTCAGACAGTGAAAGCTGCCAAGCCTTGGCAGCTTTTACATGGTGTTTAGCCTGTGGGTGCACGGAAGTCAAGAATTAAGGTTTGGGGACCTCTGCCTAGATTTTCAAGATGTATGGAAATGCCTGTATGCCACAACAAAAGTTTGCTGCAGGAGCAGGTGCTCATTCTTTTATAAATTGCTGAGTCTTGGATATGTTTTTATCAACAGTGTGAAAGCAAACTTAAACACTTCTGTATTTTCAGATATCTTTATAGTAGTGCCCTGCTCCTGGTACAAATTTTCTGTATTAGTCTGTTCTCACAGTGCTATAGAAAATTACCTGAGACTGAATAATTTATATAATGAAAAAAGAGGTTTAATTGACTCATAGTTCCACAGACTTAACAAGAAGTATGGCTGAGAGACCTCAGGAAACTTACAACCATAGCAGAAGGCAAAAGGGAAGCAAGCACATCTTATCACTGCAAAGCAGGAGAGAGGGAGGGAATGAGGAAGTGCCACACACCTTTAAACCATCAGATCTCATGAGAACTCACTGTCATGAAAACAGCAGGGAAGAAATCTGCCCCCATTACCCAATCACCTCCCAACAGACCCGCTCCTAATACCTGGGGATTACAGTTTGATATGAGATTTGAATGGGGACTCAGAGCCAAACCATATCACTACTTAAATACATTGTTTAGAAACTTCTTCATAAAATATGTCTCTGTTGTTTTCCATTAATTATATCTTAAATGTATCTATCTATTCTGTTGATATGTCTTTATTTCCACCAATAAATATGTTTTCCAAACCACCACTCTCTCTCAACTGGATAATTTATTTAGCTTTTCCCCAGTATACTCAGAGTAATCTCTGTAAAGCCTCAATGCATTCCCATAAGGAATGTTACAAGCTGCTGCTTGCTTTGACTCCTACTGTCCTTTCCAACGATCACTGGCATCATAATTCTCTTTTTATTTCTCCTTTTGACTTATTCTGGCTTTCTATGAGTTCTGATACTTGTATTTATGCTTGCAAAGGGTTACACATGTTGTTGCCTGTGTTGAATACTTCTCCCACTCAAGTCATCTAAAAAATGATTGTCTTTTATTCTAATGAAGGGCACCTTTCCTGAATTTCTTAGTCAGATCTTAACACTTAATGTCTCTCCTTAACAGCAGTTGTGTCATTGCAATATCAGATTATTATGGTGATGATTTAGCCACTATGTATTTCCCCACAAAATCAGGAATTTTTTTCAGCATTACACAGAGCATGACACATAGAGTCTGCCATTTTGGTATGCTCAATAAATTTTGGTTATATTAATTGAATGAATAAATGAATGAAGATTAGCTAATAATATTTAGATCAAACTTATTTAGGAATTGTTATCTAGGAAGTATCAAGGAATGATAAGGTAAATATTAAGTTATTTAATTGATTCACTATTATAGTTCATATTTTTGTTGCTTTATTCTTCTTCCCCATGTTCTAAGATTCTTCCATTTCCTCACTATTAATCTCTTTTCTCTTTATTATCCTATAACTGTTGTATTAAGGTTCTCTAGAGGGACAGAACTAGTGGGAAATATATATATATATAATGGGGAGTTTATTAGGAGAATTTTCTCACATGGTACTAGGTGAAGTCCCCTGGTAGAACATCTGCAAGCTGAGGAGCAAGGAAGCCAGTCCACATCCCAAAACCTCGAAGCTGAGAGTACAGCCTTTTGTCTGCAAGGCCCAAGAGCCCCTGGCAAACCACTGGTTTGGAGCTGAATAATTTGGAGGTCAATGTTTGTGGACAGGAAGCATCTAACACAGGAGAATGAGGAAAGCTGGAAGACTCAGCTGGTGTAGTCCTTCCATGTTCTTCTGCCTGCTTTATTTTAGCCATGCTAGCTGATGATTATATTGTACCCACCCAGACTGAGGGTGGGTCTCTCTCTCTCAGTCCACTGACTCAAATGTTAATCTCCTTTGGCAATACCTTTACAGACACACCCAGGAACAATACTTTGCATCCGTCAATCCAACCAAGTTAGCTGTCAATATTAACTGTCACAAATATTACCATTGTAGGTTGTTCATCATTTGCAGCCCATTTGGCTTAGTTCATGGTTACCTGGCCTTTGTCTCATCATTTAATATAATTCATATTTCTCCTCAACTTGCTTTTTTTTAAATCTTAAAAATTTTTTGGACTGTTCAGGTTATAAATTACAAAAGCCAACTTAAAGTAAGTACATATAAGGAGGGATTTTTTTAATATAACAAATATACAGTGTGACTCTATAAAACACAAGAACAAACAAAGAATGAGTGGATTAAGGACCTCGATAGATCTCCAGGTCATGGGAATTACCTCCTCCTGTCTTGTCTCCTCTGAGCATATCCTTTATTATTCAGTGTGTGCTCTCTCTCAGCCTGCCCTTCCTCATTCTTCCTCAGTGGATTTCACTGCATAATAGACATCTTGGATTTGCAATTTCATCTTTCTCTCCTAATGTTAAAAATTATTCTAGTTGAAGAACTTTATTTATTCTAATTAATTTGTTGACTTAAGACAGCCTCTTATTATAAGGCAGTGTTTTGGAAAATGTCTTAATGAGTATACAAATTCTCAGTAATGAAAAATCTTGATGACAAATCTTGTTTCAATTACATGTCTCTACATTTCTACCTAAACTCAAGGTTCTTGGATAATTTTGCCACTCCAACTATAACATGAGGAGAAAACACCTTTCATAGGGTTATAGATAGAATTAAATTAAGTAACCTAAGAAGCAATTTTTACCATAACTGAATGAGATTACCCACCATATATATTGACCATTATTTAAATTAAAAACATGTCAGAATCACGGAAATACATCTTACCATAAACTGTATAGTCACCTGACTGAAAGTGATTTTGTATATTATTTTGAATATTAAATTATTTTAAATATATAGCAAAAAGATTTTGAGAAAAATAAACAAAAACCATGTAGATAAATGACTTATAAGGTTAAATTGGAAGGAATATGAAAAATTGAAATAATTACCTCATTTGGTGGCAAAATATGTTGCATCTGTTTGCTGTAATCTCAGTGATAGAAAACTGAAGATTGGTGACTTTATTCAAATTTCAAAATAAAAATGAACCTTTATGAGGTGAATATTTTTCACTTTGACACATATGATTAGAAATATAATTTTCATATTTATGGTAATAAGTAACTTCCATTTCAATGTGTATTGCCTTAAATTAATGTTTGTGTGAACTAGTCTTTGGATAAGAATTGTATTTAGATGCAGCTCTCCTTTGAGCTTTATTTTGTTTTATTTTAAATTTTTATTTATTTATTTATTTTTGAGACAGAGTCTTGCTCCTCTCACCCAGGAATGCAGCAGCATGATCATGGCTCACTGCAGCCTTGACCGCCAGGACCCAAGAGATCCTCCTACCTCAGACTCCTGAGTAGCTGGGACTATAGGCATATGTCACCATACCTGGATACTTTTTAAATTATTTGTAGAGATGAGGTCTTGTTGTGTTGCCCAAGCTGATCTGGAACTCCTGGGCTCAAGTGATCCTTCAGCCTCAGCCTCCCAATGTTAGGATTACAGGTATGAGCCACTATGCCCAGCCTAGACATTCAGAAAAAAAAAATACCACATGCTCTTTGCCATGGACATTTTGTAGTCAAACATATATCCAGACATTACTATGCAGAGTATTTTTCCTAAGGCCCATATTCCCCACACTTTGTATTGATTTGAGATATGCACTACAGTGAACTAGAACAGAAAAGCAAATGCACTTTTACATGAGTAGACTTGCAGTGTTACATAAATTGCTTGGATGATTATCCATTTAATATTCAAAGCTCTAAATCTTTAGAGTATCTGTCTCTTAAAGAGTATCTGGTACATTGCAAGGGTAAACAAGTGAAAAAGACAGGAAAACGTGATTTAAGGAAAATTTCAGTAAATGTACACTTCACAGAGGTTGTAGCTGACAGGAGATGCTATTGTTAGAATAAACATAAAAGTAACTATTTTAGAAATTTTAGTGAAAATTTCTAAAAGGCATGTGCATATTATAATTCCACCTAAGAATCACTATTGAATCTTTTAGTACTTCTATTTAGGTAAAACCATTTTCAGATTAATAATGATAATAATAATAATAATGGCATTAGATTAAAGAAGTCTAATGTAGTCTGTTTTTAAGATTTTTTGATTGCTTAATTTGCCTCCTTAGCATAACACTTCCATCTAAGTTCCATCTAACAACAGTGAATCTTAATCATATGAACTCCTGTTTGGCATCCGTCTAGGCTACATGACACACTAAGAGAACACATTTTATTTCTAGATTATTTTCTCCTCTCTCCCTCCCTTCCTCCCTCCCTCTCTTCCTTCCTCCCTCTCTTTCTCTCATTCTCTCGTTCTCTCATTCTCTCTTTCTTTTTGAAGTTTTGCTCTTTTTTCCCAGGCTGGAGTGCAATGATGTGATGATCTCGCTTCACCGCAACCTCTACCTCCCGGGTTCAAGCTCTTCTCCTACCTCAGCCTCCCGAGTAGCTGGGATTACAGGCATGTGCCCCCACACCCAGATATATTTGCACATTATTTTCTAGGACAAAGTCAGTCAAAAGATGAGCTTCTGATTTTTACAAGATTGGGTCAAGTGTAAAAAAATACATGAAGACAGGTTTTCCACTCAAAAGAAAACATTGTACTTAAAAACACATACATCAATATATACAGTGGAGAAAAGATAAAAGATAAAACTAAAAAAATAATGAAGTATCAAAATGGCATGCATCTTTTTTTTACTTTTCATATTTTCTAATTTGGTGCACAATTTATGTGTTTACTTAATTGTTTTCACTTTTGTGAAATTAGTTACAAAATCCATATCAAATGCAAATCCAAATGCAAATCTATATCAAATTGCAAATGTGACATGTCTTTTTAAAAATTTCATGCCAATTTGCATATTATATAATCAAAATCTAATAAATCAACCACTTTTGCAATAGGCATAATATATTAGTTTGTATTGAATTAATACATTGAATAAACGAAAGATTTTAGAATTGTAGTCTAAATATATACATTTTTTTCTCATAAGGAATGTATATAATTCTGTCTAAATGTTATCTAGAGATACACTCTTCATAAATTTCTACTGAAATATTGCTATATGAATTAAACCTCAGTATTTTCAAAAGCACGTGGTATACCATCTAACACTAGGATTCAGGTTAACCTCCTACCACAAAGCCAACAAAGTCAAATGCAGAGTAGTTCTCACTGCCTTCAACACCCTCTCAATCAGAAGAGAATTATATGTTTGAAAGTAAATAGGAAAAAAAGCTTTGGGCCTTATATACTGTCTATGTGTAGGCACGGAGTTCAATATTTGCCAGACATAAAACCCTGTATAAAAATAGTAGCTTTGTGAAATAGCCAAGGATTTCTACTGATTCTCCTACCTTAAAAGCTGTCAATAGAATAACCATAGGATTCATCAATCCAATACTGGATATATGTCCAAAGAAAAGGAAATCAGTATATAAAAGATATCTGTGCATTCCCATATGTAATGCAGCACTATTTACAATAGCCAAGATTCGGAATCAGCCCAAATATGGATAAAGAAATGTAGTGCATATATAGTATTCATATATATACATAATGGAATATAATTCAGCCATTTAAAAAAATGAACTCTTGTCATTTGCAACAACATGAATGGACAAAGAGAATGTTATATTAAGTGAAATATGCCAGGCACCAAAAGACAAATTTTGCATATTTTCACTCATATGTGCAGTCTAAATTTTTTTAAAAAACATTGAAGTCATGGAGATCAAGTAGAATGATGGTTACTAGATGCTGGGAAGGGTAACAGAGAATAGGCAGATAGGAGAGGGTTGGCTAATGGGTATGAAAATACAGTTAGAATTAATAAGATAAAATATTTGGTAGTACAACAGGAACTAGAATTAACAATTCATTGTACATTTTTAAATAACCAAAATTAGAATTAGAAATATTCCTAACACAAAGAAATAATAAATGCTTGAAATGGTGGATACCCTAATTACCCTGATTTGATTATTATACAATGTATGTTTTTATAAAAATATCACATGGACCCCCACAAAAATATACAACATTATGTGTTTATAATAATTATCTTTCTTTAAGATTTAAACCTGCCATCATTTTCTTTTAAATAATACCTATAAATAGGCTTCATTAAAATTAGGATAATAGATGTGTAATGTATACCATGTAAGGTATAATTCTCAAAGACAAATGCTGGAAGTGTGGCTGTTTATATTTTGCAAGAGATAGTTTTTCACACATATAGTTTTTGTCAAAATCTCAAGAGGACCAAGCGTGGGGAAGAGGAGATTATAAGATTTTCCTACAGAAAGGGCATTAAGGTACAATTAGACAAAGAAGAGCAATGTTAAAAGTGAAAATTATGAAACACAATTGGTGTGTGACATTATAACACATCATCTTATGTTTTAACCAAACGATGTAACAGTAAATAAGAAGAAATAGAAAATATTACATTAATAATTAAACCTAATACCACAGAAATAAAGTACACGATTCCTTCTTTTTTTGTGTGTGCGTAACAAAGTTTCACTCTTGTTGCCCAGGCTGGAGTGCAGTGGCGTGATCACGGCTCACTGCAATCTCTGCCTCCCAGGTTTAAGCAATTCTGCGTCAGCCTCCTGAGTAGCTGGGACCACAGGCATATGCCACCCCACCCAGCTAATTTTTGTATTTTTAGTAAAGAAGGGGTTTCACCACGTTGGCCAGGATGGTCTCGATCTCTTGACCTCATGATCCACCCACCTCTGTCTCCCAAAGTGTTGGGAGAGCAGGCATGAGCCACCACACCTGGCCCACAATTCCTTTTTTAAGCTGTTGGTCTCTGATAGTTCTAGACTTCTAGTTTTCCTTCATAAAAGCACCTAAGTACTATTAATCTGTTCATCTCCTGGACCTCATGAATTCCTCCCTCCTTCATTGCCTTGCACATGTACAGGAAGGTTTTCCTGAGCCATGCTTACGTATCACAAAGCTGTCCTGTTTGTTTTCCTCCCACCTGTCAGTGAACAAGCACTTGATGGTTGCAACCCTCTTGTGTATTTCATAAAGATCACAGGATTGCCAACTTCTGAGCTGCTTAATCTTTCCCTCGAGCCTTTGACAGCATTCATGGCCATCCGTTAAATCTCCAAGGCACATCTTACAGGGATTGTAACATTTTCAAAACTTTGCTGAAATTTGGTGATAACAGAATTACAGCTTAATAGGGAATGATTAAAGCAGTTATGATTCTCACTGATACCTGTCAAATGTGCCAACTATCTCTTTAGTGTTTCTCCCACTTTCCTTTTGCCTTCGCCTTTTTTTTTTAATTTTTATTGCATTTTAGGTTTTGGGGTACATGTGCAGAACATGCAAGATAGTTTCATAGGTACACACGTGGCAGTGTGTTTTGCTGCCTTCTGCCTTTCTATCAATATTCCCCTCAACTATACCCTTTCTTACTAAAATCTTGGCCGCAGATCCTGTGAACACCAGGAAGAGAGAAACAGTCACTCCCTTCCCAAACTCACAGCAGCAGCTCCCCTTTTAACAAACATAATCTCAGACAGGATTTTCTCCTAAAAAAAAGAAAAATATCTTTTTTCTTAACTTCTCATTGATTGAAATTTTTCTGACCCCGAATATAAATGCTAGATTGCATAGCAGAAAGTTCTATTAAAATGATTTTGCTTTTTTTACATTGTTTTGTTTTCTTCCCCCAAAGTAATAACATTAATCAAAAAGTTTAGCTTTCACTAACCAGGAAATCTACTAAAAGTTTTTAAAGATAATAAAATGTGCTTGTGTCTATCTAAAGATTAATATTCAGAAATATAAGAATTAAATTTTAGGCAGAATACTCAGGTTAGCATTTTCAGTAGAATCTTTGTTAAAATTAATCATGTCTGATTCTCAGTCCAACTCTATCTTGGCACTAGGGTGGTACCTTAAAGATGGTGAGTCTCTCATAGGAGTTAGTACTGAATAGTCTGGTATCTTCCTCAGAAGTATGGTAAATAAATGTGAATACTTGGGAGCAAAACAAAGGAGGGGAGGTTGTTATTTAGATCAGTTGGTCATACAAGTTGTCTCTTAAGAGGTAAGTTTTTAATTTTTGCCTAAAAATGGGAAACATTTACATGTACTTAAAGACATTGAAAAAAATACTATAACATTTTCACCTACTTAAAGACATTAGGAACAAGCCCAGGCATAAACAAAACCATGTGAAAACCTGCTAAAGCAGGAAAAGTTATAATTGTAGAAACTGAAAAAAACACTAGAACATCTGAGAGGTAAGGGGGAAGCATGGTATGGTAATTTTTTATTTGGAGAAGAAGGAAGATTATGCTGGGTTTTGAAGTTTATGATGAAATATTTGAATTTAATTCAAGTGAAGAGAATATTATAAAAATGTTGTAAAAGTACATGATCTTATGTACTTTTAAAAAAACATCACTCTGGCTTCTGTGGAGAAGAAATGAAGGCAAAAAGTTTGCTTTGGAAATTACTGTTCTATTATACACAAGATACAGTAAAATATTGGGCCAGGAAGATTGCACTGGATATTAGGAAGATATTTTGAAGGTAAGATGTATATGACTATGGATTAGCTGCATATTGACATAAAAAATAAAAGTATCAGGATAATTGCCTAGTTTAAGAGTTAGATAAAGTGCTGAGCTAGATAGATAATTTTTGAACTTGGCAACATATTGTTGACATTTAATGTGAAAATGATTGAGACTACATAGAAAGAAAGTGCCTCATTTTTCCTGAAAATTGGTTGCTTTTGGTGATTTATGAATTTCCAAATCTTAATGGCAAGCTAATGAATATGTGCTATCATATAAACTATTTTGCTGTCCATTTCATCTGCTACTTTAATCAATTGATGTTTTCAGTGTTATGTCAACACAAACCTAATTATACTAAATGCTTCCCATCTATAAATCTAAAGTAATTTCAAATCTTGGAAATAAAGCTTTAACTTGAGATACCCTTGACTTCTCTCTCTCCCACTATTCATTTGAGTATCTGAGTCATCAAAAAAAATAAGTGGTCTGTCTCCAAAATGTGTTTGTAAATGGTCTAATTCTCATTGCTATAACCTTGGTTAAAGCTACAGTTAATTCTTGCTTACACTGATGTAGTCTAAGTGGGCTCCCTACTTGTACCGTTCCTACTTTTTAGTGTATTAGCAAGAGAGAAGCCTGATTGATTCGGCTGTGTAACTCTTCTGCTCAAAATCTTTCAGTGAGTTTAAAATGCAAAGTTATTACAGTCATCTAGATTCTTTCCCATTCTATTTTCACCGTGCTTCTCCGTTTCTTACACTTCAGTGAGGTTGGCCATGGCCAACATCAACCATGCTCCTGCCTTTGTACCAGCTCTTTTCATTACCTGAAATGCTCTTGCCCCGATGTCTACATGGCTCGGGTGACTTCTTCAGGTATTGTCAACTGTAATCTTCATAGTGTGGTCTTCTGAGGCATGCAAATTACAATTGCCCCAATATCTTTATCCCATTTCCTCTGCATTTGCTGCATAACTCTTATTAAAACATTTATTTGGATTGCTTCTTTTTACCACCCACAAAATTTTAGTGAGTTCTGTAAGGGCAGATATTTTTACCTACTTTGCTCTTGGATATAAGTCTAATGTCTAGATGAAGTGTCTACCACCTAGAAAAAAAAATTTAAGTGAGAGGCTAGAGATTTTCCAAGTTCACTATTTTCCCCATAGTTGTATATTCTTTTAAGAACAAGAACTAGATATAATAAAAATGCATGTAATTATAAATTTAAAATTAAGGGAGGTAGTGCCAAACAGTATATATTAGTAAAAGAGTAGTATATCTGAAAAAATTATTGAAACATCTCCATAAATAATAATAATGCTAACCTGTATTTTTTACTTATTAAATGTCTCATGTTTCACTTAGAACTTTTCTCTTTTAGTTTAATGAAACTCCTTCAGATTCATAGCCAATGAGTTGTATATTTAGAATACAATTCTGTATTTCTGATTCCAGAACCTGAGCTGGTAAACACTTTTCTATTTTGCCTCATGTTTAAGAATTTGTTGTCAAGCCTGGTTCCACATAAAGATTAATGTTGGGCTCCTTTAAGAAACATATTGCTAGTCTTCTTTCCTCAACATATATAATCTGAATCCTTTGGGGTTAGTGAACAGGAGTATTTTTAAATAAACAGGAAAAAAGGAGTTTCCAAATGAAACTGATATGTTGCCAGCTTTAAGAATCATGGATACGGAGCATCAAAAAATAATTCAGCCAGAAAATAAACCATCTAGAAAAAAATGTTTTATTCATTGGAAGATGCAGAAGTTAAGGAAAATAGGAAACGATTTTTTTTGCCATCTGATAGATGTATAACTTCATAAAAAACATTTCACTGATCTCTGAAGTACCAAACTAATTTCTAAGAAAAACTTAGATAGATAATAGGGTATGAAATCAGCAATCATGAAAACAATTTGCATAGTAAGAGCACCAAGGAATTGTTTTTATAAATAGCTCATATCTACTTTTTAATGAAAATTCACCAAAATACATGTTTGTATAATAGAATGTGCAATGGAGTTCAAAAGTTTTGTAAATGCAAATGGTTTCTTTTTCTGTCCTGCCCATATTAACAGAAAACAACAATAATAAAACTGTGCTGAAGTATATGATCACTCAGGCAACAAGAGTATTCATTCTCATTCACCATTTACTTAGGTACATATTTTAAGTAGAATCAGGGAATGTGAAATATATATATATATATATATATATATATATATATATATACACACACACACACACACACACACACACACACACACACACTCCCCACACACATATATGTTCTCTGCCATGATTGTAAGCTTCCTGAGGCTCATGAGAAGCAGATACTGGCACCATGCTTCCTGTAAAGCCTGCAGAACTGTGAGCCAATTACCCAGTCTCAGGTATTCCTTTACAGCAATGCAAAAGAGATTAACACCCAAAATTGGTATCAAGGAGTGAGGTATTGCTATAAAGATACCTGAAAATGTGGATGTGGATTTGGAACTGGGTAATGATCAGAGGCTGGAAGAGTTTGATGGACTCAGAAGAAGATAGAAGATGAGAGAAAGTTTGGAGTTTCTTAAAGACTGGTTAAATGATTGGGACCAAAATGCTGATAGTAATAGGGACAGTGATGGCCAGGCTAATGAGGTCTCAAATGGAAATGAAGAATTTATTAGGAAGTGGAGTAAAAGTCACCTGTAGTCTGCCATAGTAAAGACCTTTGCTATATTATATCCACATCCTAGGGATCTGTGGAGGGTTGAAGTTAAGAATAATGACTTAGGGTGTCTGGAAGAAGACATTTCTAAGCAGCAAAGTGTTCAAGGGGTGACCTGGGCAGCTCCTAATAAGCTATGATTAGATACCCAGAAAACAAAGGAATGGCTTAAAGTTGGAATTTATAATTAAAGGGAAAGCAGAGTGTAAAAGTTTAGAAAATTTGCAGCCTGGCCCTGCAGCAACGAAGAAATCTAAGGAGGCTATAGAGCAAATACTAGCTAGAGAGATTAGCATGACTAAAAGAGAGCCACATACTACTATCCAAGGAAATGGGATAAAAGACTCAAAGGCATTTCAAAAAACTTTAAGGCAGCCCCTCCCATCAGTGGCCCAGAGGCCTAAGACAAAATAATTTGGGAGGCCAGACTGAGGACCTTGCTTCCCTGTGTAGCCTTGGGCCATTGATTCCTACATTAAGGCTACTCTGGCTCCAGTCTCAAAGTGTCCCAGAAACATCTCTGGCCACTGATCTGAAAGGTGCAAACTAAACTGTGGCAGATTCCATGTTTTGTTAAGTCTGAAGGCACACACAATGCAAGAAAAAAGAAGTTTGTCAGCTTTACCTAGATTTCAGAGAATATGTAAGAAAGCCTGGGCATCCAAGCAGAAGGCTGCCACAGGGCTGGAGCCCTCACAGAGAATCTCTACTATGGCAGTGCAGAGGGGAAATGTAAAGTTGGAGTCCCCACACAGAGTTCTCCAGGGCACTTTCTAGTGGAACTATGGGAAGGGGGATGCCACCTTTCAGTCTCAGGAATGGGAAAGTCACTAGCAGCTTATAGTTTAAGCATTGAAAAGCTGCAGGCACTCAAGTCCAACCCATAACAGCAGCCGCAGGGACTGTATCCTGTAAAGCCAAAGAAGTGGACCTGCTCAAGCCTTGAGAGCCCACCCTTTGCACCAGTGTGTCCTGAATGTGGGACATGGAGTCAAAAGAGATTATTTTGGAGCTTTAGAGTTTAACGACTGCCATGCTGGGTTTAAGACTTGCATGGGGCCTGTTTGACCTTTTCTTTTGGGTGACTTCTCCCTTTTGGAATGGAGGCATTTACCCAATGTGCGTAGCACCATTTTATCTTGGAAGTAAATAACTTGTGTTTACTTTACAGGCTTATAGGCAGTAGGAGATGATTCTCAGATGAGATTTATAACATTGGACTTAATGCTGAAACAAGTTAAAAATGTACTGAACTATTGTGAGGAAATATTGTATTTTGCAATGCGAAAAGGACGTAAGACTTAGGGGGTCCAGGCTGAATAACATGGTTTGGATGTTTGTCCCTCCAAATGTCATGTTGAATTGTAATCACCAATGTTGAAAGTGGGGCCTGGTGACAGGTGTTTTAGTCATGGGAGCAGATCCTTCATGAGTCACTTTTTGCTGTCCTCATGATAGTTACTGCATTCTTACTGTTAGTTCACATGAGAGTTGGTTATTTAAAAGAGTGTGGGGCTGGGCGTGGTGGCTCAAGCCTGTAATCCCAGCACCTTGGGATACCGAGGCGGGTGGATCACGAGGTCAAGAGATCAAGACCATCCTGGTCAACATGGTGAAACCCCGTTTCTACTAAAAATACAAAAAATTAGCTGGGCATGGTGGTGCGTGCCTGTAATCCCAGCCACTCAGGAGGCTGAGGCAGGAGAATCGCCTGAACCCAGGAAGTGGAGGTTGCAGTGAGCCAAGATCGCGCCATTGCACTCCAGCCTGGGTAACAAAAGCAAAACTCTGTCGCAAAGAAAAAAAAGAGTGTGGCATCTCTCTTCTCTCTCCCTTCCACTCTCACTATGTGATGTGTCTTCTCCTCCTCACACTTCTGCCATGATTGTAAGCTTCTTGAGCCTTGCCAGAAGCAGATGTTGGCATCATGCTTTCTGTAAAGCTTGCAGATCCGTGAACTAATTAAACTTTTTTAATTTATAAATTACCCAGTCTCAGATATTCCTTTATAGCAATGCAACAAAAGCATAATACAATTTAGTAGCCAATGTACAGCACTTAATAACCAATAATTATTAAAAATGAAAAGATAAAGGAAAACTAACTTATTTTGTCCAGCTTTATTCATTGTAAGTTCTATAAGTAATCTCTCAGTTTATGGTGAAGACATCTCAAATAGATAAATTTTAACAATCACATTTATACAGCTATTAAATTATGACTAATCTGTTTATCTTTCCTTACATTATACCTAGCCAAGTATATATTTAATACCTATTTTATTACTTCTTATCTATATCAGATTCCATAAAACCTTTGTCTGTATCAATCTAAAACCTTTGGACATATTGTTTAATTTTTGTTTTAATTCATTTTAAAATTACTAAATTTAAAGAATAAAATAAATGTTGATGAATTTGTTTTCTAATCTCTCATATATAAGCGTATTTATATAATGTATCATATGTAAACTGATTATATCACAGAAATTAAGCATTTTTATGATCTAGAAAAACTACATGATCTTCATATATAGTAATTCTGGTAGGTACTATTGGTGTTCTGCCTTCTAATTTTACTTCTATTAGAAGTAAATATTCTTTTACTTTAATACAATTATTATGAGGAGTGTGTTTATATATCAATAATAAATGGCCCATCACCCTGCCTAAAGTCCATGGTACTTCATTTTTAAAACACTAACCATGTTTTTCTTACTTCATTATAGAAATCTACAGACATTAACACATCACTAAACTAGGCTAGATTTTTGGGAAGATGCAATAAAGTATATAACTTTTTCTCACCCACTCCAAACACATTCATAACCACTCAAGTCAAAATGGTGAATATGTGAGTGAGATGAACATGAAGTACCTAACCCATGCAGGAAGCAGGAGAGGTGGGAGAGGGGATGGCAGTGATAACATAGGGGCAGTAAGTGTGAATGTCATATTTGAAGTTGTAGGTCAGAGAGCAATTCCCTAAAGAGAAATTTTACCTACTTTGGAATATTTCCCATAACTAAAAATAAGTGAAGAGGAAGGGATGCTTGACTACACATGTGTTTGATTGTATGACTAAGGATTAAAACAGTGGTATTTGAATAAAAATATTTTAAATGTATATATTTGCAGTACTCAGAACATTTAAAATCATTTCTCAAATTTTATTCTCTCTGATTCAGTCAACAAATTCTAAATATTTATATTGATCTAATTAATCATTATTAACAACCTCAATTCACACTGCATTATCTGACTAGAATATTTTTATTGTTGAGAAGAACATGAAAGGAGACTATTTAGATTAGAATGATCTTGATGTTAATTATAATGCTTCATTATGCACATTAAATCATTTCTAACTGAATTTATTCCATTGAATATAAAAAATATTTGAATAATCAGGGAATAATTTAGCTACAGTCTTGTAACTATGAATAAATATACTGACATATTATTTCACCAAAATATAAACAAGTTTAAATGTACAACATTTTATTAGAGTACTACCAAATGCTATTTATGAAACTTCCTAAACAATTTGGGAAAACATGTCATTTAGAATATTTTAAAATGTGTTAAGGAGCTAGGTTTATCCACAAACAAGAGAGTCTAAAGTTAGGTCCAATAGTTATTTTAGCAAGGTGTTCTACTCTTCTTCTAGTTCAGATAGGTAATCTAGAATATCAACTGTCTAGGCTGTTCATCTGAGAAACCATCTATGTTTGGGATGTTAAAACCTTCTGGATATTTTTATTATTTTATTGGTAAATATGACCATTAGGTAGACTTATTTGGGTTTTAAAGTAGCCATTACATATTTCTCCAAGTATTTTGGCCTGATAAACATAGCTTGTTTCTAAAACATAATCAACCAAGTTTAGCACAGGTACTAGCTTTCTAATGATAGCCAATACAGAAATACAGTGAAAATAAAATAAGTCCTTTTGGGCATAAGTTTAGAGTTTTCCTTCTTTGTATTTATTTTTATATGGTAGGAATTAGTAATGCTTAGTAACATTTTATTCGTTATCTGAAGACTAGTTTTATATGAGGCTTCAATATGTTGGTGAAACTGGAACAAGATATTCATGGCTATATAAGTTATCTAATCTACTTCCACATTGTTACAGCATTAAATAAAGCTTCTCCACTATGCTTCTTCATCATCTACACATAGTAAGCCAGGAAAATTAACTTTGTAATCTATTGGTCAGTTCATTTGCTACAGATATCACCACTGTGAACACTGTAAATTGTATTTAAATATAGTTTAACTGTCTGTAAATGGCCTGGGTTAGTCAGCTCAATTAGACCCCCTGCCTTATCAGAAAGAGAGAGGGCTTTCTGTATTCAGGGGTTCTTGCCTTTGTGTACTGGAAGAATTGGATCGCAGGTGTTCTTGGGGAATGAGTGCAGGGTTTTATTGAGTGGAAGTAGCTCTCAGCAGATGGGGGAGCCAGAAGGGAGATGGTTTTCCCCTGGAGTGGAGCTGCTCAGTGGCTCGGGCTCTCCTCTGACTGCCCTGGCTAAATTCTATGTGATTCCATCAGTGGATGGCCAGCTGGCATGTTGTTGTGCTCTTCCACAGGCGTGCTCTTCCCAACATCCAGTCACTTCTGTCTTCTTCACTGATGTGTTCCTCTCAACATCCAACTGCTGTGCCTCTGCCAGCTAGGGTCTCAGGGTTTTTGTAGGCACAGGATGTGGTCATGGCAGGCCAGGGTAGTCTTGGAAAATGCAACATTTGGGCATGAAGGCAGGAGCTTGTCCTCACCTAGGTCTATGGACACAGGTCCAGGGATAGGCCCCTAGCCAGGGACCTGCCTTTCTCTACCCAGAACTTCCCTGCCCCTTTTCTGTATCAATAGGAGTTATATTGAATCTATAGATTGCTCTGGGTAATATGGTCATTTAACAATATCAATTCTTCTGCTTAATGTACAAGATAAATCCATTTATTTGTGTCTTCTTCAGATTCATTCATTAATCTCTTACAGTTCTTTTTTTTGATATAGAGCTTTTACCTCCTTGGTTTAATTTATTCATAAATATTTTTTTCTCTTTGATGCTGTGGTACATGGAATCATTTTCTTAATTTTCTTTCCCATAGTTTCTAGCTAGTATAAAAAAAATACAACTGATTTGTATGTTGATTTTATACCTTGCAACTTTAAAAACATGGGTAAAAAGCTCCTTGGCATTAGATTTGGCACTAGTGTTTTTTTGGATGTGACATCAAAACCACAGAAAACAAAAGCAAAAATAAAGTGAGACCATGTCAAACTAAAAAAATTTTGCAAGCTAAGGGAAAAAATGAACAAAATAAAAGGCAGTCTGTGGAAAGGGTAAAAAACTTGCAAACTGTATATCTGATAAATTGTTAACATTCAAAATATGTATGGAACTCACACTACTCAAGCAACACACACACACACACACACACACACACACACACACACACTACAATTAAAAAATGAGCAAAAGTCTGAATAGAGAATAGGGATCCCTGTAGACCCTTAGTGGGAATATATATTGGTATAGCCATTATGAAAACAGTAAGGAAATTTTTTACATTAAAAATATAAGTACCATATGTTCTAGCAGTCTCACTTCTGGATATATATTCAATGGAAATAAAATAAATATGTCAGAGAAATACCTGCACCACTCATTTCCATTGAAGTAATATTGATGTTGCCAAAATATGAAAACAACCTAAGTATCCATCATGAGATAAATGGATAAAGAAAATATACAAAATGGAAAACAATTCAGCCTTAAAAAAGAAGGAGATCCTGTCATTTGCTACAACATGGATGAACCTGGAGGACATTAGTTTAAGAGAAAATAACCTAGGTATGTAAAGACAAATGCTACATGATATCATTCATAGATGCAATCTGAAAAAGTTGAACCCATAGAAGTAGAGATTAGACTGGTAGTTACTAGAAGCTGGGAAGTGGGGGAAATAGAAAGATATTAGTCAAATGGTACAACCTTTGAGTTTTAAGATGAACAAGTTCTGAGTATCTACAGTACAGCATGGGTGGTGATAGATGTGTCAATTAATTTGATTGTGGTAACCATTGCATAGTGTATACATGTCAGATCATCACATTGTCACTTAGAATGTGTATAATCTATATTTTTCAATTAAATGTTTTAAAAATAAATAAAATATTTATAAAAAAGAAAATTCAGTGTAGAAATTTCATCTAATATATAAAGAGTGACAATAAAATATGTACATGAAATTGCAGCTTATAGTCTACCATTCATAATCAAATTATTCATTACTGTGACACTACTTCGGTTAGTTGTAACACTGAGATACCGATGCAGTTATTTCCCTAGGGTGAGATATGTTGCAACAGGAAGCCAAAAAAGTGGGAAAACAATTACCTAAAATGCTGACTATATACTAAAAATTGTTAAAACACCACATATAGAAATAATATTTAAAGAAATAAAATTAAATTTTGTTTCATTTATAGAAACAAAAATATTCATGATTTTTTTAGATGGAGCCTCACTTTGTTGCCCAGGCTGAAATGCTATGGTATGGTCTTGGCTCACTGCAATCTCTGCCTTCCAGGTTCAAGCAGTTCTCCTGCCTCAGCCTCCCAAGTAGCTGGGACTACAGGTGCCTGCCACCACACCCAGCTAATTTTTGTATTTTTAGTAAAGATGGGGTTTCACCATGTTGAACAGCCTGGTCTTGAACTCCTGACCTCATGATCCACCCAATTTAGCCTCTCAAAGTGCTGTGATTACAGGCATGCACCACCATGCCCAGCCATATTAATGAATTTTATTAGACTCTAGGGAAAATATAATGTAATCAGAGGGTTAATAAACTAAGATCCTTCTCTGAAGAACCTGACATTATGATGAAAAAGGGAACTAAACTGAAAATTATATTTCAGTGTTGTAATGATTCATGTTGTAATCCATACAGACTATGAGTGTTTTGAACATTTTTTTCCCTGAATTGGTCAGAGAAGTCTCAATATAAGATGACACTGACTTCTATATAGAAGGGAATCACAGATGCAAGATATTGAAAGTTGAAAGAGCAACAAATTCAAAAGCATTTTGCACTTGTGTTCACTTCACAGTGAATGCTGATAAAGAAAGGAATATTTGAATTACTGTGCATCATTGTTACTATGTGTATGGTATACTGGGTTGTGTTTGTGTGTGCCCTATTATGGCATGATTAGATGCCTTTCTACTCTAACATATTAAGACTCAGATAAACGTCTATGAACAAACAGCAGTTACTGCTCCAACAATAGAACATATCTATTTCTGGACTATAAAAAGTATTTATTTGCTTTACTTATATCCAATGTAAACTTTGTCATCTATCCTAGAATCCCATCTATATTAATTGAGCAGAAAAATACATGTGTATACATGAATGTTTTTATATGTGACTGTGTGTGTGTGTAAGAGACAGAGAAGAGAAAAGAGAAATGCACAGTTACATAGAACAGAGACCAAGAGAAGCGTGCTTCTACCTTGGCATTTTCAGTAACAGTTATAAATCTTGAACTGCCTGTATTAGTAAAGTAGATAAAGAACAAGAAATTTTTGTGGTTTACATTAAAATTCCCTATCAATTCTGATTAACATTTCTATTATTTCAAGTGAATAGAAGTTTTGATAAAGGCAAATTAAATAAAACTACTTAGCCTTGCTAAATTACATGGGAGAAAATAAATTGGCGTATTAAATTCACCGTAAATTTTCTAGAGATTTTAGAATGTTAAGTTGTGTGTAAACATTGAGAAATTGACACTTGGTTTAATCTTATTTTGTGAACAAGCTAGTTTTGCACTGAAATAGAAAAGTCCCTGTGGTTTTATCTTAGTGAAAGCGTATTTGGCTTGTTAATGATTTAATTCTATTTTATTTATTGTTTAAATACAGTCATATATTGCTTAAGGCTGGGGATACATTCTAAGAAATGGATCATTAGGTGATTTTGTCATTGTGTAATCATCATAGAGTGTACTTAAGCAAACCAACATGATAGAACCCACTAGACATGTAGACTATATGGAACAGCCTATTGCTCCTGGACTATGAAGCTATATAACATATTATTCTGTTGAATACTATAGGCAATTCTAACACAGCGGTAAGCAGTTGTGCATCTAGACATGTACAAACATATTATAGAAAAGGTACAGTCAAAATATAGTCTTATAATCTTATGGAACCATCCAGTATGTAGACCATCATTGACCAGAACGTTGTTATGCAGCTTACGGCTGCAGTTCATATAGAATATTTAAAATTTTGTTTTATAGATAACTTCTTATAACTGGATAAATGTGGCAGAAATCACTGGATTAAAATTAAAGAGAGTGGGGACTTCTGCCAAGATGGCCAAATAGGACCAACTTTGGAGCACAGTTCCTAGTAAAAGCAATGCAGAAGGCAAGTGATCTCTGCACTTCCAACCAAGGTACCAGGTTCATCTCAATGAGACTGGCTAGATAGTGGGAGTAGCCCAAGGAGGGCAAACCAAGGCAGAGTGGGGTGTTGCCTCACCTGGGAAGAGCAAGAGAATGGAGAAGTCCTCCTCCTACCCAAGGGAGGCCACTGGGGACTTTTTTCAGGCACTTCAGCACTCTAGCTCAGATACTGTGCTTTTCCCACAGTCTTTATAGCCCAGAGACCAGCAGATACCCACCGGTGCCAACACCAGTGTTGCAGGTTTCCAGCCCAAAACTGGGTGGGCGTTTTAGCCAGCACCATGGGTTCCAGCACAAAACTGGGTGGCCATTTTAGCTGGTGCCTGGAATGCCTGTGAGACAGATCCACCCATTCCCCTGAAAAAAATAGGGGGCTAAAGGCAGGGAGCCAAGTGATCTGGTTTGACGAGTCCCACCCCCACAAAGACCAGCAAACTGAAACCCTCTAGCTTATGACTTTTGCAGCCAGTACAGCAGTTTGAACTCTAGCCAGGGCCTGTCGAGCTCAGAGAGGGGAGGGGCATCTGCCATTACTGAGGCAGTTCTAGCCTTGCCAGTATAAACAAAATCCCAAGGAAGTTTACATAGCAGCCAGGCAGAGCCCATGGCAGCTCAGCAAGGGCTCTGCAGGCAGACTGTGACTAGACTCCCTCCTTGCTGGGCAGGTCATTTCTGAAAAAAGTCAGCAGCCCATCAGGGACTTAAAAATAAAGCCCCACCTTCCCAGGTCAGAGCACCTGGGAAAAGGGGTGATTGTGAGTCCCACTTCAGTAAACTTAAATGTCTTTGCCCAGCAGCTCTGAAGGGAGCAATGGAACTCCCAGCACAGCACTTGAGCTCTGAAAAGGGACAGACTGCCTCATCAAGTGGCTCCCTGACCCCCATATATCCCAAGAGACACATCATACATGAGAGCTCTGGCTGGCATCTGGCAGGTAACCTTCTGGGACAAAACTACCAGAGGAAGGAACAGGCAGCAATCCTTGCTGTTCTGCAGCCCCCACGGGTGATTCCCAGGCAGGTAGGGTCTGGAGTGACCTCCAGCAGTCAGTCCTGCAGTAGAGGGACCCGACTGTTAGAAGAAAAACTATAAAACAGAAATAAATAGCTTCAACATCAACAGAAAAGATGTCCACTCAGAGACCCCATCTGAAAGTCACCAATTTCAAACACTAAAGGTGGATAAATCCACAAAGATGGGAAGAAACCAGCGCAAAAAGACTGAAATCACCAAAAACCAGAAGGCCTCTTCTCCTCCAAGGGATCACAACACCTCACCAGCAAGGGAGCAAAACTGATTGGAGAATGAGTTTGACGAATTGACAGAAGCAGACTTCAGAAGGTGGGTAATAACAGACTTCTCTGAGCTAAAGAACCATGTTCTAACCCAATGCAAAGAAACTAAGAAGGGAAAAAAGGTTAGATGAAATGCTAACTAAAGTAACCAGCTTAGAGAAGAATATAAACAATTTGATGGAACTGAAAACACAGCACAAGAACTTCACGAAGCATACACAAATTTCAGCTGAACTGATCGAGCAGAAGAAAAGATATCAGAGATTGAAGAGCAACGCAAATGAAATAAAACAAGAAGGCAAGATTAGAGAAAAAAGTGAAATGAAATAAACAAAGCCTCCAAGAAATATGTGATTATGTGAAAAGACCCAATCTACCTTTGATCGGTATACCTGAATGTGAAAGGGAGAATGAAGCCAAGTTGGAAAACACCCTTTAGGATATTATCAAAGAGAACTTTCCCAACCTAGCAAGTCAGGCCAACATTCAAATACAGGAAATAGAGAACACCACAAAGATATTCCTCAAGAAGACCAACCCCAAGGCACATAATCATCAGATTCAACCAGGGTTGAAATGAAGGAAAAGATGCTAAGGGCAGCCAGAGAGAAAGATCAGGTTACCCACAAAGGGAGCCCATCAGACTGACAGCAGATCTCTCCACAGAAACCCTGCAAGCCAGAAGATAATGGGGGAGGGGCCATATTCAACATCCTTAAACAAGAGAACTCTCAACCCAGAATTTCATATCCAGCCAAACTAAGCTTCATAAGAGTAGGAGAAACAAAATCCGTTTCAGGCAAGCAATTGCTGAGAGATTTCATCACCACAAGGCCTACCTTACAAGAGCTCCTGAAGGAAGCACTAAACATGGAAAGGAACAACCAGTACCAGCCACTGCAAAAAACATACCAAATGGTAAAGACTGTCAACACAATGAAGAAACTACATCAACTAATATGCAAACCAACCAGCTAATATAAAATGGTAGGATCAAATTCACACACATAACAATATTAACCTTAAATGTAATTGGGCTAAATGCCCCAATCAAAAGATACAGACTGACAAATTGAGTAAAGAATCAAGACCCATTTCTGTGCTGTATTCAGGAGACCAATCTCACATGCAGAGATACACATAGGCTCAAAATAAAGGGATGGAGAAAGATTTACCAAGCAAATGGAGAGAAAAAAAAAGCTGAGGTTGCATTCCTAGTCTCTGATGAAACAGACTTTAAACCAACAAAGATCAAAAGAGACAAAGAAGGTCATTACATATTGGTAAAGGGATCAATGCATCAATAAGAGCTAATTATTCTAAATATATATGCACCCATACAGGAACACCCAGATACATAAAGCAAGTTCTTAATGTCCTATACTTACTCTAAAATCAACCACATAATTGGAGGTAAATTACTCCTCAACAAATGCAAAAGAATGGAAATCATAACAACCAGTCTCTCAGACCACAGTGCAATCAAATTAGAACTCAGGATTAAGAAACTCATTCAAACCCACACAACTACATGGAGACTGAACCTGCTCCTGAATGACTCTTGGATAAATAAAGAAATGAAGGCAGAAATAAAGATGCTTTTCAAAATCAATGAGAGCAAAGACACAATATACCAGAATCTCTGGGATATATTTAAAGCAGTGTCTGGAGGGAAATTTATAGCACTAAATGCCCACAAGAGAAGTGAGGAAAGATGTAAAATTAACACCCTATTATAACAATTAAAAGAACAGGAGGAGCAAGATCAAACAAATTCAAAAGCTAGCAGAAGACAAGAAATAACTAAGATCAGAGCAGAACTGAAGGAGATAGACACACACACATACACACACACACACACACACACACACACACACACCCCAAAAAAAAACCCTTCAAAAAATCAATGAATCCAGGAGCTGGTTTTTGGAAAAGATCAACAAAATAGAGAGACCACTAGCCAGACTAATAAAAAAGAACAAAGAAAAGATTCAAATAGATGCAATAAAAAATAATAAAGGGGATATCACCACCAATTCCACAGAAATACATACTACCATCAGAGATTGCTACAAACACCTCTATGGACATAAACCAGTAAATCTAGAAGAAATGGAAAAATTCCTGGACACTTACAACCTCCCAAGACTAAACCAGCAAGAAGTTAAATCCCTGAATAGACCAGTAACAAGGTCTGAAGTTGAGGCAGCAATTAATAGCCTACCAACAAAAACACTCCAGGACCAGTAGGGTTCACAGCTGAATTCTACAAGACATACAAAGAAGAGCTGGTACCATTTCTTTCAAAACTATTCCAAGCAATACAAAAAAGAGGGAATCCTCCATTGCTCATTTTATGAGACGAACATCATCCTGATACCAAAATCTGGCAGAGACACAACAAAAAAAGAAAAATTCAGGCCAATATCCCTGATGAACATTGATGTGAAAATCTTCAATAAAAGACTGGCAAACCAAATCCAACAGCACATCAAAAAGTGTATCCATCACGATCAAGTAGGCTTCATCCTGGGTATGCAAGGCTGGTTCAACATATGCAAATCTGTAAATGTAATCTATCACATAAACAGAACCAAAGGCAAAAACTACATGATTATCTCAATAGAAGCAGAGAAGGCCTTCGACAAAATCCAACAGCACTTTATGCTAAAAATTATCAATAAACTAGGTATCAATGGAGCATACCTTAAAATAATAAAAGCTATTTATGACAAACCCACAGACAATATCATGCTGAATGGGCAAAAACTGGAAGCATTTCCTTTGAAATCTGGCACTAGACAAGGGTATCCTCTCTCACCACTCCTATTCAGCATAGTATTGGAAGTTCTGGCCAGAGCAATCAGGCAAGAAAAAACAAATAAAGCATATTGAATTAGGGAAAGAAAAAGTCAAACTGTCTCTATTTGCAGACAATATGATTGTATATTTAGAAGACCCTATCTTCTCAGCCCAAAGTCTCTTTAAACTGATAAGCAACTTCAGCAAAGTCTCAGGATACAAAATCAGTGTGCAAAAATCACAAGCATTCCTATACACCAATATCAGACAAACAGAGAGCCAAATCATGAGCAAACTCCCACTCACAATTGCTACAAAGAGGATAAAATATCTAGGAATACAACAAAAAAGGAATGTGAAGGACCCCTTCAAGGGGAACTACAAACCACTGCTCACGGAAATAAGAGAGGACACAATCAGATGGAAAAACATTCCATGCTAATAGTTAGGAAGATCTATATGGTGAAAATGGCCATACTGCCCAAAGTAATTAATAGATTCAACACTATCCCCATCAAGCTACTGTTGACCTTCTCACAGAACTGGAAAAACCCACCTTGAACTGCAAATGGAACCAAAAAAGAGCCCACACAGCCAAGAGAATCCTAAGCAAAAAAACAAAGCTGGAGGAATCACGCAATATGACTTCAAACTATACTACAAGGCTACAGTAATCAAAACAGCATGATACTGGTACCAAAACAGAGATATAAACCAATGGAACAGAACAGAGGCCTCGGAAGTAAGGCCACAACCATCTGATCTTTGACAAACCTGGCAAAAACAAGCAATGGAGAAAGGATTTCCTTTTTAATAAATGGTGTTGGGAAAACTTGCTAGCCAGGTGTAGAAATCTAAAACTGGATCGCTTCCTTACACCTTATACAAAAATTAACTCCACTGCTCGCTTCAGCAACACATATACTAAAATTGGAATGAAACAGAGAAAATTAGCATGGCCCCTGCACAAGGATGACATGCAAATTAGTGAAGCATTCCATATTTTTGCACATATACACCATGGGATACTATGCAGCCATAAAAAACGATGAATTTGTGTCCTTTGTAGGGACGTGGATGAATCTGGAAACCATCATTCTCAGCAAAGTGACACAAGAGAAGAAAACCAAACACCGAATATTCTCACTCATAGGCAAGTGTTGAACAATGAGAACACATGGACAAAGGGAGGGGAACATCACACTCCAAGGCCTGTTGGTGGGTCGGGGAGTTAGGGGAGGGATAGCAGATGGTGGGGGTATTAGGGAGGGATAACATTAGGAGAAATACCTAATATAGGTGATGAGGGGATGGATGCGGCAAACCACCATGACATGTGTATACCTATGTAACAATCCTGCACAATCAGCACATGTACCTTAAAGTATAATACTTTTTAAAAAGTTATAATAACAATAAATTAAAAAATCTTAAAGTATAATAATTTTTTTTAAAGTTAAAACCAACTTAAAAAAAAGGACATATGGGTGGCCAACAAACGTGAAAAATGCTCAACATCACTAACCATCAGAGAAATGCAAATCAAAACCATCTTATATCAGTCAGAATCATTATTATTAAAATGTCTAAAAACCATGCAGGCAAGGCTGCAGAGAAAAGGACACACTTATATGCTTTTCATGGGAATGTAAATTAATTCAGCCACTGTGGAAACAGTCTCAAGATGTCTCAAAGAACTTAGAACTATCAATTGATTGAGAAATCCCATATATCCAAAAGAAAAGAAATAATTTTAGCAAGAAGACATATACACTCGTTTGTTTATTGCAACGTGATTCACAATAGCAAAGACATGGAATCAACCTATGTGCCCATCAATGGTAGATTAAAGAAAGAAAATATGGTATATAAACACGGCTGTGAAAAAGAATAAATTGATGTTTTTGCAGCAATGTGGATGCAGCTGGAGACCAGTATTCTAATTGAAGTATGCTGGAAAAGAAACCCAGATTTTACATATTCTCACTTATAAATGGGATCTAAACATTGAGTACTAATAAGACATAAAGATGACAACAACATTCTATTCCTTGGAAGGAATAGAAGGGGAAGGGAGAAAGGGCGGGAGATGGGCAAGGATTGAAAAGCTATTGGGTACTATGCTTATACCTAAGGGACAGTACCCCAAACCCTAGCGTCACACAATACACCCATGTAGCAACCTACACATGTACCCCTTGAATCTAAAATACAAGTTGAAATTACAAAAAATAAAATAACAAATTTTAAAAAATTAAAGGGTGCTAACTGATTTTAGGGAATTTTGATAGATATTTGTGATAGGTAAAATATACATCAACTACACATATGCATGTATTTATACATCTGTATATATTTTCTTCTCTTCCCTATCTATCAAGAACAGAATAGAGAATGACAGAAAGGGACAAGCAATAGTACAAAAAATTTGTATAGTGAAGTTATATTAAGAATAGGACTTGGCCGGGCGCGGTGGCTCAAGCCTGTAATCCCAGCACTTTGGGAGGCCGAGGCGGGTGGATCACGAGGTCAACAGATCGAGACCATCCTGGTCAACATGGTGAAACCCCGTCTCTACTAAAGATACAAAAAATTAGCTGGGCATGGTGGCACGAACCTGTAATCCCAGCTACTCAGGAGGCTGAGGCAGGAGAATTGCTTGAACCCAGGAGGCGGAGGTTGCGGTGAGCCGAGATCATGCCATTGCACTCCAGCCTGGGTAACAAGAGCGAAACTCCGTCTCAAAAAAAAAAAAAAAAAAAAAAAAAGAATAGGACTTGGCCAGGCACGATGCTCACACTTGTAATTCCAGCACTTTGGGAGGCTGAGGAGGGTGATCATTTGAGGTCAGGAGTTTGAGACTAGCCTGGCCAACATGAAATCTCATCTCTACTAAATATACAAAAAAATTATCCAGGTCGGTGGAGGGCGCCTGTATTTCCAGCTACTCAGATGTTGAGTTTGGAGAATCGCTTGAACCTGGGATGCAGAGGTTGTAGTGAGTAGAGACTGCACTGTTGCACTCCAGACTGATCAACAAGAGCAAAATTCTGTCTAAAAGAAAAAATAGAATAGGACTCAAAGAGCTCTCAAAGTTTGAACAGAGAGCTTGAGTGTGTTCTGAATATTATGTACTCATAGAGAATTTTGAGGAGAAAGATAATCAGTCCCATTGTTGGAATTCAGGGCTCAGAAAGCAGAATATATTTGAAAGGTTTCTATTATTTGACAAGTTTTTCAATGGATTCGTTAAATCAACAAATAATTATCGATTTATTTAGTTTATGCATTTACTGGGAATTAATCTTCTTATCTGTATTGTTATATTACTTATACTGACAAAAGTCAACTAGCTTATTTGACAAAACATATTATTAGGGTTACTGAAATGGAAATAAAATCCACAAAAAGTACTATTTCAAAACATTGATTACCTGGGCTGCAAAAAGAAATACATATTTGTGGATGGCTAGCTGGAAAGAAACCTGTATTTGTGGCTTTACCGTAGCTATTCTTTAAAGTACTAAAATAAACTTGCTTCTTGATAGAGTTTCCATGCACTGCCTGAGATGAAACTTCTTTATAGTCTATATTTCTCTCCTGTTACAATAATAGGAGTTTATTTTTGAAGTCATATATGTCTGTGTATTCCTTTCCTAATGATAGCTTTGGAATAAGGTGATAATATCAGAACATAATTTGATTCTGTGTTTTTTATATCTTATTTTTTTCTGTATTATCTGGATTTCCTATTAAAATACACACACACACACACACACACACACAAAACAGGTATGTAAGACTTCTGTTTTTATCTCCAACATGGAAAGAGCTTGGAAGCTGCCATTTCCATTCTTACAATAAGAAAAAGCTAAACAAACTGAAAATAGATTACTTTTGGGGGGGTGCATCAGGAAACTAAATGAATAAACAAAACAACATTACAATGTAATGCTGCTCAACTATAAAAAGAAATGAGCTACCTAACGACACAAAAGTATAAGTGAATCTTAAATAAATATTAGTTAGTGAAAGAATCCAGCCTGAAAAAAATTACATAATCATTCCTAGTATGTGATTTTTAAAAATAACATTAAAATATCAGAAATTGTTAAGGGGTAGTAAAGTTGAACACATGAAGTATAATGTGTTTTGTAAGGGCAATGCCACTATTCTGTATGATACTATCATAGTGGATACATGATACAATACATTAGACAAAATGCATAAAATTTTACAACTCAAAGAACATTTTAAATCATACAAATTTTAAAAGAAGTTTAGATAGAAGGGATTCCAGGATGGCATTTAGAATCAGAGAAAAACAACGAAACTGTGTTATAAGTATATGAAATGGCCTCACTAAAGGAAGTGGTGAAAAAGGCACTCACTTCAGTGACTCTGGAAACGAGTGGCATATATAATATTAAATACAAGAGAAATTGTACATAAAATATTTGGTAAAGTTATCTCCCCCAGGGAAAATATTTAATAATTCCGGCACTGAAATTGAACATTTAAGTTAATGGATGGTGGCTGGTGGGAACCAAGTTTTTTACTGTTGGACTGAAAGATTATAGACAAAATTGAGAAGGCAGCTAGTATGATTTGGAAATAGATTAGAAAGGGAGATTTTAATATGAACTATGTTTAACTTAATATGAATGTACATAGTTACATGTAGAAATAGATTTACATTGTGTAGAATAGAAATACATTTATATGAGTATAAAGATGGACTAATACATAAGTACCTATATATGTATGTATGTGCATGTTCATATATATTTACACACACAAACATATATATAGTCTACACACACACTTTTTTATATATGTGTGTGTGGAGATATATATATGTGTGTGCATGAAAATCTATTGTTCTATTAGGTGAGAGGGGCTAGAAGCTGTGGAAACATGGTAGTGACAAACCTGATGCCAGGATCTTAATTTACTATACCATTATCCAATAAGGAGACACAGGGCTCTATAGAGAAATGGCTGACTCAGACTAGGGCAAGTAATATACAAAATGAGCCTGGAACATCTTCTCATGCCATAAAACAAAAAGTTCTCAGAAAACAAAATGAAACAAACATGTACACACAATGATACGGGTATGTCAAAGGGGCACAGGAGCCCAAAGAAAGCTGTCAATAGTGAAAGCTGGATGAATTTGAGCAGCAAAAGAAATAAAGTATAAAAGAAATATCCATGAATCCACACAGATGTAAAATATTGAATAAATATTTGAAAAAGAGACACATCTTCAGTGCAGAAATACTCCAAACACTTTACGTCGATACTCTGCCATTAAAGAGGTGGATTATAACTCCCAATTCCTAACTATAGGCATGTATAGTGACTTGCATTCACAGAACATATGGAAATGGGATATATTCTAATATCTATTACACAAATTACACAAATGTAATTAGCGTTTGTGGGACACCTAACAAAGAAACACTACCTCAACCAGGTTGAAGGTGATGAAGGTTAACAAATAGTGATAAGTTTGGTGATAGCAAGTAATATTTTTGATACAATGTGATAAAATAACATGTCACGTCTGTGGTCTGCCTCCTCAAAACATGTAAGCTGAGTTTAATCATGAGAAAAACGTTAGACAAGTGCCACTTGAGGGGCATTCTACAAATTATCTGTCCAGAATTTCATAAAACTGTCAAGATCATCAAAAATAAGCAATTCTGAGAAACTGTCATAGCCAAGATATACTTGAGGAATCAAGGCAACTAAATGTCATGCAGTATTCTGAATGGGATAGTGGGTCAGTTAAATGGCATTAGGTAAATCTTAAGGATATCTGATACAGTAGAGACACTAATACTGCTAATATTTCAATATTGGTTCATTAGTTGTAACAAGCGTACCATGCTAATGTGAGATATTAATAATGGATGTAAAATATTAATAATTGATAATAGTCATTAAAATAACTGGATGTGTATTGCATAGAAACTTTCTGTACCATTTTTGCAATTTTCCATCAAATACAGGACTATTTTAAATTGAAAGTTTACTTAAAGCCACAGGTATCATATTATGCTAATCTTCACAAGTCATCTTTGTGTTTGACCACCGAATATGTGCCTAGAATTTTCACATATTTATACATTTACATAATTATCTCAAAATGTTATAAATAAAGTAATTTTAGCAGACTGTGTACAAATACAGAATGCTGTTGTTTGTGGCAAACCTGGCCTGTGGTCCCATTCAAGTTTCATGGCCCTGCATCACCATCACATGCAACTTACCCCGAGAGGTTGATAGTATATCATCTATACTAAAGTAAAAACTGTTTAGAAACAGTTTTCATAGTCCTAGATGTTGTTAATGGTGCTGGTGGTGTTGTATGTATGGAGGTGGAGTATGTATGAAGAGGTGTGATTTTGTGAGTGTTTCTTCAGCAAGGAAAAGAAAGAAAAACTAATCAATCAGCAGAATTGTTAAGGCTCGGAACCGTGGTTTATGCTTATAATCCCAGTAATTTGAAAGGCCAAGGTGGGGGGATTGCTTGAGTCAGGGAGTTAGAGACAACAGCTTGAGCAATATAGCTAGATCCCATCTCCACACAAATAATTAAAAATTAGCCAGGTGTGGTGGTGCATACCTGTGGTCCTAGCTACTAGAGAGGCTGAGGCAGGATAATAGCTTACTTCAGCCTGGGCAGCAGAGCAAGACAAAAGGAGGAAGGAAGAGGGAGGGAGTGAGGGAGGGAGGAAGAACTCATCAGCAGTACTGTGACTTGATTGATTAATGCACCTCAGCTTCTCTGTATTTTACCTACTAGAGCTGAGTTTGAGGTTTTGTTTGGAAAAGAAGTTTACCTGCTAAAAGTAAGGTTTAAAGTCAATTTGTTAAATTGAAAACTTATGAAAATTTATTATTTTAATAAAAATATTTTATTGAAAGTATTTAATATTGAATACCAGCACTTTGAGGAAAGAGAGGAAAGGATCATAATTAACGGGGTGTGTAATAGTTCAAGGCAAAAAAAAAGAAAAAAGAGCATGGACACTGGAGATTACTTACAGATGCATTCTAAATGGTCTTTGAATTTCCGGTGACCTGCCTAGTACGGACACGTAATACAAGTTTATATTTTATTTATGAGCATAAGTCTAAGACAGTCTGTACTATGGCAATGGAAAGAAGTATGAGATGCAAATAGAACAGTATTTTCTAAATCTGTTGTTTTGTTATCTAAAGATTATTTAAACATTCAGTTTGTAACTTTTTTCTGTCAAGTTTCTACGCAATTTTTTAAAGATTTTATTTTACTATGATTACTTTTTTGAGAAAGAGTCTCACTCTGTCGCCCAGGCTGCAGTGCAGTGGTGCGATCTCTGCTCACTGCAGCCTCCTTCCGCCCGACCGCTCCCCCCTACCCCCACCCCCACTCCCACCCCTGAGTTCAAGTGATTGTCCTGCCTCAGCCTCCAGGATACCTGGGATTACAAGCGCCTGGCACCACGCCCGGCTAATTTTTGTATTTTTAGTAGAGACAAGGTTTCGCCCTGTTGGCGAAGCTACTGTCAAACTCCTAGGCTCAAGTGATCCACTCACCTCAGACTCTCAAAGTGCTGGGATAACAAGCCTGAGCCACTGAGCCCAGCCAAGTTTCTATACAATTTTCAAATGTTATGTTCAACTTTTGTGGAGACACTTTCATTGACCAAAACAAAGTTCATGGACCAGTGATGGTCAATGGAACACATTTGGGGTATGACTGGCATAATACAATACCTAAGAAATAAGAAGTGCTTGATAAAAGTTTTCTGTTATTAACACCTAACAATAGGTTTGGGTCAACCACTGAATCATCATCTTTGTGAAACCACTATTGAAATGGCATAGAAATTTCATGTAAATAATATTAAAATTATTCTAAAATAATAGAAGCAATAAAAAAGTATACTTGTATAAAAATAAGCATTAAACTTGCCCCATATTTCCCTTTGAAGATAATAAATGCCACAAAATAAAGAATAAGGATGACAATATTAGTAGAAAATGCTATAGTCTAATATTGTAAGAAGCATTTTTTAAATTTAAATATCTTGTATATGCAATATTTGGAAAATAGTTATAATTATATATAATTATAACTTATAATTAAACTTACAATTAACTTATAATTAAATTCTGCTGAACCCAAGTTAAAACAAACCAAAGCTTCAAAAATAATGAAAACCCCTAGCTATGCTTTCCAATCTGCAGCAAACTAGGAAAGCAGTGGCACATTTGCAAATAGAAATGGTGGGTGGTAAGAGTGGATAAAACAGGAAAAATATCTAAAAACTCAAATATAAATACACACAAAAAAATGACAACCATAAAATTAAATAAAGCATGAAAAAATAAAACTGCAAATTCATATATTGTGTATCTTCATAAGATGCAGAAATAATAAAAGGATAGAAACAAAATGAAAAAACTGAAACATCAGTAATCTTAGTATTAATTGAAACATCAAAAACTAAATTCAAAAAGTAGATAATTTGAGTTTTTATGAAGAGTCCAAGTTTCTAGGAAAAGAAAAAATATATTCAGTTTATGAAAATCTTCAATGTGTGACTCTAAAGATTGAAGAAATTAACAGAAAAACAAAACAATATCACTTTTGAATAAAAATGCTAAAATTAAAAATTCTAAAAAGACTCTAATGGAATACATATTAAAATAACCTGCTAAATACTTAATATATGGACAAGAAAGAAAGGAAATATGGCTGAAAAATTTTTTTAAATCTTATAAATATGTTATAATATTTTTAAAAATTTTTAAATATAAAGGGTCATATAAATGTGACTTAAAGGAACAACCAATAGTAGCCTTTCTAAAATGTACTAAAAACTAAAGAACATCAACATAAAAAAGAATTTACATCAACGAATGGATAAAATAGCCAGTTAACATCAAATGGCAGTAACCCTAAATTTAAATCGACTGAATCCCCCAATTAAGAGATACAGCCAAAACCTAATGGTATAATACATCCAGACCCATTTTATATCCAAAGATACACAAAGACTCAAAACAAAGGGTTGGAGAAAGATTTACCAACCAAATGGAGAGCAAAAATAAAGAAATAAACAAAAAGCAGGAGTTGCAATTCTCGCATTTTATAAAATAGATTTCAAAGCAACAA
>CM052648.1:166717386-166771855 GCA_028533165.1 Leontopithecus rosalia | reverse complement strand
ATATAAATTATATATATATAAATTATTTATATATATAAATTATATATATAATTTATATATATATAAATAATTTATATATATATAAATTATATATATAAATAATTTATATATAATTTATATATATAAATTATATATATAATTTATATATATAAAAGATATATATATATAAATTATACATATATAAAAGAGCAACTGCCATCCCAGAACAGGTTCTGGGATGAAAATCATGCGTATGTCATTTAATCAGTATCACCGTATAAGCAAAGTTCAGAAATATTGGATTGGAACTGGAGGTCTTTGTTCCTCTTCCAGATGTAAGGCTAAGGACATAGCTTTAACATTTGAGTATCAGTTGGAAATGGAGTGAATCATAACTACCTCTCAGAGTTACTGTTGTTAAAATTTAGTGAAACCGTATATAGAAAAAAAAACTAAATTGTAGGCAAATAGATTGTTACTAGGTAATTCCATCATTTATGTACAATCAGTAAGTACTCTACTAGAATTATAGAAATGCTCAGTAAACTTATAGCATAGTTATTTTAAAAACATATCGAATTTAATTGACTTTAATATTTTACAGATATTTGAACTAGTTATTGAACATAAATAAAGAGTACATAATTTTAGTTAACTAAATTGACTACTAAATAGTCAGGAATCTGTGAACACATCTGTGAACAGAAGCTTCTTTATAAAAGAATCCATTGCAACCAAAAAGCCAAACAATATTTGTATGAGCATATTGTAAAATCAATGAAAATATGTTATCATTTAAAACTATGGCTGGGCGCAGTGGCTCACGCCTATAATCCCAGCACTCTGGGAGGCCGAGGTGGGTGCATCACGAGGTCAAGAGATCGAGACCATCCTGGTCAACATGGTGAAACCCCATCTCTACTAAAAATACAAAAATTAGCTTGGCATGGTGGCATGTGCCTGTAATCCCAGCTACTCAGGAGGCTGAGGCAGGAGAATTGCTTGAACCCAGAAGGCGGAGGTTGCGGTTAGCCTAGATCGTGCCATTGCACTCCAGCCTGGGTAACAACAGCGAAACTCCGTCTCAAAAATAAATAAATAAATAAAAATGTTGCCATGACATTAGTCTCTAAAGTCACATACTGACTCAATAGAATTCATTGAAGTTTTTAGCAGATAATTGTTATGCAAAAAAATTGAACCGCATTTAAAATTGAGTTCAGCTATTTTCTGAAGGAAAAAATCCTTATATAATTTCTATCTACTTCCATTGCTTATGTGTAAAATAAAAGAACATGACAACATGATTTATGAAATTTCATTCAACTTTACATTCAAAAAAATCTATATATTTGGACCAAAGATGAATTACAGCTCTCTCAGAAATTATGCTATAAGGTAAAATTCCATGAAAATCGTTCTTTCAATAGAACCAATGTGAAGAGATTTTGATATAGCATTTTCAAACATTTTATTTATGAAATATATTTTAATCCAAAAATATATTAAATCAATTATTGCAATTCAGTCATTTTAGTTTTTACAGTTTATCAAATTTTAATAGTTCACATATTAAAAAGAAGCTACATTTTCTTAAGTATGGAATCATATGGGTAATTTATAATTTATTTTATTTAATAAATATTAAATCTTGACATCATGATTGATGTAATTTCTATGCCCAATTCAAAATCTTAATGTAAGTTTGAGAATATGTTTATTATGACACCCAAAATTAATATATTTGAGTTTAGCATTTAATCTTAGAGCTATGAGAGACATTTACATGAGGAGCAAGTACTTTTTTCTTGCTAATGCAATATTGTCTTTTAGAGTACAGTTGGCCTTTTGTGTTTGTGGATTCTCCGTGGTGTGGATTTAACCACACTAATCAACACTGCAGACTCCAAAAATTGGTGGAGAAGAGGGACAAGGACTAAAAACTGCCTGCTGGGTATGTTTATTATTTGGCTGATGGGTTCAATAGAAGTCTACACTGCAACACTACACAAAATATTCATGTAACAAATCTATAAATATATTCCCTGAATCTAAAAATGCATGTATATGTTCAAAAAATTGTGTCTGTACTATGTACGGATTTTTTCTTAACAACTACAGACTTAGTATTTACCTTGTTTTAGGTGTTATAAGTAATCTAGAAATGATTTAATATATACAGAAGGATATGTATAGGTTATGTGCAAATATGATGCCATTTTATATTAGGAACTAGAGTATCTGCAGATTTGGGTGTGTGCAGAATGTCCTGGTAACAATTCCCCATAGGTACCAAAGGAGGATTGCAATTCTAAGAATTTAATCAGAGCTGGGTTATCTGCTCCTTTTAAATATAGTTTTTTTGGTTTTTTTTTTAAGACAGAGTCTTGCTCTGTTGCCCAGGCTGGAGTCCAGTGGCATGATCTCGGCTTACTGCAACCTCTGCCTCCCAGGTTCAAGCAATTCCTTGCCACAGCCTCCTGAGTAGCTGAAATTACAGGCATGCATCACCATGCCTGGCTAATTTTTGTATTTTTAATAGAGATGGGGTTTCACCATTTTGTCCAGGCTAGTCTTGAACTCCTGACCTTGTGATCCACCCACCTCAGCCTCCCAAAGTGCTGGGATTATAGGCGTGAGCCACTGTGCCTGGCCATACTTATAATTTTTATTCTTTGGATTAGGTCAGCAGTGAGCATCCTTTTTATCATACGGAAAAAAAGTAGACTCTAGAATGCTTAGTTGGTTGAATGAATAAACAAATGAATAAAGTGTAACTGAGTCATTTGAATCTTCACTATTATCATGCTTACTGTCAGTTTGTGTACAGATATAAAGTCATTTTGCATCATAGTGATGCCTTAGATAGAACAGACATCTCTTAAAGTATAGTCATCTCTCTAATGCTCAATATTTTTTAATCTTTTCCACTCTATTAATTTATCCCTCTGTTCATAAGTTTAGTCCATGTACATCTATTATTTGTATGTATAAATTGAAAATGTAATAAATTTTGTTTGCTTAACAGGATATCCACAACTCCATTAACCTCAAAACCCTGCTTTATAGAACCTTATCATCACATTTTATTTTTTCTAATGTTCAAAAATAAATAGGCTGGGTACAGTGGCTTATGCCTATATCCTAGCACTTCGAGAGGCTGAGGTGGTCAGATGACTTGAGGTCAGGATTGGAGACTAGCCTCCCCAACAGGGTTAAAATCTGTCTCTACCAAAAAATACAAAAAATTAGCTGGGTGTGGTGTCATGCACCTGTAGGCTCAGCTACTAAAGAGACTGAGGCAGGAGAATCCCTTGAACCCAGGAGGCAGAGGTTGTGGTGAGCTGAGATCACACCACTGCACTCCAGCCTGGGCAACAGGGCGAGACTCCATCTCAGAATAAATAAATAATAAAAATTAATTACTTAATAAATAATGTTTGGGGAAATTTTTTCTATAATTTTAGAAAAATTACACATATACTATTACTTTAATCAGCAAACAAACCCCACTGTTTTTATAAAGATTGTATACTTTTAAAATTTGTATTTTGAAACTTTCACAAAATATGAACTAAATGTACAGTTCTGATATTCAGTGGCTGTCTTTTCAATGGCTTGGCTAACCCTTTGCTCTAAAACATCTGTATCTATTTTCAGTCTTTTTATTGTCTCTCCTTTTCTTTATGTCTCAACTATTATTGCAGTTTTTTTGTCTCTTTCTATTTATTTTCGTGTTTTTTATTTTGGATGACTTGAGTGTATCATTATAATCGAATACTCATTGCATATTGCCAGTGAATGATAATAGCTTTGTATTACCTCTCTTCAAAAATAGTGGGTTTTAGGATACATTTTGTCTTAGTCTGTGATAAAATTGTACCATATAAAAGCTGTATCTTAATTGTGAACCTCAAATCATTTATGTTATCAGCTCATGCTGAGTTTTTATATTGTGGCAACTCCATATATCTTCACAAATGTGAGATTATTTTCCTTGTTCCTTTTTATGGCAATGTGAATTTTCTTAAATTTAGAGCTATAGTAAAGAAGCTGGTTGAAGCCTTTAATGTCTTTTTATCTTCACCTCTAGGATCAAGATCAGCTATATTAAAGATTGATGTAGTCTTTATGAAAATGTGCCTCATTAGTTGGCTGCAAGAAAGTCATCCAGCCTACAAAAGGAGAAAGGTATGTTCTAGCTTTAATATGTGTTTAAATAAGAAAAATTTTCCTATAGCTAATTCTTAAACATATATCACTAAAAGCCCTTCACTCTTGAGATGCAATTATGTTGAAGTGCTCTAAGTGGTGAGCTATATGATAATGGCATTTGAAGGAAATTTTTTTCTAGCATGTAGAAGAGTAAATCAAAGCCAGTTGAGAAGGGACTATGTTTAAGGAAATATTTCCTTATTATGAGAAATAAACACTGCCAAGTACTCCCTATTTTTATGACAACCTAAGACATTAATGCTTATGAAAGCACTTTATAAATTTTTGAACCTATGCAAACTGTTCCCTTTTTATCTAAAATATAGTGTAGAAATGGTTTGCATAGACTTGGAGGTCCTATTATCAAAGTAACAGCTGCCAGGAAGAGCAGTTAAATGAGAGTGGTTGGGTGAAATTAACTTTTCTAAAAGAATATCTGAGAACAAACAACAGTAGACACAACTATGAATGAGTCTTGAAGCGGCTAATTATATATAAATTTCATTCTAAGAAGCATGGCTACACTTTGTCCTTGATAGAACTTTTGTGTCATACTGCTTCTAAGTATAATTAAAGCAATTAATGTGCCATATTCTTAATAAATCACTATCTTTCTGTAGTATGCTTACAAGCTAGTGGAATATGTCTTATGCCACAGGTTTTTGAAATGCGTTTTATGCGTATAGAAAATCTAATTAGATACAACTCCTCCTACTGGACTGTTGGGAGCCCAATACATAGGCATAGGGCTTAGAAATAATGATTTGCTTTTCAAAGAAAAGTGGAAATTGGAGACATTTTATATCCTTGCATTTTTTATTCACACCTTTCACTTTTGAGTAATATTTTATCTATATTAGAACTTCTTGAACCAACAAATGCACCCTATTCCATATTTAAGAATCATTTGTGGTTCTGAGAGATTATTTTTAGTTATTGCTGTTTTGGGGTATTAATCCACAGTAGTACATTAAAGCAAGTTGCACAAAGAAATGACACCATGCTGATACACCAACAACAGCTATGTTTAATGGGCAGACAATTTCAAGACTTAAGAGAAAGGAAAGTAAATGAAAGGCACAGAAAGCTGGCACACAGGGCTGCACAATAGAATGCATGTGTATCTCAGTGTTGCTGGATATAATATCCCAGAAGTACCCTAAAATCTGGAACTTTATGTGAAATACAATTTGTTTTTTCTTTTTTAAAAAAAGAAAAAAAGAGTGTCTGGCCTAAGCAAAGCATGTCTACAATTCATATGTGCTTTGTCAGATCTAATTTTTTTCAGACCAAATGTATTCTAGCAGAACTTTATTAGATTGCATGTAATGAATAAAGTTAGTAGTTATTAATTAACAATCTTTTTTTTCATATAAAGAGAATCTTCATTTAGGTAGTTGATGATATTAAGTTCCATATAATTTGTTTCCTTCCATCTGCTTTACTCTGACATTCCTAGACAGTGACTCCCACCTTATGGGCCAAAATAAATACTGTGAAAGAAAACCGAAACTATGGACCCCAAACTCACTGTGCCAAAGAGAAAGTTAAGCTTGGGAACTGAGTCATGCAATACTACTTTCCTTTTGTTCCCAAATAGAGCTGTCATTTAACAATGCTTGTGTTGTTAGCCTCATGTGTGTCATACCCTCATCCATAAGCCAGGTTCCCACAATCATATAAGGCCACATATCTCCCTCGATGGCCTCCTTCACAGATTGCTCACAGTGAAATTCACTGTGAGCCCCTAAATCTTTCAGGATACATATCCTACCTATAAACTAGCCTGAAACTGAGTTCTGTTGAGTCTCACCCTGATGATGTCAATTACTAACTTATCTTCACAGCTGCAGGACAAGGACAAGACCAGAAATCATCCTTGCACCTACACTGAGAGGAATGCATGATTGACTTTCCTCTACTCCCTCTTTTCACATCTTTATCTTATGTAAAATGTAGATGTACTGAGTACAGACAAATGCATAATTGACTTTTTCCTCTGTTCCCTCTTTTCACATGTAAAATGTGGATTTAAGGAGCCCTAATCAGAGCCTCACAATAATGTAACCATTTGCCTCACTGCCTAGCTTTCCTTCTTTCTTGGCCTCCTGCTTACTCTTTCCCCTTTAAATATGGAAGTTTCCCAACTCTTTGAAAAAAGCACAGGTCACAGAGGCTCCTGTGACTTGTGTTTTCAAGGGTGCGTCTTCAATCTTTGACCAAACAAACCTCTTAGCTTCGAGGCATCTGGCTTGGTCACTTTTTCATTAACAATCCTAATGCTTCATCCATTGCATTCTTGTTCCAGACTATCCTCTTAGGTTTCAATCAGCCTAGCTGCGCTAACTCTTCAAATTGACTCAGATGTTGTATTGGTCCATTTTCATGCTGCTAATAAAGAATACCCAAGACTTGGATAATTTATAATGAAAAAGAGGTTTAATTGACTCACAGTTCTACATGGCTGGGGAGGCATCAAAATCATGGCAGAAGGTGAAAGAGGGACAAAGCCATGTCTTGCATGGTCGCAGGCAAGAGTATGTGAGCAGGGGAACTGCCCTTTTATAAAACTACCAGGTCTCGTGAGACTCATTCACTATTGTGAGAAATGCATAGGGGAAACTTGCCCCCATAATTCAATTCTCTCCCACCAGGTCCCTCCCATGACAAGTGAGGATTATAACAATTTAAGGTGAGATTTGGGTGGGAACACAGAGCCAAACCATATCAGTTGCCAATGAAATACATTCGAATTTATGGTTTATTAAAAGGCTTTTACACACCAGCAATTATGCACACACATTCACCACACACACATTCTACTGAAGAGAGGAGGTAACAAACCATAGCAAGTAGCATGGGAGACCAGCACACTGAGTGATGAGCGGGGCAGCTCTGGATTTCCCATGACATGCTGACAGGGCTTGGGGAGGAGGTTGACTGCTCTTTCAAAGAAGAGTTTTCTGTGGCATCTGTGGAGAGAGGGCCTCAGAGTTTTCATGAGCAGAGCTTCTGCAGGCATCTTGGCCATGATCGGTTTCCTTGATGTGTTATGGCCCTCTGTAGGAATGCCCAGGGTCATTATCTAAGCTACCTTTTAGCTTCACTTTCTTACTTGATCTCAGGGATGCCTGGGCACAGCAGGCATTGTCGTCACCTCAGTCTGTTATTCATGTTTTTCACTTTGAGTGGTTGGCAGTTCCACTGTGGGCTGAGTCACTTGTCTTAAGTGACTCCATTTTGATACGTTTAGGATCACAAAACTTTAATGTATAGCACAGACGAAAAGTCAGAGGAAGGTGAGATTTTAACACTTCTCTGTTGAGAAAATTGATAGATACCACATGACACATCTGCTTTTGCCTAACAGGGCAGAACTTGTCACATGGCCATTTGATAGGCAAGATGGAAGTGGGAGTGTTATCTTATTTTAGGTGACCATCAGCCCAGATAAAAGTAAAGCATTTTATCTTAAAAGAAGAAGAGGAACTATATAATGTCATGAACAACTATGAAGACTCAGCAGCAGAATCTTTGAAAGACTAAATACAGGAAGTTGTAGAGCCTGATTGGCTTGAATAAAATTTTCTTTCTTCAATTTATTAACCATGTGACTTTAGGCAAGTGATATTAGCATATAAGCATTAGCTCCCTCATCTGTAAAAAATTGATATTAAGGTATTACTCATATGTTTATTATAAGATGGGAAAACATTCTTAGAATGATGCCCATCGCATAGTAAGTGTTAGAAGATATTAGCTATTATTTAACAATATTGACACAAAATATTGAAAGAGAAGCTCTTTCAAGACAGCAGGAAAAAACATCTGATAGGAGTCTAACTAAGAATGTCTTTAATCCACAGATTTGGAGAGAGATAGTCTTAAATAGGCCATCCATAATTTATGATGCACCAACTTTCCTAAGAATTTAGGACTTCTTAAAAGAGCAAACATGTTTAATACCTTAAAGGAACTTAAAGTGGAACAAATTCAAGGTAAGAAGAAAATAATACTGAAAAACTCTATATGGATAGAGTTTATAAATGTCCCTGTTCTATAAATTATGGCACTAAGGCAGAGTGTGCTTAAATAATCTTCCCAAGGTCACCATGCTAGGAAATGTTGAAGTGAGGGTACCAAGTCAGACAGTCTGAATTTCTAAAAGCATAATGTTAGCTACAAAACCAACTCAAAGGGAAGAATATTATTCAATAGACATGGGAGTCCAATTAGAGACCAGGCAGCTTTCTCTATCATTGACTTTCACAAGGATATGCAGAAGAAAGAATAGGTATGTTAAGTATCAGAACTATCTGCTGTCCTACTGGTGCTAGGGTGACAGAAATACAGAATGTTGCTCTTTTTTATGGCTTTGGTTTTCTTCAAAAAATATACCTTACTTTGAAGACTGTCTTAGATTTATTTATTTTTTTGAGGGAAGAAAGCAGTAGCAAAATTACTAGGAATACTTAAAACTTTTAGACTTCCCAGTCAATTATTTTTGTAAAAAAGTATTTAAACAGAATCCCTTTTTTTTTTTGGTCTGAGATGGAGTCTTGCTCAGTTGCCCAGGCTGGAGTACAATGGTGTGATCTCAGCTCACTGCAATCTCTGCCTCTCGCCTCTTAGGTTCAAGTGATTCTTCTGCCTCAGCCTCCTGGGTAGCTGGGATTACAGGCACTCACCACCACAGCTGGTTAAGGTTTATATTTTTAATCGAGATAGTGTTTCACCATGTTGGTCAGGCTGGTCTCTAACTCCTGACCTTGTGATCCACCCACCTCAGCCTCCCAACATGCTGGGATTACAGATGTGGGCCACTACGCCTGGCTGAGAATCCAATTCTTTTTTTTTTCTTTTTCTTTTTGAGATAGGTCTTACTCTGTCACCAGGCACCAGGCAGGAGTGCAGTGGCACAACCTCGGCTCACTGCAACCTCTTCCCCCCGGGTTCAGGCAATTCTCCTGCCTCAGCCTCCCGAGTAGCTGGGACTAAAGGCGTGAGCCACCATGCCCAGCTAATTTTTTTGTATTTTTAGTAGAGACGGGGTTTCACCATGTTGGCCAGGATGGTCTGGATCGCTTGACCTCGTGATCTGCCCACCTCAGCTTCCCAAAGTGCTGGGATTACAGGCGTGAGCCACCACGCCTGGCCTAGAATCCAATTCTTATATGTCAAATGAAAAGACAATTCAAGCTTAAATGAACATAATCTGGGAATGACCCTTACATGGTTGTGAATATTATTCAAATATTGCTGCTTCAGAGACATAATGTTCTGACGTGAATAGCATATTTATTTGTCTTACACATTAACAACTTTATTCATAACATTTAGAAGGTTGTTTCTTCTTTTGTTTTCTCTTGTGGCAAACCCTAAAGCTCTGTGCATATGTACTAAAGATGTGGAAAAGATTGAAACTAATTTAGCTTTATCTCCATAGGCATTTGTAAGAGAGACTCCATCAGTCAAAACATTACATTCTTTCCACTTTGTTCAAGCCACGATGCTTATAATAAACCTATCCTCCAGCTATTTTCCATGTTCTTACTGTATCCACTGTTACTGATTATATATAATGGCATGCTGATACCTATATTTAACCCTCCCACAGTTCATTGTTAAAATTAGTCATTATGGAACAGATCACATCTTATCTTTATATGTTTAAAGCTTGCTGAACAAAGACAGCTGGCTAGACTTAAATGTTATGTGACAAGAAAAGCATGGTTTAAAGCAATAAAATTCCATTATGTTTAATCTAAGAAGAAAAAATAAGGATGCCTGAGCAAGGTGTAACGTGCCTTTTTGTAAAATTGTCAAAACCCTTGTCATTTTTTTTCTTAGAATTACAAAAGAATTGTTGTGGCTTAGTTCTTTTAACAGAAGCTTTGATTGCAAGCTTTGGTTTGCAAACAATTGCTCTTTAAATAGGGAAGAGAAGAAATAGCATTGGGAAATTATGAAAGAAGAGTATGAAATAGAAAAGGAAAACTGATACTAATTTGTAAAAGTATTCCACCATTTTGTTTTCTTTTTAGTGAGTAGTAAAGATGTGATGGAAATATCATGATAGAAGAGAGCAAATAATTTTAAGTAAATAAATGTATTCCCTCCACATAAAGAAAAATAGATGTGGTCATTACTTGGGTCTATAAATGTGGTGAGGCTATAGTACCTATTTATTCATTCACTCTAATCTAGGTCTTGGGTTGAGTATTTTGTAAATATGGCTCACTTCCACAATCAGTTGACTTAAAGAAGGGAGATTGCCTGGATAATATGTGTGGGTCTCATCCAATTAGTTAAAGGCCTGGAGAACAAGACTTAGGTTCCCTGAGAAAGAAGAATTTCTGCAATATCAGCTGACTTAGAGTGTTCAGACTGCTGTAGTAATCTACAGATTTTGGACTTGCCCCCCTTCATGAGATAAAATCTCTCTCTCTCTCTCTCTCTCTCTATATATATATATATATATATATATATGTGTGTGTGTGTGTGTGTGTGTGTATACATATACATATATACACATACACACACATATATATACATATATGACATATACACACACATCCATACATATCCATGTATATAAATACATGTGTATTATATATGTATGTATATAGAGTATTATATATATGTATATATATAGAGAGAGAGAGAGAGAGAAAGAAAAAGAGAAAGAGAGAGCAAGAGACATTATTATGCCAGCCCACACAAGGTATTTTGTGTATATATAATTATACACATATGTCTATATATTATTATACTGATATAATAGTTTAGCTTGCTATGTAAATTGTATACAAAAATATGTGTGTGTATGTATATATATACACATATGGATTTTCGTATATGATTTACTGAGCAAGCTAAACTATTATATCAGTCAGGGATCTCCAGAGAAAGCAAACCAGTAGAAAAAAAGTGTATATATATATATATGGTATATATAAAACATATATATGTTTTTCCTACTAGTATAGACATATATGTATATGTGTATATATACATCTATATATGTATGTATTTATATGTCTATAAACATGTATATACACACATATGTATGATTGTGTGTATGTGTTATGTATGTATATGTGTAAATATATGTGTATATATATTTTTATTATATATGTTCCTTTAAAATATATATGTATATGTATGTGTATTAGATTATAAAATGACTACTTCATCCACTCTACCTTACAGTGAAAAGTGCCTGGGAACCCAGTAATGTTTACTTTCCTTTTCTTCCTTATATAATTTCATATATCATAGGATTCACAATCTCAGTTTTGCATGTGAATACATTTTACACCATTTTAAGATATAGGCAATATGTACTACTAAAACAAATCTGTTTTTAAAATGAATACATTACATTCTAAAATTTTAAAATTCTTTTATGATGTTGATAGGTTCTACAATTTACTTAAATAAAAATGTTATAAATACTAAGTGTAAAATTATGACAGTTAACATTTCTTTCTTTTTTTTTTTTTGAGACGAAGTTTCGCTCTTGTTACCCAGGCTGGAGTACAATGGCCCGATCTCGGCTCACTGCAACCTCCGCCTCCTAGGTTCAGGCAATTCTCCTGCCTCAGCCTCCTGAGTAGCTGGGATTACAGGCATGCACCACCATGCCCAGCTAATTTTTTGTATTTTTAGTAGAGACGGGGTTTCACCATGTTGACCAGGATGGTCTCGATCTCTTGACCTCGTGATCCACCTGCCTCGGCCTTCCAAAGTGCTGGGATTACAGGCGTGAGCCACCACACCCGGCCAACAATTAACATTTCAACCTAATTTTGGTAGAATTGAAGAAAATAGAATGACTAGATTTATTCACTATTTGGGATTGGGGAGGCAAGAGGGCTTTGACTGACAAATCAGCATAATGCTGTTGCTACATCCATTTCTATACAAATAAATAAGTTAAAATGTTTCTATTAAAGAAATATGTGGCTGAGTATAGTGGCTATCATTTGTAATCCCAGCACTTTGGGAGGCCAAGGCAGGCAGATCACCTGAGGTCGGGAGTTTGAGACTAGCCTGAACAACATGGAGAAACTCTGTCTGTACTTAAAAATACAAAATTAGTCAGGCATGTTGGCACATGCCTGTAATCCCAGCTACTTAGGAGGCTGAGGCAGGAGAATCACTTGAACCGGGGGGGTGGAGGTTGCAATGAGCTGAGATCACATCATTGCACTCCAGCCTGGGCAACAAGAGCAAAACTCTGTCTCAAAAAAAAAAAGAAAAGAAAAGAAAAGAAAAGAAATATATCTCATTTTACTGGTCTCACTAACTTCACTCTCTTAGACTAGTGCAGTAGTCAAGAGGGCAGACTCAGAAGTTTGTGTTTGAGAAAATCTTGCAGGACTTTGTGCAAACTGACTTGAATGTAGCATTACTCCCACCCCCAGCATCTCTCCATATTAGGATCCTCATGTGAAAAATGAGGATAATAACATCCTTCCTCGTTAAGTTGTTGAGTATATTTAATAGCTTAATACATGAAGATTCTAAGAATAGTGTCTAGCACATAATATCTTTCAAAATATATTAGCATATTTTTGCTAAAATGATATAATGGAACATAATTATATGGGGCTTACTCTTATAAAACATAAATATTTAAATAAGACTTATAAAGAAGAATGCAGTTTAATTTTTTTCCTGTCTCATGTATATACTTAGTTGTTTTATGGTTTCACATCATGGGTCAAGAATCTGTTATTTTCAGCATTCCTAATAATTTATGGAAAGACGTAAATATATTTAATTCCAAAAGCTGGTAAAGATAAGATCCTGAACATCGGACTACAAATGGCAAAGGGAACATAACACTGGCAGTTTCTCTGCTGAAAAGCTCCTCAGTGTTTCCTATAGCCTTTGCTTTGCCACTTTTTCTCTTGTCAAAGTAGTAACATCTAAGTTTCCTCCAGTAAGTGGGTTTTGTTTTTATCCTACTTGTGTCAGGAAGAAAAATGGTCCCTCCTTCAGATAACCATATCAATTTCATAAAACCTAGGAATGTGTCTTATAAAGTGAAAGGTTAGGTTAATGGTCTAAGGAGAGAGCTACTTTGGGAGACAAAGGTGGGTGGATCACTTCAGTCCAGGAATATGAGATCATCCTGAGAAATATGGTGGAACCCCATCTCTACAAAAAATACAAAAATTAGCTAGACATGGTGGCTGGCACCTGTAGACCCAACTACTCAGGAGGTTGAGGTAGGAGGATCACTTCAGCCTGTGAGGTTGCAATGAGCTGGGATTGTGCCACTGCACTCTAGCCTGGGTGACAGAGTGAGACCCTGCCTCAAAAATAAATAGGCCGGGTGCGGTGGCTCACACTTATAATCCCAGCACTTTAGGAGGCCAAGTCGGGCAGATCACTTGAGGTAAAGAGTTTGAGACCAGCCCAGCCAACATGGTGAAACCCTGTCTTTACTAAAATTACAGAAATTTGCCAGCTGTGGTGGCAGGTTCCCATAATCCCAGATACTCAGAAGGCAGAAGCAGGAGAATTGCTGGAACCCACGAGGTGGAGGTTCCAGTGAGCCAAGATCACACCACCGTACTCCACCCAGGGGGACAGAGCAAGACCGCATCTCAAAAAAGATAATAAAAATAAATAAATAAACTAAACTAAAAGAGCCATATCCTGGATTATCCTAGATTATCAAGGTAGATCCTAAATGACATAACAAGTGTGCCTATAAGAGAAAGGTGAAGGAGATTTTATGCAGACACACACACAGAAGGCAACGTGAAGCTGGTCTCAGAGATTGGAGTGATGAGGCTACAAGCCCGAGAACGCCAGGGCAACAACTAGAATCTAAAAGAAGCAAAACAAATAAATATAAACCAACCAACAAACAAACAAAAACAGATTCTTCCCTGAATCCCCCAGAGGGGACCTGGCATGCTGGATTTCATGGCCTCCAGAACTGTAAGACAATACATTTCTATTGTTTTAAGTGTCCAAATTTGTGGTAATTTGTTAGAGCCCCCTTAGGAAACTAGTACAATACCTTATGACTTTAGCAGTTCAGAATGTTTAACAAGAAAGAAAAACAGCTCCATTCTATTAGGCTCTTGATATGGTTTGGCTGCGTATCCCCATCCAAATCTTATGTCAAATTATAATCCCCAGTGTTGGAAAAGGGACCTGGTGGGAGGTGATTAGATCATGGGGGCCGACTTCCACCTTGCTGTTCTTCCGTGAGTTCTCACAAGATCTGGTTGTTTGAAAGTGTGCATGCAGTGGCTGGGTGCAGTGGTGTATGCCTGTAATTCCACTACTTTGGGAGGCTGTGGGTGGATTGCTTGAGCCAAGGAATTCCCAATCACCCTGGACAACATGACAAAACCTCATCTCTACAAATACAAAAAACGTGCCAGTTTCAGTGGCATGCATCTGTGATTCCAGCTGGTCTGGAAGCCAAGGTGGGAGGATTGATCACTTGAGCACAAAAGTTTGAGGCTTCAGTGGGCTGACTGCACCCACTATACTCCAACCTTGTTGACAGAGTGAGATCCATCTAAATAAATAAATAAATACAAGCGTATAGCACATCCCCCTTCTCCTTTCTGTCCTGCTGGCCGTGTGAAGATGTGCCCGCTTCCTACTCACCTTCCATTATGATTGTAAGTTTCCTGAGGCCTTTCCAGAAGCAGAAGCCCATATAACCTGCAGAACTAGGAGCCAAGAAAACTCTTTAATTTATAAATTACCCACTATCAAGTATGTCTTTACTGAAGTGTGAAGTGTGAGAATGAACTAACAAAGCTGTATAATTGAGATAAATATCTTGATCAAGCATGGGTATCAAGATTATAATCTAAATTAAAGTATTCCATCTATCTTCAAACATGATGATAGATAATGAAATATTCTGAACACTATGATGCTTTATTCATAACTTAATAATTCAGAGGTGCTGGGCACTTTGCACTTCTCCCATAAAAAGATGAAGTAAACATGTGAAGGTACAATATTTGCTCTTGGTACAGAAGCCTGCTTCTACAGAATTCTTTCAGCCCGTAAACAGTGGGCAAGATAAAGCATACACACTCAGGCTAAAGACATTTATCTGCCAATGAATTAAAATAAATGAGTCTGAGTATTGCTGTCAGTATAAAGCAGCACCAACCCTAAGCCTTTACCACCGCAGGGTTAAGAGAGGGCCTGTGCACTGAGGCAAGACTTTACTAAATCTTTTGCCTCCATCATCAAATGAGAAGGAGGAGTCCCTGAACAATCTTCCCGGCCCTCAACACATAAACCTTGCCACTACTGCCAGTCTTGAAGTCACTATGATTCATGTATCTTTTATCCCAGATCATAACAAGCCCTGGCACCTCCTGTATTGCAATTTCCATAATGCTCTCTGGAGCCCCTGTTCTCTTTCCTTTTCCTACCCCTCCCCAGCTCTTGAAATGCTACCTCACTAAACATGTCATGTGTTTATTATGTTATTTATTTCATATTCTTTACCCTAGAATATACACTCTACAAAACAATAATCTTCAATCATTTTGTTTACTAATGTATTCTCCAAGTCCCTAGAACTATGCCTGTCTCCGAGTCAAGGCACAATAAATATTTGTAAGATGAATAAAATGAGTGAATGGATGACTCAGCTTTCTGGCCACTTTAATTTTTCTTCTCATGAGAAAATAATACTAAATTTTAAATATAATGACATGTACTTATATTTAGAAGTTCCCCCTCTAGGTAACTGTGAGACCTAAAAAGAATAATAGCTTCAATTTCTTTGTTTTCAAAGCAGTATAATAATTAGCTTATTATAGATTTTAATTCAAATTACTTTAAATGCTAAAATAAATTATATTATTATAGGGTATGTTTTATCTTTATTGGGGATTGGAGAACAATGGCAAAGAGAAAGGAAAAAATATTTAATAAGCAATAGTCATGCCATTTAAGAAAAAAAACAACTACCAAGTTTCAGTATATCTCTTTTGGTACTTCAGCATTATGTGAGAAATAAAGATCTTGTTCTTATTTTTTAGATCATAATTTTAGTTTTCTGTCTGGCACGCACGCACACACACACACACACACACACTCACACACACACACAGACACTTCTAAAAACTTAATTCCATTAGGATTTGTACATACTTTGCTATTCAGCTATCTGTGTGCAGAACAGATTGTAGTTGTTAAGAAATTCCCAAGAGCAGTAAGCAGCATTATTTTAAAGTCAACTCTTTATGCCCCTCTGTAAAGGACCAGCCCAGTGTTCCTTCTTGACAGTTCTATTGGAATACAACAGTTTGGCTCTTCATAGCAAGAGGTCACCTTCTGCATGAACAACACCAAATAAATTCCTAGATGAAGGGTTTTCATTTGAAAATGTCAGTCAGTATTTTGTTGTCTTCTCTTTCAAAGTTTGAGATTTTATCTCAAACTTGTGTGGTTCTTCCCAGCCACTTGAAACTCTAATGAATCATGATAAAAAAAGAAAGATAGAACAACTTGGCCAGTTGATGTTCAGCAAATAACTTTCTGAGCAAGTAACAGTGGTCACCACCCCCACTGGTAGAGGAGCAATAGTGCAGAGTCCCTGGGTTATTTTACAGTTCCTCCTCCACATTTCTGATGCTGCTGTCTCTGTTAATTCTCCTGCTGTATTTGCTAATCATTTCATTAGAATTTTTCAAAGACACTATCATTATTCTTCCTCATGGAAGACAGATGGTTTTTCAGGGACATTTTATTGGTACAATAGGAAAGAAACAAATTTCTTCAGATGAAAAAGAAAAAAAAAAAGACAAACTCATGGATCTTGTAATGTCCCCCCTCTATATTTTTTTTTGTTGATGGGCAAAAAGAAAGAAAGTATGTCTCTGTCAAACTCTTTTAAACTGCCTTCTCACGGTGAATAGGTGTGACACTTACAACAAGCAGTACTCAAAATCCTCCGATTCAGTGACTTACTGGGTGACTTCGGTGGACTCACAGTAGGCTTTGCAGCATTAGCTATAGGACACCATCAGTTTATGTTGTTTGTACTGAGGACCTCCAATTCTGATAATTCCTTTAGCAGAATACAATATATTTTATCTTCAGCCCTTGCCTATAGTTTCATCTCTAAGGAGTTCCCAAGAATTCTAAAAGAAAAGAGATGGTCATATACTCATGCCTCACTGCTATTTCCACTCTTCCTTTTTTTTTTTTTTTGAGACGAAGTTTTGCACTTGTTACCCAGGCTGGAGTGCAATGGCACGATCTCGGCTCACTGCAACCTCCGCCTCCTAGGTTCAGGCAATTCTCCTGCCTCAGCCTCCTGAGTAGCTGGGAGTATTTTTAGTAGAGACGGGGTTTCACCATGTTGACCAGGATGGTCTTGATCTCTTGACCTCGTGATTCACCCACCTCGGCCTCCACTCTTCTTTTTATCCCCAGGTCCCTAAATTCCTGTTGAAAACCTACTAAACCTTTACTTAGAGTTTTTTAATGCATCTTTTAAAAAATAGGTTTTTATTCCTAATAAATATATTTAATGTATAACTTTCGAGAAAATTAAAATTTTTACTGGAGTGAAAATATATCTTTGCATGACATATTAGGCCCTACTTTAGCAATATTTCTCATTGCATCCTTCATGCATACTTCAAATTACAGTTGTATTTTTCTCCAGCAACATGATGTGCTGAGCTTCAGGTGTGAAAATTAATTAGTTAATGTAATAGATATTTATTGAGTGTCTACTATTTTCTAGCCTCTGTTCTGACTTCTTAGTATATGTGCTTCAAAAAAAAGGGTAAATATACCTACTGTAATAGAATTTACCGGTTAGAGAGAAGAGACAGAAAATTAAATATACATGTCATTTGAAGTGCTATTGAAAGTACTATAAAAATAAAATCAACAAGAAGAAAGATAAAAGGATACAGGCATTGGTAGGTATCAGACTATGGGAGTGAGATAATGCAATTTCATACATGTTGTCAAGATGGACCTCAATGACATGGAATTTGATTGAAGGGGCAGGAGATTAAGTCTCTAGATGTTTGTATCTACATTTTAATTTTAACTTATTTGTGTTTTTATATTTAAAGAGGGTTCCTTACATATAGTTTCATATTTCTCTCTTATCCAATCTGATAATGCCTGCCTTATAATTGGGATATTTAGAACTTTCTGTTTAATAGAACTTTCTGTGTTGATGGAAATGTTCTATTCTGCACTGTGTTACTACATGATCGCTACTGGCCACAGGTCACTATTGAAAACTTCAAATGTGGCTAATGTGGCTGAGGACTTAAACGTTTAGTTATTTAAAAATTTCAGTTATTTTAAATTGAAATAGCCACATAAGACTAGTTGCTACCATGTTGGACAAAACAGGAGGCCTTTTAGGTTCTATGCAATTGTGAATGTGTTTTCATTTTAATCTACTATTTCACTGTTTGTTTTCTATTTGCCTCTACTGTACTTTGTTACATTTTTATTTTAAATTTTAAAAACCACACTATTATATATATACACTTTTTGTGTATATATATAATCTCTGTCACCCAGGTTGTATTGCAGTGGCACCATCATGGCTCACTGCAATTTCCATCTTCCAGGTTCAAGCAATTCTTGTGCCTCAGCCTCCCAACTAAGCTGTGATTACAGGTGTGCACCACCACACCTAGCTAATTTTTGTATTTTTAGTAGAGACAGGTTTTGCCATGTTGGCCAGGCTGGTTTTGAACGCCTGGCCTCAAGTAATCTACCTACGAAGCCCTCCCATAGTTCTGGAATTATGGTTGTGAGCCAACATGACCACCCCATTATAAATTTTTAATTCCACTAGTGCTACAAAAATCACAAAATCCTGGAAAATATGCTTTAAATAATCTGCCTAATACAATTCTACAGTACTCTTTTTCTTATTTTTTATTCCTGAATACTCATTAATCTCATTCTCAGCTGATGTTTACTTTTAATATCATGATCTGTAGAAGAAAAGTAACTTAGTATTTCCTTTAGCATGGTTGATTGAAATTTGTTTTTATTATAAATAGTTGGGATAGGTGAAATGTGTGACTTACTGATATTCTTCCAGTTTTTAGGAATGGAGCAGGATACAAAACTCTGATCATTGTAATGAGATTCCATCAATAAAGGGAAAGAAGATAAATATGCACACACACATACATACATACATACATATATGGTGTTACAATGGCATATACTCCATTATTAATGATCATTGACCTGACAGAATAGAGTGGGTTTTTTTTGTTTTTAGAGACCAGACTTTGTTCTGTTGCCCAGGCTGGGGTGCAGTAGTGGCATCATCTTGTCTTACTGCAGCCTTAATCTCCTGGGCTGAATCCTCTTGCCTCAGCTTCCTGAGTTAGCTGGGACTACAGGCTCATGCCACCATGCCTGACTAATTAAAAATCATGTAGATATGGAGTCTTGCTATATTGTCCAGGCTGAGAATGGAGCTGGCTTTTTTTTTTTTTTTGAGATGGAGTTTCGCTTTTGTTACCCAGGCTGGAGTGCAATGGCGCAATCTCGGCTCACCGCAACCTCCGCCTCCTGGGTTCAGGCAATTCTCCTGCCTCAGCCTCCTGAGTAGCTGGGATTACAGGCATGCGCCACCATGCCCAGCTAATTTTTTGTATCTTTAGTAGAGACGGGGTTTCACCATGTTGACCAGGATGATCTCGATATCTGGACCCTGTGATCCACCTGCCTCGGCCTCCCAAAGTGCTGGGATTACAGGCTTGAGCCACTGTGCCCAGCCTGGAGCTAGCTTTTTTTAATCACCAACCTTTGATAAGGTTCCAAATTCTTGCAGTTTTATGGTTAGCAGTATTCTCCACAGATTAGTGCTGGTTTCATGCATTTTAACATTGTTTCCCTTTATTACTGACATATTTCCACTTGCAACAACAGTGCAAAAGAACCCATTTATGTTACTTTCCAACCTGTAGCCCCTTGCTTACACAATGCAATGCTAAGTGAGTTGGTACAGTGTGTGGTATTAATAGTAATATCTTGGTTCTCAGAAATGTAGTAGGTTCCCATATGTGATGAGAAGATACTGTCAATGAAGTTAGAGTAAAATGACACTGCAGTTTTACCCAATATTGTATAATTATTGTATTTTTATTACAGATTTTTATAAAACCATATGACCACTTTTAACACATTAACAGGGTCCCTCTCATAGGACTGAAGGCACATGTACAAGTGAGGGGCTCAGAATTTTAAAATTCATTAACTTCTGCTTTTAAGAATGGGTCAGAGTTTTTTCTTAGGATTGACTTTGTTTAATTTTTAGAACCATGGCCAGAAAGTAATATTCTTGTGCAAGATATTTTTAAAGTGCTTTTTCTGGGTACAAGTAGTAAAAGAAGTAGGACAGAGAAGATGCACATAGCTAAGCAAAAATATGGTCTTGCTTGCCTGGATACACCCATGGGAAGCTCTAGTGCATGAAGTCACCCAGAATTTGTCCTTTTTTCTATCCTTTATTCATTCAGTGACAGTCAACTGACCTAGTGACAGCCAATTGTTGGCTGCAAGCTTTGAGAAAGGTGGATAACTGATGGCTGAGGTAGATTGTCTTTCTGGTTATCCCTTTTCATTTAACTCTTAGTAAAAAAAAAAGTCGCTATGAGCAACCAACAATTAAGGAGTGGAGAGTTATTTGTTCACTTCTTTTGAGCACAGTATTATGAGTATATAATTTGGAATATTTCTGATTTCTGCAATAGAGAATTGTCTATTCTCTATTTATTTAAAATATGTATTCATATTACTGTTAGCTCATAAATATGTATTTATATGACTTGGTGTATAATCAAATATTATTTATTTTCGTGCTCAAGTCATTACAATTTTGGACACTGGGGGCTTTGTCAGTTAGTATCTGTGTCCTGTTGATATGACTTTATCCATTTTATTTTTAGTAAGTCTTATATTTTGTCACTATAAAATGCTCATCTTGTTCAGGCTTGCCCCATCCTAGATTAAGCCATTTCTCCAAGGAACCCTGGTTCCAAAGCTATACCTATAGCTTTGAAATGGGAGAAGCTTTGAATGATCTGTGTGCTAAAGGGTTAGAACTGGAAGCAATTAAACTCATTCTGAGCTTAATATAGATACAGATCAATACATGTATATAGAAGGGTTATACACATATATATTCTAGCTCTGTCAGCTGAGAGGGCCTAGCATCAATTAAGCATACCTATTGCCCAATTATTGCAATATACCATACTGATATTATATATAATACATAATCATTATATATTATACCATAATATACACAATATAATAAATGTTGTAATTGGGAAGTATATACATATATACACACATAATTAATTCCCAATAATATGATGTTGGCTTCTCCATTGCCTTAAAGGACCTCTTCCCTGTCATAAAAATGCCTAATCAGTTTTCAGAGATACGCTATCCTCAACTATCAGTCTAAAATATTTTTTTCCTGAACATTACACACACTCAGAGACTCCAGAGATAAATGATGGAGATTTCTACCTACCAACATCCATCACCATTGTGTTTGGACTGCTATTACAGCTAGGATCAAGTGTGCCAATGGTTTATATTCCATGGCATTTAGCATATCTTGACTCAGTTCTATTTTTCAAGTGTAGGCAGACACTGTATCAAAAGAGTAGGATAATTTTTTAACAATAAAATAAAATTTTTTAAAAACAATTTTTCTGGTAGGAAAAAGAAAACTATTCTCCAGCTCCTCAATTGCGCTATGTTTACCTTTGTTTCTAATTGTGTCGGGTACACTAGTATGCTAGTACACTGGTACACTAGCATACATTTATTAATCATTTAATAAATATATATGTATGCCCTTACTATCAACATGAAAGTATTTTCATACACGATCCCCTTACTATCAGCATGAAAATATAGCATGAAACCAGGACTGTATTTTTTCTACCAAAAAGACAACAGAATAATAAATTTTGCTTTAGATATAGAAGATATACCCAAACAAGGACCTAAACAAAATATTTATTGAGAATTTCATTGTAAATTTTAGTGATATATTCAAACTCATTGGTTATTGCAGGCATTGTGACAATTGGAATTAATTTGACTTCTGGCCACATTTCCCTCCAGCTCTTGCCATGGGAGTCTTTGGGAATTGTCTCCTTAGCAGTTCCTCATCCTTTAGTAAGAAAACACTCTATAGACATTCTTTTATTTTTTTTAGATGGAGTTTCACTCTTGTTGCCCAGGCTGAAGTGCAATGGTACAATCTTGGCTCACCGCAACCGCTGCCTCCCGGGTCCAAGTGATTCTCCTGCCTTAGCCTTCCAAGTAGCTGGGATTACAGACATGCACCACCACACCTGCCTAATTTTGTATTTTTAGTAGAGACAGGTTTTCTCCATGTTGGTCAGGCTGGTCTTGAACTCCCAACCTCAGGTGATCCACCCGTCTCAACCTCCCAAAGTGTTGAGATTACAGGCCTGAACCGCCATGCCCGGCTGTAGACATTCTTTCTACCCATTCCCTTGACTTCTTTATGTATCTAACTTCTTTAAATTTTTCCCTCAATTCAGAGCCACACCTTAGATTCTAATGTTTAATTTTGCAGTGCTTTGCTGTGTGTTTATATTCTGTAGCCTTAGGCAGAATTGTGAAGGTAGGAAAAACAAAACGAAGCAAAACGAAACAAACATTTATCAGTTTTAGCTTGTGGTGAACTATCTAAAATTCAAGTAGGTCTTTCATATGGTCAAAGTTAGCCTCTGCTTACAAAGCTAATACGCACAATTCTACTACTATTAGCAGGGTTTCACATTTCATTGGCCAGTAGAAAGCTATTGAAAATTGTTTTCCCAATAATAAAAAAATACCTGAGATTACACAGGAGCCAATTACATTACAATGTAGTTATCAAATCTCAATGAAACAAATTTATGATATAGCAATATATATGCTTGTTTATTAACGTACATACATATGACTAAGATCGACTGGCACTTCTAATAAATACTGTAATTTGAAATTTTATAGAAATAGAAGAGTGTAAACAATAGATAAATCTGTAAGAACTGCAATGTAATATAAAAATATAATTTATATGGCTGACAAATTTAAAAATACAATTAAAACTATTGCGGTTTGCTTCCTAATACATAATGAATGAAATGCTAGATTCCAGTTTGAAGTCAGTGAAAAGAAGATATTTAAATTTTTTTACATCCAGTATATCAATACTCTTAATTTTATCTAGGTATTCCATCAGAGTTCATGGATTCTAGTTTAAAAATCCATGTCTGTAATGATTTATGTAGTACTCTTCAATTGTGTTTCATATCAAGATCTGTTTTGTCAACCAACCAAGATTTGATCAATGTCAGAACTCACAACAAATAGAAAAAAAATAACTTTGTCTGGCTCAAAGTGGACTTGAATACACTTATTTTCTCTAGTCTTTCTGTCACTGCTCTTATTTTATTATTTGACTGTATTATAAGCATCCTAACATCTCATTACTTTGATTCATAGCCCTCTCTAACCCATTTTCCATTCTGAAGCCAGAATGATTTTCAAAGATACTAATTTGATCACGTGAATTAGATAGTATCCTTTCTTTACTTTACTCCCCAACTCCTCAACTGCATTGTGTTTACCTTTGTTTACAGTCACGGCTGGTACACAAGGATGGAACAGCATACATTTACTAATCTCCTAATAAATATACATTTATGTCCTTACTATCAGCATGAACCATTACTAGGAAATTGTATGTGTGTGTGCGCGCATGTTCGTGTGTGTATGTGTGTAGAAAAAACTGGAGTGCAATGAATGCCATCATCCTGATCCCTGCATCATTTTCTGCCTTTCTGGAAATTGTTTTCTTTTCCTTTATGCTTGGGTTTTGGGGAATGCGTTAATTTTGCATTGCTCTGAACATTTTCAGGTCATAGTACTAGCATTTTTAATATTACTGCTGGAAGGCATAAAAGTGTGTCCTGGCAATGACAAAATATATTGAGAAGCAATTTACGTCCTAAGTAATTGTGGCTGAATGGAAATGGAAATTGAAAAAAGGTATATCAGGTTTTTTTCTTTAATTGGATAAATTTCCAGTGATTTATTTTGTGCTATTTTTTTTTGAAAAAAGAATGTTTTCCTTGCCAAGCAAATTTGACAGTGTAAAAGATCCAATTTATTGAAATAAGTTCTTGTAATAGCTGCATAGAGAGTATTGGTCTCCACCCATTTCAGCACTTTTCTGTGACCAGTTCTCTCTTGTGGCCTATCACTTTTCTACGTTCACATAAACACTATTTGGTACATAGAGTGCGTCTAAATGTTATATATTAAACTAAGGCTGATTAATAGAAGTACTGGACACATCAACTGTATATCCTATCTTAAGCTATCTCAAAACTTAATTTAATGTCAGAGTTAATTATCACATAGAAGCAGCTTCCTGCTCTAGGCTAGCAGTTAAAAATAGTGCTTTATTTATTTATTTATTTTTGCAAAGGGATTCAAGGAATTGCTAATACTAATATTTGGGTATTTTTTTACTTTAATATCTAGGGTAAGTAATCATCTATTTTAAACAACCATTACAAAATCTATCAATAGTTCATATTTTCATTAAAATATTTTTCACTGAATTTGTTTATGGTACCATTTTTAAATGTTGCTGATACTAATAACTAATTAGGATTGTATGAAACTTACTGTGACATAACTGTTCAGAATATCAAGTTTAAACAAAGAGTTTTGGGAGAAACACTGAATATTAAAACAAAGAAGAACATAGAGAGTACATTTGCATACATGCTAAGAATGAATTATGAAGAACTACGTATGTTTTGACTTTTCATTCTAAGCCGATGAGACAGACCATATTGTGTTGTGCTAGCTTTCCATTCCCCCTCCTTACTGCTGAGGATGCATTTGTGGAACATGTTTGAGGAGCTGTATATTGGACTGGCCAATTTAAGAAAGCATATTGCCAGCAAAATAGCAAGCAAAATGGACCACTTTGTGAATACAGGCCTAGGCAGAGTGGTTGGTTTATATACAAATATTGAGTTTAACTGTTTCAGTCTATGGCCCCCGGGAAGTGTTGTTTGTCAGTGGATTGTTTGCAACATGAATCCAACCGGATACTTTTATTTAAAAAAAAATTAAGAAAACTTGGGCTAGAAATGAAAAGTAAATTATACACATACACTGTGCTTATACATGAAGAAATTCATTTAATGTAATACTATTAGAAATTATCTAATGTTACCTAATACTACCTAATGTAATATTATCTAATACTACCTAATGTAGATGACAGGGTGATGGATGCAGCAAACCACCATGGCACATGTATACCTATGTAACAAACCTGCATGTTCTGCACATGTATCCCAAAACTTAAAGTATATTAAAAATATCTAATAATATTGTTCATAGAGCCTATGCTGACAAGTATTAAGTTGATGAAAAAGTAATTGCGGTTTTTGCCATTACTTCCAATGGCAAAAACTATAATTACTTTTACATCAAACTAATACTACATAAATAAATCTAGAATATAGCTACTTTCCTAATTAAGAAGTAACACTTTATTAAAAAGGAGCTTATTTCCTAATTAACTTTAATATTCATTCTGTACTTTTATTTTTCTGAAATATATAGTCTATATAAAAATTCTACATATTTCTATGTACAGTGTATAAGGAAATAAATACATTATTTCAAAAATCATTTGCATAGAAAGTACTAATATTAAAGATTTAACAAGAAAATACTACTCTAAATGTATGAAAAAGGAAAACTTATGAATAATGCATTTCTCTTAATGCAGAGTTTGCAGAAACACATATTAACTCCAATTTACAAATGTCTATTACCTATTGCTTCTGAAACATTAATTGTAATATTTTTGTATTTTTCCTGTTTTAAAAATAATTTTTACAGGGCCCCTGCCTTTTTTTTTAAAGGCTATTACATCTTTGGGAAGTTATTTTGCCAAAATCTGGAAAACAATGTTAGGAAGAATTTGTGGAGAAGATACAGAATGTATAGATCTCTGTAATACACCAATGATTTTGCTATATCCTTCTTCTCTGTGGAATGCAGATTAAGTAGGAAAGAATCAATTCTTCTCATGACTTTTGATGTAAACATTTCCATTTAATTGCATCTAATTGGACATTTCAGACAAATTACAATTTCAATTTCCTGTATCATCTTCAACATCTATGATATGATATGCAGAAGTAAAAATTATCAGATTTAGTGCTATTTTATTGTTAGAAATAGCTTTCAGAAGTACATCAGTCAAATGAGTGTTTCTGCATGAAGATTTGTGTGTCTCCACTCGAAAGGCTTAAAAAGTTTGTTATTTCCACTTAAGTAGAAAAATGTGAAAAGATAACGATGTTATAATTAGCTATTAAATTTAACTGCTATAATTACATAAAATTATGTGATTCTGAAATAGCAAGTGAGCAAATTATCCATAAAAGGTCAATTTTATGTAACAAAATATAAAAGTAGACTTCTACATTTACTTAAATTTTAGAGCATTAGTGTGGGTATCACCGAAGAAAAATTATTTTTTAGAGCCCCACAATTTTTTAAAAGTCTTACAGATACTTGATATATTAAAACAAATGCACAAAAAATTGTTTTAAGGTGTAAAAGATCCTGTATTTTATAAAACAAATATTTTTTAAATATTTATTAAGTATAAATGCACCAAATAGTTCTGTTTATATTGATACACTTCTTCAACAACTATTTAGCATTTAACAAGAATTTATTTATTTTTATATTAATTTATTTTTTGAGGCAGGATCTCCCTCTGCTGCCCAGGTTGGAGTGCAGTGGCACGATCAGGGATCACTGCAGCTTCGACCTTCTGGTCTCAAGTTATCCTCTGATTTCAGCCTGCTGAGTAGCTGGTACTACAGGCACATGCTGCCACTATGCCAGGATAACTTTCTTTTCTTTTAAATATTTCTTTCTTCTTCTTCTCCTTCTCCTCTCCTTCCTTTTCTTCAGTAGAGATGGAGTCTAGATGGCCAGAGCAAGTGGTCCTCCCACCTGAGCCTCACAAAGTGCTGTGATTACAAGTGTGAGCCACTTAGAACTTAAAGGCTAGAAAGAGCCTAGCCTTTAAGAAACATTTATAAAACACCTCATTATCTTCTAGTAATGTATCAAGGAGATGTAATACTAAAAAGAACAGACATGTTTGCTGAACTCATGGAAATAAAGGCATCAACAAAATAAATAACATAAAGGCAAATAGTATAATGCTATAATGGATTTTTTTTTAAGAATTCTCCCTTTGAATATGACAGAGGGAATGCTTTTAGGGTGGTCTGGGAATACCTCTCTGAAAAATTGAGACACAAGTTGAAAAATGGGGATTACGAAACATCCAGCCATGAAATATGTGAAGAGAAGAACACAGTCATACAAAGGGTCAGTTTGGAATTGTTAAATTTGAAAACTGCATTACAAGTCCAAAGCACAAACTTGAACTGTCAGGTGAGACCTTTGAGCATGTTGATTGTATTCAAAATGTGAAAATGTATTAGAATAATTATGGCAAGAATAATTAGAGAAATTGTGGCATATATACACATATGTACATACATATGCACATACATAATTGTGTGTAATATACACACATATGTACCTACACACATATGTGTTGTGTGTATATACATATGAGGATAATATACACACATGTACATACACACATGTGTATATAATGTGCATAACATGTGTACGTACATGCATAATGTGTTGTGTGCATGTGCATAATATACACACATGTACACAAGTATGTGTTGTGTATGTATGTAATATACATGCATGTACACATGTATGTGTATTGTGTATACATGCAACATATGTGTTGTGTTTCTATATAATATACACATGTATATATACACGCATGTATATATATACCTGTGTGTATTATATAGAAACACAACACATTTACATATATGTTGTGTGTATATATATACGTGTATATATAGTATGTATATATAATACACTGTATATATTGTGTATATATATGTTGTGTGTATATATATAATACACAATATTATATAATATAGTGTGTATTTATAATACATGTATATATACACACAATATCTATGTTATATGTGTATATATACATGTATATATACATATGTGTAATAAACACATACATATGTGCACACATATATGTGTACATATGCGTAAACATTACACATGTACATATATGTATGTACATATGTTTGTACATTTTATTTTTATATATGTGTATGTATTACACACATCTATGAAAATAAAACAAAAACTTTGCCCAAAAAGACATGAGAGAAAAGAAACCAAAATGCACTCTTTCATAAATAAAATTAAGAAGTAGAGAGAGAATGCAGGGGAAAAAATCATAATTGAATAATAGAGAACGTAATCCAATATGGAGTGTTCTAAGGGCTCAAAAGATGTATTTTAGTTTGTTTACTTTTTCACCAATACAAGTTCTCAACACTTTTCTGAAATCCGTGGGTCAGATATAATTCAAAAACTTGAATTGGTTAGGTGTCAAGTTGGTAATATGCTTTATAAACTGTGTACCATGAAACCCCTCTAACAAGTCTAAAGTAACACTCTAATAAAACATTAATATTTTAGCAACAAAATGTAAAGATATTCATGCCAAGTAAGATAAAGACTGTAAGTGACTTTGCATTAATTCAGATCAGGTTTGAAAGCTTTTTTTTTTTTTAGATCTCAGGTTTTCTGATTTGAGGAAGACTTGTTATATCCTACACTAGAAGACCTATTTGTGCTGATTAATAGGAGCCAGAATAGAAAAGGGACTGATGATGCAGAAGACAGGTAGAGATCTGATAAAGTGAAATTTCTTACAGTGGCAAAAAGATGGGTTTCAGTATGTTTCTGTACATTAGGGAACTCATGTTCTTCTGGGTAGTTAAAAGATTGCCATGAAGAATTATAGCATTGACAGGTTTTCCATTGAAAGGAATCAATTTTCAGCAACTCAATTTTCATGTGAACTTTTCTAAAACTACGTCTCTGAAAAATTTATCTATGCTCAGGATACATTTTTTGTTCCCCAAATAATGCTATCACTCAAAATCCTAATATATAGTATATTATCCTGTGATGGATTACTTCTGGAGTACCAAATAGTAAGGCTATCTAATGAGAATTCAATATTTTAGTCTAGAGTTTCTCACTTTTCATGTTCTGTCTACATTTTATCTATCTATCTATCTATCCATCCATCCATCCATCCATCCATCCATCCATCCATCCTTGATCTATCTATCTGTCTATCTATGAATCTATCTATCTGTCTGTCTGTCTAATATATCTCTAGTAATGTGAAGCCTGATATTAGAAAAGTGACATATTCATCCATGTTGAGATGTTGGGAGTGAAGATGTATGTAGGAAAAAAGTGCAGAACACTTTCCTTAAGTGAATTTTATATTCTCCAAATGATTCCTTTACAATGATTTCAGAAAAATGTCAGATACTGTGACAGGAATCATGTTGGAGAGTTTGAGTAGTGCAAAACGTATCTCTAACGGATATGAATGTTAAAAGTGGTTTGATCCCTGTACTTGAGCAAGACCTATTTTTTTAAATGTATTCTCAATTCACATCCCTAGAATGTGTTATTAACTTGAAAGAAAAACTACCCCAAATATCTAAAAGTGATGCTGGTTCTTTGGAAATAACTAAAGGTTTTCAAGACTACCAAAATTTCAAGCTACATGGGACAATTACCAATGTATGGTGTGTGAGGGAGGACTGTAAAAAGTTTAGATGTCACTGAATGTTTTTCACTATTAAAGCATTTTATACCGTACAAATCAGTAAAATGTCTTTTATTTTCAGTGAAATTTTTTCTTAGAAAAATGTTTATTAAATTCTACCTCATTAATAAGCAAATGTCAAAAGCATTTATAGATTAGCAGTAGACTGATATGTAACTAAATATGTCTTTCTCATTATAATACATCTATAGGAAAAGTTTATTATAAGTCTAATTTTATCTATAGAAAAATATGCTTTTTTGCCTACTATGTAATTACTTTCAAAATTAGAAACAAATTAAATATATGCTCATATACTTATGTGTACACAAATATACACATCTAGAAAAAAATCAGTGACTTTAATCCTATCCCTTCTCATTTTAGGCACATATCATGCAGAATTATTTGTTTTAATAATGACAAATGTAAAATATTTCTCAGGTTTATGTAAAACATTACTAGAATGATTTATTTATATGATATCTAAGTAGTTTTAATCTTACTAGATTTTAATTATTCATCATATGATTATTTTTCTAGAATTTATTTCTTGTTATTAATAAGCTCCTTTTAAAATGTGCCTTAATATATTAAAATTAAAAATAAATTTAATTGGGCTGGGCCTGATGGCTAATACCTGTAATCCCAGCACTTTGGGAGGCCATGGCAGATGGATAATTTGAGCCCAGGAGTTCCATACCAACCTAAGAAACATGGTAAAACTCCATCTCTTCATAAGAAAAAAAAATATCTGAGCATGGTGGTGCATGTGTGCCTGTATTCAGAGCTAATCAAGAGGTTGAGGTAGTGTATAACTTGAGACCAGGAGGTCGAGGCTGCAGTAAGCTGTGATTGTACCACTGCACTATTGCCTGGGCAAAACAGAAAGACCATATAATTAAATTAATTAATTAAGTCATTTTGTGTGTGTGTGTGTGTGTGTGTGTGTGTGTGTGTGTGTGTGTGTGTGTGTGTGTATATATATGCAAATATATTTCCTCTATAGTGGGGGACTGATCTTAGAACTGATAGCAGCAGGAGGCAGGAAAACCCTAGGCAGATAGGGGTGGACCCCCTGTGAAACCTCATCTTCAAACCAAAGACAGTTTAAAGCCTGAAAGCCGAGCTGCAAGTCTCAGATAAATCCACAAACCAGATTGAGAACCTCTCTTCCCATTGGTGCATTTTCCCGATTGATCCCCACTTTTCACCCATTTTACATATACATACCCTTCCTTAATTGTTTTTGTACACTGTCATGCCCACCTTTGAGTGGTGCCTTTGTTTTAGCCTTTTTTTGCTTACTCACAGACCAGTAAATCAGCATCCATTACTCCATTCTGAGCCTATAAAAGCCCTGGACTCATCCATACTTAGGGACTGCCAGCCTTCGGGCAATGGAGGCAGCTACCCAACTTCAGGTAGAGTAGGGGGTTGCCCTCTCCATGTCTCCTCTCCACTGAGAGTTGTTGCTCAATAAAATTTTGCACCCTGCTCACCCTTCAGCTATCAGCATAACCTCATTCTTCTTGGACTAGGGACAATAACTCACAACCCATTTAATGCAGGTATGAAAAAGGCAGTAACACTGTAGCCCTTGGCCCTCCATTGATGCTGGGCAGCCACTCCATGCAATGGGAAGGTCTATTGGGACTAGGCCAACCCCAGACCTGCTGGCCAGACTGGGGGCCACAGGACTGAAAGAACTATTAACATACCCCCATTGGCCAGGTTGCAAAAGGTGGACTGAAAGGGCTGTTAACATGCTGTAACACCTCCCTTGGGGCTTTGGACTGTTGGCATCCCGTTCAGCCACCAGATGATCCCCTCATCCAGGTGCTGGGACACAGGGCAAAGGCAGGTTGGGTCATGCCTGGCCCAGCTGCTGGCTGAGTACAGATTCTGTGGTAAGCATGGGATCTGGGCCAGAGTGCATGCTGTTGGCCAAATGAGCGAGGTGCCTCCTGTGGTGAGCCCAGGGCTGAGTGAGGCCCAGGCAGGGACATTGCCGGCCACTGATGTCTCAGGCTGGCGAAGGTGCACCGAAAAAGTCCTGTGTCAGAAATAAAAGATAATTCTTCCCCTGTATTTGTGGAGAGAAAGTTTAGATTTAATTTCAGGTAAGACTGATGATTTAATTTGGATAAAATGAGAGGATTCCTCTTCTGATGGCATTATTTTCTCAAGTATTATATATCATATGCAAATTCACTCCACATGCCCCGTGAACATTTTATATAAAGCAGGGAAAAAGTGTACAATAGCTTTTAAATTCATAGAGGAATATTATTGTCTGGACATATTTGTCTCTGTGTCTTATCTTCCCAAATTCTAATCTCACTATAGAAAGAATAGTAAATAAAAGCTGATGGTAATACAGAAGTGATGATGATCATAAAGTGACCTGAATCAATGTATCCAAAATATGAAGACTTAGTATCTGCATCATTTTTACAAACTATTCATTACAATTCTACCTCAGTTTTCTCACTTGTCACACAAAAGTATGTTCTCAAAAACTGTTATTCCAAATATGTGTTTATAGTAGTAATAATTGGTTGAATCTAGAGATTTTGAAATATGTATAGGCTAGAAAATAGGAAGGCTATTCATAACTGAGAAAGAAATGTACCATAAGATTAAGATCTGAAAAAGGAATAGACACACAAATGCATACAACACATATACACCTGTATATAACAACATGTGAGACTATTTTTCTGAGGAATTGTTAGGCAACAGGATAGAGAAAATGGGAGTCATCAGAAAACAAATATATGATATTTGTGGCAAACTTAAAAGTAGCATTGCATTGTTTAGGGATAAATGCATTTATAACAAGCCTACAAATATACCAAAGTTAAACAAGAACACCAAATTGAGAATAATAGTTACTTCTTAAAGGGAAGGGAAGATAAGATGCAGATGAGTAACTCAGGAGCAGCTTGAGTGGTAAGGGGATGTATTATATTTTAAGGTAGATAGTGGGAAAATAAATATATGTTTTATTATTAAATATACATTAATGTACTATCTGTATTAATATGTCTATGTCATGTATTTCATTTTTAAAAAAACTGAAAACAGAAATTAAGCTTTGGATGTAATCTGCAACTTTTTAAGGAGTTGAGCCTGAACTAGGCAATTACTAAATGTTACATTTTGATACAGGCTTTTATCCAATGATAACCAAGGTCTTCAAGTTGCTAAGAGGTCAAGGGATCTCTTCAGTCTTGGGGCATTCTCTTCGTTCTTGGTATTTTAGATGTTTCATTATTGTCTCATTTTTTATTAGGCAGCTTTGTCATCACAATAATTTTTAATAAATATTTTATTTGTATTATTTTCATTGGAGTGAATAGCATCTTCTGATAATTTTAAATATATTTCTAGAGACTAGTGACAGAAAAAAATTGATACTGTACTGCTTATTCCAGTTACCACCAATTTAACATTTACTCTAAGATTTGTTGGTTAATATTGCTGATTTTCTCAAGATGAATCCATTTTGATTTTTAGTGACCATCTTTGGAAGAGTTTAGACATTTAACATTGCTAGTAAATGTAGTTATAAATTGAAAACAATAAGTAATTTATCTAGTCAACAGAATAATGAAGATTTATTTTAATCAATTTTCCCATATATTACTGTAAGTTCACAGTCCGTCCTTTGTGCTTCACTAAAACTTTGCAGTTTATGAACTCTCATGCAGATTGAGCTGAAATTTTTCCAATGGCACTGTTTACACTGTGTATTCTAAACAAATCTACTGATTAAAAGCAATGACTTACTTAATTGTCCAAAGCCAGGCAACTGGTTTGAACACATCTCTTTTTGAGCAGTTTTGGTGTTATGGTCCTCTACACACATGGTCTGTTTACTAAGTGTCAGGAATGAGATGCACATGTGTAAAGATTTAGTTATATGGGTAAAATTCTGGTTAGTGACCCAAGATAATTAACGCACCTTTTCCTCATTAAATAAATACCAGAAAATTAGATAGGCATTATATCGAATACAGACTATGATACAATGTTTTGTTTTCATGAAAATAATAAACCTAGTTTTTGTATTATAGGCACGGCTGTATTTTGGAATGAAAAGAGCTTATTTATTAAAGTGAAGAGTATATGCTCTCAGCTGTTTTTCCAGAATCACTTTCTTTTTCTTCTCTTTTTGTCTTTATTTTTTGTGCTATATTTCCTAAATGTAAATATCATAAGGGGTTCTGCTGTATATGTTTAAATAACAAAGAAAATTATTTTCCATCTAAATGAAGCAGGCTCTTTGGGACTCTAATTCTTCCCATGTTCCTCTTTGTACATTAAGTTGACTCTTCAAGTAAAATATACCACATGTACCAAAGCTCTGATGTCTACTGCTACATGTGTTTCTTCAAAGGCAGCACCTCACATGTTGATCTCTTTGCCATTCTGATGCTGTCCCAGGATCCTCTCTATTGGTCTTTTTGAATATCCTTTGAAGTGCCACATGTAACTGAAGAAAGTCCTGGGATGCATCAGCACATTACGAATTCCAGCTGCAAGCAAGCTTCCTACTAGAGCTTAGGAATTGGAAAGAGCTCACAATATGCCCTCTGTCTTGTTAAAATAAGGGCAAAAAGAAAGTTGTTAAAAGAAAAAATGTAAGGGAGATGACTCTCTAAATAGCCTCTATGCAACTAATCCATGGGATCTGTTAGAAGCAGTTGAATTTAGTATTAGCTACTATTTTCTAACAGCAAATATGAAACAAAATAATGACTCTAAATCACTGTTTTTTAAATTCTCAAGTTGTTTGCTCTTTTTCTTCTTTACAAAACTCACCATCACCTTTATTCCACTTTGGGGTATAGGATAAATATATATTTTTAGAAAACATTCTTGAAAATAAAAAACAGCAAAACTCTGTAGGTTGCATATTAAAAAAGAAAATAGCCAAACATTAGCACCTTAGTACCTGCTGATGTTTGTAAAGTCAGTATACAGACTGGTCTTGAGTATGATAAAAGAAATCATTTTCAAAATCAAGCTCACAAAATGATCAACATACTGTTTTCTTATTCTATTTGGCCAAAGCCCAGATAATTCTGTTTTATTATATATTGTTTGATTTGGAGTGTCTGCTTCTCTTCTTACTGTTTTTATTCTAGTCATACAAAAGTGCTACCACAAAGTTTATTTTCTTTTAATACAGTAAGTATGTAAATTGATCATGTGAATTCATGTTCAGCTTCCTCCTACCACTCTTAAAAGCATTTTGTTTTGGGAAAGGTGAATGTGGATTTATTGTCTTCTCTATGAAGTCAGTGTTTTTTCAGTATCTAACCCTATTTTACCTTACTCTTCTACCTTGTCAAGCTCATTTTCCTTCAAAATAAATTTGCTCACTTTTTCTTTTTTAGTTTTTCTTTGTCATTCTAAATGTTCAAGGAAATCTGGACCACTTCAAATCTCCATCTTAGAATGATTCATCATAGCCCATTGTTGCAGGAACTAGAAACATATGGTGAGCCATGCTTGGGTTTTGATTACAAAGTTTTGCACCTCTTTAATCTTAGTACATGGCTATCGTAATGACATATACCTTCTTCATCAGCCTGAGGATTTCTGTTTTTTAACTGCTGTATTAGAGGTTCCATTTGGGGATCTTCTGTACTCTTTCATGCCTGTCTTGGAAAATAAATGTTCCAGGAGCTTGTTCTGAAATGTTCTGTTTGAATTAATCTGTGTGTGATCATGTATAACAAGCCTTTATTCTACACTGTCAGCTGATTGATTGATAGGAAAGATGAGTTTAAAATCATAAATTGTAAAGAATTTCACTTCAGAAATTTTTATTTGGTTAAAGGATACATAATATAAAATTGATCATTTTGACTTTTTGAAGTGCACAGTTCAGTGGTGTTAAGTATATGCAAATTATTGTGAAATCGATGTCTGCAATTATTTTATCTTGCTAACCTGACGCTCTATACCCATTAAGAATAAACAACACACCTTTCCCCTCTTCCCCCAGTCACTGGTAACCACCATTCTACTTTCTGTCTCTGTATATTTGACTACTTTAGATATCTCACATATGTGGAATGACACAGTATTTGTCTTTTTGCGATTGACTTAATTCACTTAATATAACATTTTTAATGTCCATCCGTGTTGTAGCATGTGACAAGATTTCCTTTCTTTTTAAGGCTTGATAATATTCTATTATATGCATATACCACATTTTGTTTATCCAACCATCTGTTAATCAACATTTGAGTTGCTTCTATCACTTGGCTGTTGTTATAAGTGTTATCTGTAATATGGGTGTACAAATATACTTTGAGACTATGCTTTCAAAAAATTTTTTGGATATAGACCCAGAAGTAAGATTGCTATTTCATATAGTAGTTCTATTTCAAATATTTTGAGAAAACTCCATGTTATTTGTCATAGCAGTTGCACCATTGGGCAATCCCACCAAGAGTACATGAGTGTGCTAATTTCTCCACATTCTTGCCAAAGTTTTCTGGATTTTTCTGTTTATTTGTTTGGTTTGGTTTTTGTTTTTCATTTTGATAGTAGCCATCCTAATGGATATGAGGTGCTATCTCATTGTGATTTTGGTTTGCATTTCTCTGATGATTAATGATGTTGAACATTTTCTCATATACTTGTTGGTCATTTGCATACATGCAAATGAATGTATTTGCATATACACGTGTGCATATTTGCATATGCATATATGCAAATGACCAACAAGTATATGAGAAAATGTTCAACATCATTAATGCCTATTCAAGTTTTGAACCACCATTTTTAATTGGGTTATTTGACTTTTTTATTGTTGAGATGTTTCTAACAAATTCTGAATACTGGTGCCTGAGCAGATGTATGATTCATAAATATTTTCTCTCATTCCAGAGATTATCTTTCATTCTGTTAATTCTGCATTTTGATACACAAAAGTCTTCAAGTTTAATGGAGGTCCATTTGTCTATTTTTGTTTAATTGCCAGAGCTTTTGGTGTTATATCTGAGAAATCACTGCCAAGTCTAGTGTTATGAAGCATTTCCCCCAGAAGTTTTATAGTTTTATTTTGGATATTTAGGGCTTTAATTTATTTTGAATTAAATTTTGTATATCATGTGAGAGAGGAGTCAAACTTCATTCTTTTACATGTAGTATACAGTTTTTCCAACACTAATTCTTCAAGAGATTTTTCTTTCCCTATTGAATAGTCTTAGTATCTTTGTCAAATCATTTTACCACATACAAGTGGCTTTATTTCTGGGCTTTCTATTTTATTCTATTGGTCTATTTATCTTTATGCCAGTACAATACCTTTTTGATGACTGCAGATTTGTAATGTTTTGAAATCAGGAAATATGAGTATTCCAGCTTAGTTATTCTTTTTATTGTTTTAGCTAATTTGCATCCCATAAAATTCCAAATAAATTTTTGGTTAACTTTTCCATTTTTGCAAAAAAAATGTTGTTGAGAAATTGATAAAAGTTGTATTGATTCTGTAGATTGTTCTGTATACTATGGACATCTTAACTACATTAAGCTTTCTAAGCCATGAACCTGTTATATCTCTTTATATATTTGTGGTTTTCTGTAATTTCTTTTAACAATATTTTGTAGATTTCATTACACAAGTCTTTTACCTTCTTGGTTGGGTTTACAAACGAAATAGTTTTTTTAATTTCCTTTACTGATTGATGACTATTCATGTACTGAAATGCAACTGATTTCTTCATGTTGATTTTGCACCTGGCAATGTTGCTAAATTTGTTTATTAGTTCTAACAGGTTTTGTTGTTGTTGCTGTTGTTATTCTTGGGGAGGAGTAAGTATTTCTAATTTTCTACTTGTAAGATTGTGCTATCTATGAACAAAAATAATTTTACTTCTTCCTTTCTAGTTTAGATGAGTTTTATTTCTTTGTCTTGTCTAATTTTATGGCTAGAATTTCCCATAGTATGTTGGATGAAAATGGCAGAGTCGGAATTCTTGCCTTGTGCTTAATCTTAGAGGAAAATCCTTCAGTCTTTCCCATTGAGTATGACAGTTGTGGGCTTTTCATAAATGGCCTTCATCCTGTTGAAATAGTTTCCATCTATTCCTAGTTGATTTTTATTATGAAAAGGTGCTGAATTTTGTCAAATGCTTTTTCTGCATTAATTGAGATTATGATATGGATTCTTTTTCTTCATTATGTTTATGTGTATTATAGTGATTGATTTTTGCATCTTGAAACATCTATGCATTCCGGGAATAAATCCCACTTGGTCATGGTGTATAATCCATGTGATATGCTACTACATTTGGCTTGCTAACATTTTATTGAGGATTTTTCATCCATATTTCTAAGGGATATTGGTCTCTAGGTTTCTTTGCTTGTAGAGTCTTGGGCTTTGGTATCAAGATAATTCTGACCTTACATAATGAACTTGATAGTGTTTCTATTTAAACTATTTTGAAGAGTTTGAAGAGAATTGGTGTTAATTCTTCCTTAAATGTTTGATAAAATTTGGTCACTGATTCAATCTCCTTACACATTATTGGTCTGTCCAGATTTTTTATGTCTTCTTGATTCAGTCATGGTAGGTTGACTGTTTCTAGGAATATACTCATTTCTTTTAGGCTCTTCAATTTATTGGCATACAATTGTTTGTAACATTCTCCGATTATCCTTTATATTTTGGTGGCATCTGCCCTATTGTCTCCTCTTTCATTTCTGAGTTTCTTTTATTTGATAAACTTAGCTTCACAGAATTTTGGTTTTTCTACTCTCAATTTTGTCAGTCTCTGATCTTTATTGTTCCCTTCCTTCTGCTTTGTGAAGTTTTGGGTTTAGTTTATTCCTCTTTTTCTAGTTTCTTAAGAAATAAACTTAGGTTATTGATACTAGCTCTTTCCCGTTCTTTATACATTTACAATCATAAACTTTCCTCTTAGTACTGTTTTTACTTCATTCCATAATTTGGCATGTTGCATTTTCATTCTCATTTGGCTAATTCATCAAGAAGAAATAACAACTGAAATATTTTACAGCTTTCCTTGTGTCTTTTTCCTTGACTTTTTGGTCATTGATGAGTATGTTGTTTAATTTCTACATATTTGTGGATTTTCCAATTTTATTTATGATACTGATTTTTAGTTTTATTTTATAATTATTTTCAAAGGCATTTTATATTATTTCAATTTCTTTTGAATTTGTGAAGGGCTTGCGTTGTGGCCTAACATATGATCTCTCCTAAAGTTTGTTCCACAGGCACTTGAGAAGAATATCTGTTTTGGTGGTGTTTGCAGGAGTGTTTTATGTATCTGTGTTATGTCTAATTTGACTGTAGTATTGTTCAATTCCCCTATTTTTTTCAATATCTTCTGTCTGTTGTATTTATCTGCTATGAAATTGTAATATTAAAATCTCCTACTATTAGTATGTTGCTGTTGCTCTCCAACTTCAGTTTTGCCAAAATAGTTTGATATATTTAGGTATAGTATATAAATATTCATAATTGTTACATCTTACTGGTGAATTGACCCTTTTAGCATCATATATCATTTTGTCTGTTATAAAAATGTTTAAGTGTATTTTTGTCTGATATAGCTGTTCCTGGTATGTTTTGGTTATCATATAAATAGATTGATTTTTCCCATCTTTTTGCTTGCAACCTATGTGTGTCCTTAGATCTAAAATGAGTCTGTTGTAGACAACTTACACTTGAATACGTTTTTTGTTTTCATTTTATAAAATCCATTCAGACAATCCACAATTTTTGTTTGGGGAGTCTAATCCAATTAAATTTAAATTAATTACTGTTAAAGAAAGACACTTGCCACTTTGTTAATTGTTTTCTGTAGATCTTATAAGCTTTTGTACCTCCTTTTCTCTCTTGCTGGCATCTTTTATGATTTCATTGATTTAATTGTAGTGCTGTACTTTGATATCCTTTTCATGTCATCTTATGTATAGTCAAAGATATTTTCTTTGTGGTTACAATAGCAATTACATACACTATCTTAAAGTTATACCAATGTATTTTAAACAGAACAAATTAACTTCAATCACATATAAAAACTCTTCTTTCTTGTAGCTGCACACCCACATGCTATGTTATTCATGTCAAAATTACATCTTTATATATTATATACCCATTTTCATAAATTTCTCATTTTAAATGCTTTGCTATTTATATTATATAAACCAAAATTACTATAGTACAGATTATTGTATTTCTTCATTTGTTTACTTTTCCCAGAGAATCTTATATTTCATATGACTTTGTGTCACTGTCCACTGGACTTTCATTGCAACTTGAAAACTCTCTTCTCTAACATTTCTTCTAGAAAAGGTAACATGGTAACAAACACTTTTGGCTTGATTATGTAGAAAAGTCTAAGTTTTTATTTCTTTTTTTTATAGGAGAGTTTTGTCAGATACAATATTCTGTTTTGACAGGTTTATATTTTTTCTAACAGCTTTTTGAATATATTATTCCACTCCCTTCTGGCCTGTAATGCTTTTTTGCTGATACGTTTACTGATAATCTTATGGAAGTTCCCTTTTATGTGATGAATCATAACTTAGAACGTAACCTTCCAAAATGCTGTAGTGGGATATAATCATCCAGTATCATAAACTGAAAAGGGAACATATGAATCTAAGTGCTTTTAAATAAAAAAATCACTGAAGTCTCCTTACTTAACACAGTTCCCTCAGACCAGTGGCAGACATAACTGTCTGTGTTGTTTCTGGAGCCTTCTGAAGATTCTTTATTGTAAATTGGGCTTGCAGCTTTATCCACTACTATTATAATACTCTTAATTATCTACTAACCAACTTTCAAATTTTGTTGCTATTATCATATCTCTTATTCTTTATTTTTCTTCCAGGCTATTATTTTTAATGTATTTTTCATTATTTTATTTTGGGTTTACAAAGGAGATATTATAAGCATCTATAGAATTAATTATCTTAAGTGTTAATATTTCCCTGTAGACTCAAGCGAGGACTTTTTTATACTACTTTATGTTATTTTCTATGATACCAATAAAACATACTGTATATTTCATTTCCAGGGTCTCTATTATCAGTTTGTTACCAAAAAGAAGCCATCTAATTTAAAGATTATGATTACCACTCTAGTTCTTCTTTCTGTTAAGTGATCCAGGACCACTGTTTTAGTTTAGTTTTTTGTTTTTTTGTTTTTTTTTTCTGCAATAAGGAACTGCATGAGACTGGATAATTTAGAAGTAAAGAGGTTTTGGCTCCTTGTTACTTTTTCAAATTTCTGTAACCTCCTTGAATTTCTCCTGAGAAATGGGTTTTTCTTTTCTATTTCATTGCAGACTGAAAATTTTCCAATCGTTTTCGCTCTGCTTCCTTTTTGAGTATAAGTTCCAATTCTAAACCATCTCTTTGTGAATGCATAAAACTGAATACTTTTAAGAGCCCCCAAGTTACATCTTGGATGCTTTACTACTTTGAAATTTCTTCCACCAGACACCCTAAATCATCTCTCTCAAGTTCAACATTCCACAGATCTCCAGGGTGGGGCAAAATGCCAGAGTCTGTTTGCTAAAGCATAGCAAGAGTAATCTTTGCTCAAGTTCCCAACAAGTTCATCATCTTCATTTGAGACCACCTCAGTCTGGATTCATTGTCCATATCACTATCAGCATTTTTGTCAAAGCCATTAAACAGGTCTCTAGGAAGTTCCAAACTTTTTCACTGTATTCTTCTAAGCCTCCAGACTGTCCCCAACCTCTGCCTGTTCCAGTTCCAAAGTCACTTTGACCTTTCTAGGTATCTTTATGGAAGCATCTTACTCTTTGTACCAATTTACTGTATTATTTTGTTTTCATACTGCTATAAACAACTGCCTGAGAATGGATAATATATAAGGGAAAGAAGTTTAATTGACTCACAGTTCAGCATGGCTGGGGAGACCTCAGGAAACTGACAATCATGGCAGAAGATGAAGGGGAAACAAGGTACCTTCTTCACAAGGTGGCAGGAAGAAGTGCCAGATGAAAAATGAAAAGCCCCTCATAAGACCATCAGATCTCTTGAGAACTCACTCAGTATTATGAAAACAACATGGGGTAAACTGCTGCCATGATTCAATTACCTCCACCTTGTTTCTCCCTTAACAAACGGGGATTATGGGGATTATGGCATTATAATTCAGGCTGAGATTTGTGTGGGGAAACAAAGTCTAACCATATAGGCTACTTTGCCACTCATAATTAAGTGTTGTCATTTGGCCTCTGTCACAATGTGTTTCCATTATTCTTTCTGAAATTTTTAGAACTATTTTAATGGCAGAATTCTCCACTTTTATCTGTGACTTAAAGAAGAAATTCCTGGAGAACTCTTCATAGACACTACTTTTCTTCACAGCAATGCATTTGTCATTACATAGTGCAAGGGGATGTCATCTGACACCTTCACAGATATTTTGAGGTAAGTTTTTGATTTGTATATGGTAAAACTCCTTCACTACTTCTATCTTCTTAAGTCTTAGATTCCTCCTAATTTTCAACAAATAATATCTGACATCTCAACTTCATTTAGCATAGGTATGAAATACACACTCTAATCATTCACTTTAGCAAACAATTTGAAACATTCCCACTCTTGAATCAACATGTTTATAGAGTAATTTTAAGTACTTCCATATAAAAATAGTTTTATCTAAGTTTGACTTATTTCCCCCTTAGCCTGAGCCTTTGTCTTCTACTTTGGTGCCAGACCTTGTTCTGTTCCCCTGGGACATACTCTTATCTAACTCTCATTGTAGGTCAGGACATTTGTCTCAATGCAACCATGGCAGAGGGTGTAGAATTCCTACAACAAGGTAATACTCGTGGATTTAGATAAAGATATGTGTTGTTTAAAATAAAATTATAACAGGTATATTAGAAAAAGGAAACAGATCAGTTTCTGTTGTCAACAAAAGGTTTAGAAGGATTTTTTAATTTGCTTTATTCATAGTGTTCCCAATGTTCACTGAAAACCCTATTCCAATTTTCCATGTTCAGTCTCGTTCCAATTAATACCTTGATGGTCATGCAACATTTATTGTGAAGCTGCAAAATTAATTTAGGCTTTAAACAGCGACTTGAAAGGGCAGATTCTGTATCTGATATTTTGCAGCATGAGACTTATGGATGGTTAAATGATTGAAAGAAATTACGGAAACTTCCTGAACAAGTGAAAATTTTTAACCTGAAAATTCAAATGATTAGTTTGCAATTTTCTTCCCTTAAATGGTGTGTGTTACAAATCACCAATTCACTCCACAGACCCCCATATTTTTATTTTATTAAAGAAATAGCTTATTGCAGAGAACGCACACTTTGCTGAAGTATTGCCTTTTTTATACCCTTTATTTAAGGTAACCACAGTGATAATGTAAGTACCTATGTGCCTAACACATCAATACATGGTAATGACTACCAGTAGCCATATACCAGTGTTAACAAAATTTTTGCTGTTTTCAAAATCATTCATCCTGAAATGAAATCCCAGATTTTCATTTTTTATGTATCTGTAGTTTGCAACAGCACTGTGCAATTACTCTGACAGGCAGATCTGTCACTACTGAAAAGACAATTCACTCTAGCTAATTTTAAGGAGACACAATTGTTACCATAAAGTAAGTTATTAATCTAATATTAGGAGATCTGGGAGGGCAATGATACATACTAAATTAAATATTCAGGAAATTCTTCCATTGCCCCATTGCCACACTACAGAATGAAGCTATCAAACAGAAGAGCCTACTTTGTATAAAAAGTTGTAGTATATAAAAGCTGCCTATTGAGATAAGAAGATGTCATCACTGCTCCTGGTCCCAGAGTCACATCCACCGTGACCTGATTCATATCAGCAAACTTGATGTATTTTGCCTTCCTCACTGTCTCCATGACCCAATTACAAATTCGAGTCATGTACCAGTGAAACTGCTTAGCAGAATATAAATCATGTCCAGAATCCTAGCATACTGGAAGAGAGTTAGAAGGAATCTTGAGCAAACAAATCTAAATTTTTTGCTTCACCTGATCATTTCAGAAAAAGAAAGAAAGAAAAAAGCATACTGAGTCAGTTTATAGGTAATTCAGCTGGATATGTCAGCACTGTGGCAAAGTGAGCTTCTCTGTTATTACAGCCTTATTTAACACTGGCACTAAAGAATGTGAGAGCAGGGACATTCTCACAGTAAGTAAAACCAGAAATTCTCTACATTATTTGCTTTATGGCTAAAATAATAATTGCTCTAAGGTCAATATCTGTTCCAGTTCCTATAATATATAGGATGGTCAGGACTTATGTCAGAAATTTGGAAGGACAAAGCTGGAAAACTGGAATTAGAAGGCTGAGCTGTACATAATGGGCCACAAAGCTGCATATGTACGTAATTTACATTAATCCTTTTCAAGTGGGGTTAGGATACTACGTAAAAGATACGTGACTGTTTTATTACTGCTACTGTAGTTTCAATCATACATCTTAATATTCTCCCAGGAGTGATTGACTGCTTCCAAAGTTAAGAAATCATTTTTTAAATGCTTATGCTTCTTGCTGGAAACCATATTTACCTTAATATAGTGTTTAAGATGTCAAAACACTGGGAGGGAGAAAAGTGGTGCATGGCATTTACTAATAAAATAACTTACATGGTAGGGTGAACATTGGCTATAGGCCAAACATTGTCCTAAGTGTTTCACATATTTTAACTTATCTAATATACATAGCATTCTGTTAATACTCTGTTCTGCCCTGCTTGAAGGCAGGATGGATACTCCTACATCAAAAATTCAGTTCAGATGTTGAGACTGATGTTGCTACATGCCCACACCAGGAGGATAGGAAAAGGTTTTCTGTATATATAACTGATGTCTAAAGGAACAGGAAAGTATCTCAAAATGTCTTGACAGAGCAAGGATAGAAGAATGGCTTAGAATTTTTGTTATGAAGAGGGGTACCACTTGGGGTAAGAGGTCCTCTGCATGGGCAGGGGCTAAGATTATGCGATTCTTTCATCAGCAGCAAAGCACAGAGAAACCAGCCTTTCTCATCAGCTTGTACATGTGTGGGGAACAAGGGAAAGAAGGAATTACAAAATCAAAAACTGATAGCAGTCAACTATGAAAACATGGTTACAGATTCTTTATTATGTTTCAACCTTGCTTTTTGACTGCTGACTGTAACGTGCCATATTGCAGTTAGTTGAATTTGGATATGTTTAAATCAGCCATTATGATGCTCTATGATGCCTTCATCCTGAGGTGGATAAAGAAGATGAAAGTTCCCATTGAAAGCCTTATTAAGATGTCAGCATTGTGTATTTTGATAAGTGAAATGCTCTGCAATGCCTGCATCCTGAGGCAGGTAAGGAAGGTGAAAGTTCCCATTGCATGTCTTATTAAGATCTCTGCATTATGTATTTTGATAAGTGAAATGAATGCCTTGGTCACATGAATAATATTTAGAATTCTGAAATAGATAAATGTGTTTGGGTGAGATCTTATATCTTGGCTTTAGTATATTTAGCCTATGTTGTGTTGTTTGTTAAATTGATTTATATTTTGGATTTCTATAAGGCAGTAGATTGCCAGAATTTATCACCTTAATGGAGGTAACTTTCATGCAGTGGCCCAAGAATCTGTAAAAGTGTTCAGGTGCGCCTGATTAGCCAGGCCATCTAACACTGATAGCTGCCTAAGGTTTGGCCAGTTGTGTCATTTGGGTCTGGTCTTCTATCAGAAAAATCTCATTTAAGAGATGAAAGCAGAAGGGATGAAAAGCAGCAACTCTTCACTGAGTTTTGTCACATTCCTGGGTTCAATACTGTCCACAAAATGTAAGAACTCATTCAAGTAATCTCAAGAGACTCCCCAGGTAGCCATGAGGTAGGGTAAAAAGTTACACTTTCAACACCGTGGAATCTGATAAAATACTAAACTGAGCGGAGGCCAACCACTTTCCCAATAAAAGGTATATACTGGTTGGGTGCAGTGGGTTATGCCTGTAATCCCAGCACTTTGGGAGACCGAGGTGGGTGAATCACCTGAGGTCAGGAGTTTGAGACCAGTCTGGCCAACATGGAGAAACCCCATGTCTACTAAAAGTACAAAAATTAGCCTGGCATGGTGGTCAGCCCCTGTAATCCCAGCTACTCAGAAGGCTGAGGCAGGAGAATAGCATGAACCCAGGAGGCAGAGGTTGCAGTGAGCCAGGATTGCACCACTGCACTCCAGCCTGGGCCACAAGAGCAAGACTCTGGACTCCATCTCAAAAAGGAAAAAACAAAAGATTATCAGTTTGAATATCTTAAAGGAGAATTTCCAGAGGCACTCAGAATTGAACAGACTTGAAAAAAAAAGTGGGGGGATATACTAGAAGGTACAGGTTTGTTCCATCTGGTATCAAGGAGGCCTTGGTAGCCATGCAGAATTTGTGAGTTATTGCTTCCATGACCGGAGGCATACAGAACAACAGGGTAAGGAGACTCAGAAGTTCAGCGACTGTGAACGCTTCTTTTTCCAGGAAAGCATAGTGTGCAACCAGCAACTGCCTCTCTGAGAACATATATTGTGGGAAAAGGAAGATAGTGTCAGGTGTGGTGGGGGAGGATTCCTACACATGGGAGGGTTAAGGGAGACAACTGGAAGATGTTTTTTAAAAGCAAAGGGAAGGGAAAAGGATTACAGCAAAACAAACAATACTGTGATAGAAGGAACAATGGTATAAGAAGGATAGAATGATGTACCAAAATATTTTTTAAAACAGGATCATTTAGTACAGGGATGTTCTGAAAGATAATATTCAACATGAGTAGGAATAATTTTATTAGAAGTGGTAGATGTGGAAATAGATTTTTATTTAAGTTATAAATGTTGAATAAGCAATTTAAGAATAAAAAGATAAAAATCACATTATATTTCAGAAGGACATGGGTTTGAATAAAGATTCCTATTTTTCTTTTGAAGGGTATATATATTTTAAAGTAAATTTTATGGCATGTATTTAATGTATACAACTTGATGTCATAAGATACTCACATTTTTTTAAACGGCCGTGCACTTCCAGGCTGCCAGCATGGAGGGCAGTAGCAACGAAAAGCAGACAGCATCATGGCCGAGCAGGTGGCCCTGAGCCGGACCCAGGTGTAAGGGATCCTCCGGGAAGAGCTGTTCAGGGGACAATGCCTTCCATCAGTCGGATACACACATAGTCATCATGATGGGTGCATCGGGTGAGCTGGCCAGGAGGAAGATCTACCCCACCATCTGGTGGCTGTTCCGGGATGGCCTTCTGCCGGAAAATACCTTCATCATGGGCTACGCCCGCTCCCGCCTCAAGGTGGCTAACATCCGCAAACAAAGTGAGTCCTTCTTCAAGGCCACCGCAGAGGAGGAGCTCAAGCTGGAGGACTTCTTTGCCTGCAACTCCTGTGTGGCCAGCCAGTACAATGACACAGCCTCCTACTAGCACCTCAACAGCCACATGAATGCCTTCCACCAGGGATCACAGGCCAACCGCCTCTTCTACCTGGCCTTGCCTTCCACGGTCTGTGAGGCCGTCACCAAGAACATCCATGAGTCCTGCATGAGCCAGACAGGCTGGAACCGCATCATCATGGAGAAGCCCTTCGGGAGGGACCTGCAGAGCTCCAAGCGGCTGTTCAACCATATCTCCTCTCTGTTCCCCGAGAACCGGATCTACCGCATCGACCACTACATGGACAAGGAGATGGTGCAGAACCTCATGGTGCTGAGATTTGCCAACAGGATCTTCGACTCCATCTGGAACCAGGACCATATCACCTGCGTGATCCTCACCTTCAAGGAGCCCTATGGCACCAAGGGTCACGGGGGCTATTTCGATGAATTTGGGATCACCTGGGACATGATGCAGAGCCACCTCCTGCAGATGCTGTGTCTGGTCGCCATGGAGAAGCCTGCCTCCACTAACTCAGATGATGTCCGTGATGAGAAGGTCAAGGTGTTGAAATCCATCTCAGGGGTACTGGCCAACAACGTACTCCTGGGCCAGTACGTGGGGAACCCCGAGGGAGAAGGCGAGGCCACCAAAGGATACCAGATGACCCCCTGGTGCCTCACAGGTCCACCCCCGCCACCTTTGCCGTCGTCCTCTACGTGGAGAACGAGAGGTGGGATGGGGTTCTCTTCATCCTGCGCTGCGGCAAGGCCCTGAATGAGCGCAAGGCCGAGGTGAGGCTGCAGTTCCGCATTGTGGCTGGTGACATCTTCCACCAGCAGTGCAGGCGCAATGAGCTGGTGATCCACATGCAGCCCCACGAGGCCATGTACATCAAGATGATGACCAAGAAGCCGAGCATGTTCTTCAACCCCGAGGAGTAGGAGCTGGACCTGACCTACGGCAACAAATACAAGAACTGGAAGCTCCCTGGCACCTACAAGCGCCTCCTCCTGGACGTCTTCTGCAGGAGCCAGATGTACTTCCTGCGCAGCGACGAGCTCCAGGAGGCCTGGCGGATCTTCACCCCATTGCTGCACCAGATGGAGCAGCAGAAGCCCCAGCCCATCCCCTAAATCTATGGCAGCCAAGGTCTGCAGAGGAAGACGAACTGATGAAGAGAGTGGGTTTCCAGCACAAGGGTACCTTCAAGTGGGTGAACACCCACAAGCTCTGAGCCCTGGGCACCCCCCTCCACCCCCGCCATAAGCCATCCTCCTTCCGGACCACCCAACCCCCACTGGGAGTTAGGAGGGACGACTCTGGGACCATTGGCCTCAGCTGCATTTAATCCTGGCCTTGGGCTCCGGTCACCCTGGCCTGCCCCCTCATTGCTGCCACTACCCGACCCCCCTACATTCCTTAGCTGCCAAGCACTCAAGACTCATGCTGTCACCATCCTGGGCCCCATAAACCCTGCCTGAGCCAGTCTCCTCCCTCACTCCAGCCCAACAGAAGGAAGAAGGAGGGCGCCCATTCCTCTGTCCAGTAATGGGTGCCCTCCCCCTCATCCCTCAGGAGAGTGGGGCCTAGGCGGGAGGGAGGGATGGGGGGAGGAAAGGGGTGAGCTCCCACATGAGAGAACCTGCTTGTGGCCTTGCCAGCCAGCTTCAGTGCCACTTGACATTCCTCGTCATCAGCAACATCTCGATCCCCCTGGATGTCCCCTGTCCCACCAACTCTGCACTCCAAGTCCACCCTATACTACTCGTAGGCAGCCTCCCTATTACAAGAAAAGCAGAAGTAGCAGCTGGAACCCCTCCCGACCTCAATCCCCTGCCATTAAATCCGCAAACAGCCAAGTAATAATAATAATAAATAAGCTCACATTTTTTATTACTTACAAAAATCTTTTTAAAATAGTATTTGCCTTAGATATATATAAAATACAAATTAGAAATTATGAATTCTATTCTCAAACTTAAATACTGCTAACAGTTTGTATTATATCTTTCCTGAAATACATTCTCATTCATGAAATCTTGTTACGTATACTCCTGAAAAGAAATACTTCTGACAAGGTATCAGGGCCAAGAGATACTAATACATTATGATTTTAACAGGAGCCGTAATGTATAAATAAATTAATTAACATTTATTTAATTACTTTTATTGTCTTTTATTTACAAAATATATTTTTATTGGTTATATTTACAAAATATATTTCTTCTTCTTGTTTTTGTTATAATAATTATTTATAGATCAAACATATTAGCCTACTTTCCCCATTATTCACTTAGAAAACAAATTAACAAAGAGTGCATTTACACACACATAATGTGAGGTCACTACCAGGAGTTTGTGAATGCTTATAAACTGAAAATAAAGATCCAGAAATGAAAATTACTCTTGGTGGAAGCAATAAAATAGATATAGGTAGGACTCTGGGGGAGAAGGCAAAATTTTGATTCATGAAATAAAGGAAAAGAGTAGGCTTAGATAGAAACAGGATATTATTTTACTGAAAGGTGAGAAACAAGAAGAATGTAAGTGGTCACATGTGCATACAATAACTTGAGAGTATACTTGAAAGCAGTATTCTCTGGAAATAGCAGGTACAGAGTTAGGATAGATATCTGAGGAAAACTGAAATTTTATCATTGGTAGACAGAAAAAAAGGTAGGAAGAAACGAGAACTGGTAATTAAAATGAAATGAAAAGTAATGGGATAATGCACTCGAAGTCTCACAAACCCACATAATGAAATGTTGCTTTTGATTTTCCAAAGTGTTTTGAGGACCTAGATTTAGGAACATTGATCCAGTTTAAAGGTGAAGGAGTACAACGTAATTTTTCTCTTTGGAGTATAGTCTGGAGAGCAGTTGATGTGATATAGATGTAGTAAAGACCAGAAAAAGGAGAAAATGAAAAAAAGATTATAGGATTGGGAGAATGAAGGAAGGACAGAATTTAAAAATGGGATGCTTTCATCCATAAATAGAGAAAAAACGTATGCAGAAGAAAGGAATTTTTTGGCTTTCCAGATGTTGGGCAATTAATATGTCATGGAGCTTATGAGAAAATAAAGAAAATAATCACAGATCAAAATATTTCCTTTCAATGTTGAGCAACACTCTGGTTCAGCAACCTTAAAAACTATAAAACTATAAATTTAAAAAAATCAGATGTGTAAAGACATGTAAGAGTCAATGAAACAACAGAGACAAGACAAACAAGAATTCCAGAGAAGGAAGAGTTCTTTGTAGGTGAGCTGGCAACCACCATGCGTTTTGTCCTAGGAGTACTGCAGAATCTAGGTGTGAAGGGATCGGGTGCAGCCAGGCAAACAGACTCCTCTCGAAAGGAAGAGAAACCAGCAGAGCTTGTGGTAATCCCTCAGAGCTGTCGTTTGAAAATGGAAACCATGAGGCCAAACTCATAATCATATTTTCCTTGGCCTAAAACACAGGCCTTATTTTAGGCTGCGGGTGAAGAGTTTGGTTGGAAGCTAAAAAATGAAGTGAAGTTTTCTGCAGTCTCATAGTGCTTGGCAAGTAAAGGCCCCATGGAGGGAGAGATTCTGCCACAAGCACATAGCCAGTTCCTGTCCAGGCATTTGCCAGAGTTTGAAGCTGCTTGAAACAGGAAATTAAGAGCTGAACTCAAAACTTCCAAAGGGAACAACTAAATCTCTTTCATTCTTCCATGGATAAAGAGCCACAGCACCACTCACTGCTGAATCCAATGTCCAGGACACCTTCACTTCAGGGAAAGAAGTGAATCCCCCTCTGACCAAGGTTAGTGTTAAAGTAAGCAGCAAAACAAATGATGTTTAGTACAATTACTCTTACTGTAAAATGCAAGTAATAAAACCAACCTCACTAACTTTTGGAAAAATTAAGAGAAAAATATTGTGTGTGTGTGTGTATATATATATATATATATATATATATATATATGTATACATATACATGTATCTGTAAGAATATATACGTTTAAATAGATAGATTGATAGTTCTTATCATGAGAGCTCTGACCTCATAACCTAGATACCTCTAAAGGCCCAAACACTAAACACCATCATATCGGGAATTAGGTTTCGACATACAAATCTGGGGTAAGCACAAACATTCAGACGATGACACAGACTGACCTAACACAAACACAGCAAGTTTTCCAAAGATGAGAATTGAAGACCCTGTGCAATGTATGATTCACATTTCATTCTAAAGAAAGACTCTTTCAATGAATTATATCCAAATAAATATCTTCAAATCCCTTAGAAATTAATAAGACATTGGGTGCAGTGGCTCACGACTGTAATTCCAGCAATTTGGGAGGCCAAGGCAGGTGGATCCCTTGTGATCAGGAGTTCCAGACCAGCCTATCCAACATGGTGAAGCCTCATCTCTACTAAAAGTACAAAAATTAACTGGGTGGGGCTGGAGTGTGCCGGTAATCCCAGCTACTCAGGAGGCAGAGGCAGGAGAATCATGTGAACTCGTCAGGCAGAGGTTGCAGTGAGCCAAGACCATGCCGCTGTACTCCAGTTGGGGCAACAGAGCAAGACTGTCTCAAAAGAAGAAGCGATAGGAGAGGCAACAATATTTATAGTTTGTTTTAAATGTATATAGCAATATGTATTGGCATCTCTCCTTTCATTTCACTTTGCTTTATTACACTTCACGTATTTTGAATTCTTTACAAATTGAAGGTTTTTGGCAACCCTGCTTCCAGGAAGTCTATCAGTACCCATGTTTCTCACAACATGTGTTTGTGTTTCTGTTACACATTTTGGTAATCAGCAATATTTACAACTTTTTCATTATTATTATATCTGCTATGATGATTTGTAATTAGTGCTCTTTGACATTACTACTGCAATATTTCTGGGGTGCCACATCCATGCCCATAGAGAACGCCAGCTTAACTGATAACTGTTTTACCTGTACTGACTGCTTCATGGAATGACCATTGCCCCACCTCTCTACTTCCCTCTCTACTTCTTCACTGGCCACCCAATCCTATTCCTATAGACACAGCAATATGGAATGAGGACAATCAATAACCCTGCAGTGGCCTCTACATGTTCAAGGGGCAGAAGGAGTTGCATGTCCCTAACTCTAAATAAAAAATTAGAAATAATTAAGATTAGTCAGAAAGGCATGTTGAAAGCCAAGACAGACCTAAAGCTCGACCTCTGTGACAAAAGTGAGCCAAGTGTTCAATGCAAAGGAAAAGTTCTTGAAGGAAATTAAAGTGCTACTCCAGTGAACACAAGAGAGATAACGTGAAACAGCCTTATTGCTGATATAGAGAAAGTTTTAGTGGTCTGGCTAGATTAAGTCAGCCCCAATAATATCTTAAGCTAAAGACAGAAAATTACCCTAACTCTCTTAAATTCTCTGAAGGCTGAGAAAGGTGAGGAAGCTGCAGAAGAAAATGTAAAGCTGGCGGAAGCTGGTTCATGAAGCTTTGGGGGAAAAACAAAAAGCTATATCTGCTAACGTAAGAGTACAAGGTTAAGCAGCAAGTGCTAATGTAGAAACTACAGCAAGTTATCCAGAAGACCTAGCTAAGATAATTGATTAAGGCAGATTCACTAAACAGCGGATTTTTAATATACAGGAAGCAGCTTTATACTGGAAGAAGATGCAAGATAAGACTTTCATAGCAAAAGAGAAGTTAATGTCTGGCTTCATAGTCTTAAAGGACAGGTTAACTCTTGGGGTACTTCAGCTGGTAACTTTAAAGCCAGTGCTCATTTGCCATGCTGAAAATCTAAGAACCTTTAAAAATCCTGCAAAATTCACTCTATCTGTACTCTAAAATATAACAATGAAAATCCACATAACAGCATATTTGTTTACAGCTTGATTTACTGAATCTTTTAAGCCCCTAGTGAGACCTACTACTCAGGGGAAAAAATAAAAATACTGCTTTCAACATATTACTGCCAACTGACAATGTATCTAGTCACTTAAGACTTCTGATGGAGATGGTCAAAGAGATTAATGTTGTTTCTATCCCACAAACACAACATTCATTTTGCAGCCTATGGATCAAGAATTAATTTTACCTTCAAGTCTTATTACCTAAGAAATAAATATTCTAAGGCTATAGCTTCTGTAGATCATGATGGATTTGATGGATCTGGGCAAAGTAAATTGAAAACCTTCTGAAGAATATTCACCATTCTAGATGCCATTAAGAATATTCATGATTTGTGGGAAGAGGTCAAAATATGAACATTAACAGGAGATTGGAAGAAGCTGATTTTTTTTTTCGGGATGTGTGCAGCTCTCTCCTGCTTACTGCAACACACACTGGAGCACATCTGGGGATGCCACCAGGCCCTGCCTGTTCATCCACCATGTCCACCCAGCGCCCACACACCCTGTCACCTCGTGTTCTCCAGAGGAGAGAAGCAGTGGCAAGAGAGACAAGGCTGGAGTGTCTTTCAGAATCAATAGACTGAAAGTGGTATTTTAAAAACATACACACACATGCACACACACACACAAATTCTGCAGTAGACTTAGCACTCACAGTTTCAGAAATTCTTCTTTTTTTGAAAGAAAAAAGGAGTGAAGGAGAGAAAGAGGAAGAAAAAGAGGGAGAGATAATGGGAGTATTGCTTTATTTTTAAAATGGGTATTAATGGCAGATCAATATTTTGTGTATTTAAGGTGGAGAATGTATATTTTGTGTATTTAAAATGGAGAGCTCTATAAATATTTATTGAGTTTACTTGTTCCAGATCTGAGTTCAAGTCCTGGATATCCTTATTAATTTTCTGTCTCGTTGAGTCTAAATCTCTTTATGAGTCTTATGTATCTGGGTGTTAGGATCATTAGCTCTTATTGTTGCATTGATCCTTTTACCACTATATCTTTGTTGCTTTGAAATCTATTTTATCAAATGCAAGAATTGCAACTCCTGCTTTTTATTTATTTATTTATTTTTGCTCTCCAT
>CM052648.1:166550987-166711382 GCA_028533165.1 Leontopithecus rosalia | reverse complement strand
CTTTTACACCTGGGCTTTTTCCCCCGCTCTGTGGGCTATAAGGATCCGTCTGAAAATGCGGTGTTTGCTTACCCTCTGCGTCTTGACTGAGAGCTGCAGTGGTGAGTTGTTTCTACAGCGCCATCTTCCTCCCCCTCTCCCTTCAATGTTATCTTAAGAAATTGCTACAGCTACCTCAACCTTCAGCAACCACCACCCTGATCAATCAGCAGCCGTCAAGAATGAGGCAAGAACCTCTACCAGCAATATGATTCCACTCAGTGGAGTTTCACATAATTGTTAGCATTCTTTAGCAGTAAGCAGTAATTTATTTCTAAATTATAATACATATATTCATTTGTAGACATAATGCTATTGCACACTTTTTTTTTTATAAAGCTTCACTTGGTCACCCAGGCTGGAGTGCAATGGCATGATCTCAGCTCACTGCAACTTCCACCTTACAGGTTCAAGTGATTCTGGTGCCTCAGCCTCCTGAGTAGCTAGGATTACAGGTACTCAATATCATGCCTGACTCATTTTTGTATTTTTATCAGAGATGGATTTTCACCATGTTGCCAGGCTGGCCTCAAACTCCTGACCTCAGGTGATCCACCTGCCTCGGCCTCCCAAAGTTCTGGGATTACAGGCATGAGCCAGCACACTCAGCTGCTATTGTACTTTTAAAAACATACAGTATAGTGTAATCATAACTGGTATATGTACTGGAAATAAAAAATATTTTGACACACTTTACTGTGATATTTACATTATTGCAATGGCGATCTCTGAGGTTTTCCTGTACTTAGTTGAGCATATGGCAATCACCTTTTCCTTCAGGATTAGTTTGTTTTTTGTGGGGGCAAGATGGGCAAATTAATTGGAAATATCAGTTACTAGTACCTTTGCACCCTTTAGCATTTAAGGATGGCATTGTTCCCTGGAAATTTTTATGGGAGTATTTTATTTTGATTTAATACCCATTTCAGAGGCTTCTATCTGGCAGTTCTGTTTATATTAGCTCTTAATCTATTGCACAAATATCCAAAATGGTGGAATTGTATGATTTAACAAGTATGTTTATTCTAATAATACCTTTTGGGACTGGGTAAATAAATGACCACCCTGTAGTGCTGTAGATATACCCAGTTTACCCATTGTGATATGTGCCAATGGTAATACTTCATTTATTACCTGATTGTCATATACCATAACATATCTTCCTAGGTCAGGAACCAATACCAAAATATTTCACATATGAAATATATCTAATTACAGTCTATATTCTGAGACTGGATAATTAACCACACGAGATATTAGTAGTGCCAATGGAACCACCATGAGTCAGATTCAAGCCAGAATGAGCCTCAACTATCATCTAACTTGCACAAGTTTTCTCCAATTCATGGCCTATATTGGATTTTAGATCACTGAATATCAAAGTCAATTTACAGCCAGCATCTAATAATCCCTGTATTAGCCCATTTCACATTGCTATAAAGAACTATCTGAGACTCAGTAATTTATGAAGTAAACAGGTTTAATTGTGACTCAATTAAAGACTGCAGATTGTGACTCAATTAAAGACTCTGCACAGTTCTGCAGAGTTCTCCTGAGGCTCAGAGACCTCAGGAAACTTAAAATTATAGCAAAATTGCGAAGGGGAAGCAGGCTCAGTCTTCACATGGTGGCAAGAGAGAGTGAAGGGGGAAATGCAACACACTTTTAAACAGCCAGATTTGTGAGAACTCACTCACTATCATGAGAATATCATGGGGTAAATCCGTCCCAATGATGCAATCTCCTCCTACCAGGGCCCTCCCCTAACACTGGGGATTGCAATTGAAGATGAGATGTGAGTGGGTACACAGAATCAAACCATATCAACCCCTAACAGTTTTGAGCATTTCACGTCTCTAATGTATAGTGATAAGATAAATTTATGGTGTGCCTGAAGTGTGTTATAGAATACTTCCAGAGTTTCTGGATTCCCCCTTATCAAAGGTCTTTTGTTCTGTGATCTGGTTAAGTGAATGGGTAAGAAGCCATGAATCTCCACTCTATTAGTTCAACTTCTTTGTCTTCCTATTAAACTTATAAAAATCATCATTTTTACTATTTGCAAAATGTTATGGGAGACCATAATTTAAGATTTTTCTATTTCTTGCAATTTCTTGACTCTGTAACCAATTAGCCATATACTCAGACACCTGATGGCTTGCATTTATCTTTGCCTTTGATGGTTAATAATAGCATTTGCTACTCTGGTAGAATCCCATAATTCCCATGGATAGAAGGAAATTCAATTTATTGCAACATCGTCTAACATCCTCTATGGCCTACAAAAGTCAGTAAGCTCAGAGGTGACTGTACATCTTTTCAAGAATGCTCAAATACCTTTGGAAATATTTACTTCACTCCAAATTACTCCTTTTCAGTTTTTAATCTGTTTCCTTCTGAGAAACTTACCTTTGCCTATATAAATAGGTGAGGGTAAACAACTTTTTAAAATATTATTTTTACAGGCTACCTTCTTCCATACTGTGTGTTATATTTCTGTGACTGGGATATTTTGAGATTTAGATCTCACTCTAGGCTGGGGACAATTAGAGTTTGTGGGCTGAGACCCTGAAGAGTTTTGGTTTGTGTGGCAACTGTACCTGGTAAAGTCTTTGGAAGTTGTTATGCAGGGATGACTAGTTTCCTCCAATAAGGAGGCAAAGACAATTTGGCTGATGAAGGAATTTCAAGTGTCAGGGGAGCTTAAGGTTTTTAATCTCATCTGATTCTTCACAAATATTCCCCTTCCATGTATCAAGGCCCCACTTCTTGCTTGATTGCCACTGACTGTATATTAACTAACTTAAGAGGTCCAATAGGACTGAGATTATTATTAGTGCCACAACTCTGAAACACTCAGAAGGCCCTGGGATAGCTATACATCTCTCCACGTATGCTTTGAATGCAAGAAATAAAGAGTCTCTTTAAAGCTATCATCAAGGTTTTAAAATAATTGTTGTTAATGCTATCATTGTTGCCTTCACTTAGCACTTCAGGTCTCAGATTCAGAAAGATGCCTCATAATTAATGTTCAGGTTCACTATGCAAAGATAAAATTGGGAAATGGAGATCCATCCTCAGAGAAATTGAAGGGCTTGGTTTTAAAAATTTTGTGTCTGTGTCTTTCTTTGTCACTAAGCATATAGTCGACCAAAGTACACGTTGGCATTTGAAAAGAGTGGTGTGTGTGGCAGGAGTTTTCTCAGTCTCTTTTCATGAGGTAGACTTTTTGTGAGTCTCTATCAGATCCAGGCTTCAAGCAGTGAGCCTAACTTCAATCATGCTTCTGGTCATGGGGAGCAAACCAGCGCAACCACTGCGCAATTATAGCTCAGAGATCTGTGACCTTAAAACCTCGTCTCCAACTCTTGTAGGAATTTTTCTGTAATACACAGTTATATTTTTCTTTCTATAGCTCAGTTATCTTAGAGACTTTTCTCCATTGCATTTGTTAAGTAAATGTCATATGTTGAGACATCAAGGATTATTGTCAGAGCAGGAATTTACTTATCATTTTGATTGGAGTTATGTACATACATTTTATTGAGGGGTGGAAATCCATACTTTTTTTGTTCAGAATATTGAAGTAAAATTCAGCTTTGTCAATATGTCCCCATCACAGTGTGACATTTGTTAACTGCATTCCCCGTTTATAGTTACTATTAAGATTAAATAAACTGCCCAGGTGTATTAGTTTTCTATTGCTGCTATAACAAATTACTAGAAACATAGTGGCTTAAAATATCACAAATTTGTTATTTTTCAGTTTTCTATGTCAGAATTCAGAACTAGGGCATACTGCCTAAAATGACGGTACCTGTAGGGGTGCATTACTTTCTAAAGGCTTTAGCGCAGAATTCATTTACTTGCGTTTTCAGCTTCTACAGACCACCCCTAGTCCTTGTCTTGTGGCTCCATTCCTTTATCTTCAACACCAGCAAGATGAAGTCGTCATTTTCTCTGAGGCTCCTTCTCTATCATTTCTTTGATTCTGACAGTTCTACCCCTTCTTCCCTATATAAGGATCCTATGATTACATTGTTCAACTGGGGTTAACCAAGGATAATCTTCTGATTTGAAAGTAATCAAATTAGCAAACTTAAATCCATCTGTAACCTTAATCTCCCCTTGCTCTGTAACAGAACATAGTCCCAAATTCTGGGGATTAGGGCATGAATATTTTTGGGAGGCCATTATTTTTTCTGTCATACCATCTTTGGGCTAGAATTCATTAGTTTGAACATCTAAATAGGAAAATCTAGAAGTCATCAGTATTAAACCTACATTCAATGTAACTTCATTTTTACTGGAAAATTCTTACACAGATATATCCAACAAAATACAATTTTAAGCAAAGTAATCATAGCCTCATTGTTAGATAATCATTTGTATATATTTTCCACTTTTATAGAAGATAGGCTTCATAGTGGGAGAGCAGGAAACACCAGAAAAACAATGGTTTCTTTTTTGAGGATAGCCTTTTCACCTGACATCTCTCATAAAACTATTATTTTTAAATATAAATTACAGAGGATTACAATAACTTTATCCCATTGCCACTGGTTGAATCACAATACTGCTGCATGTTTATTCATTGAGAAATTAGTCTATTTCCTAGAATTGCACCAAATGTAATTTTTTTAAATTTTTTTATTGCATTTTAGGTTTGGGGGTACATGTGAAGAACATGCAAGATAGTTGCAAATCACGTGGCAGTGTGATTTTCTGCCTTCCTCCCCTTCACCTATATCTGGTATTTCTCCCCATGTGCTCTGTCCCCAACTCCCCCCCCTGCTGTCCCTCCCCTATTCCCCCCAACTGACCCCAGTGTGTAGTGCTCCCCTCCCTAGTTATCTAGTTATTAGAAGGCAAACACGCTTCTTGAAATCCGTAAATTGTGCTTGCATTGTTTTTTATTTGTTATTTGTTTTAGTGTTGGTATTGATTTTGGTTTGCCCGACTTTGCCTGTATCCAACACAGTTGATACTGTTATGTTGATCTTCTGTGTTAACCATTAACATGTTTAATTATTGTTGCTTCAGTGCCTTGTGGAAAAAATTCTGTTGTATATTTAAAATTTTTTGTGTTATTATATGAGTAAGTTTTATTCTACTTAGTTGAGTGAGACTTCTAACTTTCTAGAGTAACAAACATAAAATAACAGCAAAGAAAAGTTTGCATCTGTTTGTAAATATATATAATGATTACAGTGGGATACCCTGTACTGTCAGTTGAGATATTTTAATTGATTTCTCATTCTGTAAGCCACGACAAACATCCCTCAGCACTATGGCAAAGTAGTAGAAGTTATAAAGGTCATGTATATACCCTATTCTCCTGCAAGGGGGTGAATTAAATAGCACCTGAGCTCATGTGTGGCACTAGGGCAAATGTAAACTAAGGCCTAGCAAAAAAGGTCACAGAAATATAGAGATTTTATTTCTTAGGAGATAAGAATTTTGATTTTTAATATGAAAAAATATTAGTTTAGTAGCATTCCGTGGAAATCACAAATAAATCTTTGTGATATAATGTTTTATATAAAAATATTATTATCTTGCTTTCCATTAGTTTTAGACATATGTATACATCTTTGCAGAATGTTTCTCAAAAATTATTTTCTTTATGTATAAATGATGGTTACTTTAACCATAATGTTTAGTTTATTTCCCACCTGCCAAGAAGGCTATATAATAATAATAACTTAGATTTCCAAAGAGTTGTGTATTTACATAGGTTTTTAAAATATATTTTCTATAAGATTCCATTTCCCTGTGCTATGTTATTTCAAATTGCATTTTGATTTCTTCTAGTTGCCTTTTTCTCCACCTGTGTGTAATTAAAAAAAAACTGTTTTGAATATTCCAAATACTGATTATCTTGGTGGAATCTGGAAAAGCTAAGCAGCTTCACTTTTAATAAAGGAACCTTGATCAGCAACAAGTAGTGCAGAGGGAGCGCCTCACAACTTGACCGGTGATCCCCATTTGAGACCTGAAGGAGAAATCAACATCTGTGCAGATCAGGTGCTGCTAAGAGAATGCTGGTACTGGAGCTGAAAAGGTGACCTTGTTATCTTTGAGAAAATTAATATCCACCTACCTATGCTTTATCAAGGTAATTTTTCTGGATTAATTATTTTCTTGCTTTTAGCCAAATAAAATTCTTTATGAAATTTCTTTCATACATGAATGTTTTTACCAGTGATAACTGAAATTAATTATGACCTACTCAGCTTCTAAACATTGCTTATCCTCACTAATTATCTCAAATATAACTTGCTTAAAATGGTTCCATGCTAAAACTCAGTGTTTCAATAGAAGCTAGTTATTAAAACATCTTTTTGTCTCTATTTTATCAGAAAAAAGTGATAAAATTAACTTATCTTCAAAGTGGAAACATTTTTGTATTGCAACTAAATATGAAAAAAGACTGATTTCAAATACTACCAAATAAAAATGATTAGACAAGATTCTCTATGCCAAATAGATGCTCAGTAATTTATTTGTTAGCACAAATAAGCAATACTTACTCTTTCCTCAAGGCTTGATTTTAGATAGTTTTTCTTTTCTCAAAACATAAACAATTAAAAAATAAAATAGGTGATTAGCTGCTGGCTTATTTGCAAAGAAAAATAAAGTAAAACCATTTTATTACTATCTTTTGTGTTAAATAAACCATACTAAACCTGGTAATTTCATAGATAAACTAGGTTTTCCTAAAATACGTATTCCTAAAAACACATATAATTTTGCTCCAAATATTGCTAAGTTTACTGCATTTGTATTTTTATAAAAGTTTTTAAGAGTTTTCTTATTATTCTATACTATCTTGTATATTTTACACCTCTATTTTAAACTAATTTACAATGTATGCACACAAAGCAATCAAGATTGTTTTGGAGAGGTTGTTAAAGAGGTTTGACTTGTATTCAGGTAGGACATCTGGGCTTTGGAAGGATACCAAGATCTACACCTTAGCTTCAAAGTAATTATTCATTTTAACCGTCCTGGTGTTAGGCTGCCATTGGATAAGACAACATTTTGCTGATTTACTGATTTTTAATATATTTTGTAAGAAACAGTTTTAACTCTGAAGGAAAATAAAAGTGTCTTTTGCACAACACAGGCTCCCTGAATCAGTATGGATACTGTGTGCATGATCTTTGTACATGTTTTCTTCAGATCTTGCAATGCTTTTTAACTCTTGACAAACAGCTATATTCCCTGTATGCTTTAAGAAAGCCAAGTTTGCAAGCACTGTAAGATATATTATGACAATGGTTGTAACAAAAAAAAGCCACATCTTCATTCTTCCTCATATCTTTTAGGATACATTTAGAAAATCCAGTACTAGTTTTGCTGCCATGATTGATGTCTTCATAGGTAGTTTTCTACATGTAACCTGAAAATATTTCTTGCACAACATGAGGATTAAGTGTGGAAGAATGTTAGAGCGAATCAAATTGAGCAACACATTTTGACTGACAAATAAAACATCTTTTGAATACCTTGGCATTTGTGATCACATGCAGGGTTTTTTTTTTAGCTGTCTAGAAAGCCATTGCTGTACATTTTTTAAACTACCATGCTGGTATTATTTAAAATAATCACAATAGAATTAGCACTCAATTAAATATTACGCTCCTGCACAAAGATTTTACTGTTTTATAGTTTAATTTTACACACAATTAATAACCACTATTAGGTCTACAGAGAAGACATCCTCTGGGGACTGTTTCTTCCTGGGATGAGTAGAATGGAAACCTGTGCATAACTCCATTTGTGGGGAAGAGCAAAGGATGAACTCATGCACCCAGTTTGTACAAAAGTAAATGGGAAGCATACATATTGCAAAGTGGTTTCTCTCAGGTGATCTTAGCATTTAAAATCAAGAACAGAGTCTCTGAAAGTCAGAAAACTTGGAGTCCTCGGTTATCATTTTCTCTTGACTAGGCTGCAAAATTAACTTCTTAAATAATAGATTTCCATTTTAGCCTCTCTCATTTCACATTTTCAAACATACATTTATCAAATTCTTACCGGGCATTGATTATGATCTTGGCAGTGCTTTAAATACTTTAGGATTATAAAGTCAATTATACCCATAGGAACTCTAAGAAATAGATAATATGTTATTCTCATTTTAGAGGAAAAAAAAACCTGTCAGGAGGAAGTTATGAAGGTCACACAGCGAGTAAATAGCAGAGCTGGGATTTCAGAATCTCTGATTTTTACTCCTCTATGTGCTGCCTCTGTGATTAAATCACATTTCTCTTAGGATTAAGACAAAAATAGCTGACATGGTGGGTTTTATGACCCAGAGTGATCTTGTCTTTTCCAAAGACAAGATCTTGTCTTTCATATTCATCTCACACTGCATCCTCCATTAATTTCTAAATGCTGGTGGGTTTCTCAGTTTCATATGTCTCTCATCTTTCCTCCCTCCTTGTACAAGAGTCCATGCTGCTTCTTCTTTCCACTGAATTTGTCTCAAGCCTCTTTCAAATTAATTCTACTTACCTGTTTTTCAAATCTAGAATAAAGTTATTTCTACAGAATAGCAATTAAAGCTCTACCCTAATGCCTTTTCTAATTAAGATTTATTTCTTTGCATTTCTATGAATGGTTTCTTTAATAGTCAAAAATCTCATTTGACAATTATGCATTTATTATGATTTGTACATAATTAAATTCAAGTATCTCCCAACAGAATGAAGTCTTTATGAAGGCAACAATTACTTGCCTTGTCTGCTAATATATTCCAATGGACTATCCATATTAAAAGGAATTGATTGGTATTTAATAGTGGCAAGGCACTGAATATTTTTCCACCAGATATTATACTTTATTGGATAGAATATTTCAGTGCAATTACATATTTACAACTATTGATTCAATTTAAAAAGTGCACCAATTTTATTTAAACTTGTGTGACATTCTATGTCAAAACCATTTATCAAATTTTAAGTCCTTTATTACCATTTATATAATCCCTTGATATAAATATAGAAATTTTATTAAAAAATGTTTTCTGGAAAACAGAGGACTCATATTATCAGTTAAAGTTATACCTGCAGCTAAAGAAAATAAAACACATCTCCATAAGAAATTTTTCAATGAATTGAAAGCATTTCTACTTCTGAATGTTTGGTATATATGTTCAGAAAATTTTTCAGTGAAGTATACTTCGCCATTAGTAATAAAATGTAAATAAATAAGCATGCAAAATAGTACCTACATATATTTAAGATATGAGTTTTGAGTTGTTAATTTTGACATTTTTAGTTAATCTCATATCTTCCAAATTGCAAAATCTAAAAGTTGTACATACAGTTTTCTTTTTTCACCATTTTATAGTGTGAATTTATATTGGGCAAATACCTAGCTAGAATACGGGTGATCTACTCCAGGTATTTATGTTTGTTTTGCAGCTAGGTATGGGTATATTCAGGCAAAGAATCTAGGTGGGGCCAGGCGCAGTGGCTCACGCCTGTAATCCCAGCACTTTTGAGAAGCCAAGGTGGATGGATCATAAGGTCAGGAGATCATAGCCAACATGGTGAAACCTCCTCTCTTCTAAAAATATAAAATATAAAAATTAGGTGGGTGTGGTGGCATGCCTTGTAGTCCCAGATACTCAGGAGGCTGAGGCAGGAGGATCACTTGAACCCAGTAGGCAGAGGTTGCAGTGAGCCCAGATCATGACACTGAACTCCAGCCTGGAGACAGACTGAGATTCCGTCTCAAAAAAAAAAAGAATATAGGTGAACTTAATGGGTGCAATTTCCTGTTTGTTCTTTAAACCCTGGTGGGTCTATACCTTTTATTTTCTCTTTTCATCTCTCAGTGACTGCTATCAACACCTGGTCTTGAGTTGTCTTTCACTGTGTGAATGAATATCTTTCCATAGAAATTCTGAGGACATAATACACAAGAGGCTGGAATCCAGATAACTCTTTGAAACAGTATGCCTGACAAGCTCAAACTTTTACATGATAGAGAAATTACTTTTCTTTTTAAAAATTTGCTTTTAAATTTTTTTAATTTTATGGGTGCATAATAGTTGTATTTATGTATAAAGTACATGTGATGCTTTCATATAGACATAATGTGTAATAATCAAATCTACCCACCATTTTTTAAGCCACTCTTATTTTATGTCACTATTGTACTTATCTGATGTCATAGCCTAACTAAACTATTCCCCATTGGGAATAGTTGGCAAGTTTACAGGAACAGTTTTGCAAGTTAGCAATAAAAATGCATATACACATTTCATATACATGTCATATAATATACATCAAATATTTCCCTTGAAGTAATTAAGATGATTCCAATCTTAGATTTAATGAAATATTTATTTTATCATCACTGATGAACCTGATAATTTATCACTAGATTACTAAATTTGCTCTTTCACTTGTATAAATTTTTATCAGGATTTTCTTCAATGTGTCTTATTAAATATTTTATACTTATAGAGTCTTGTGAATTTCCTATTCCATCAGTTTGATTCAATATGTCAATAAAATTCCAACTCTAGCCAATAAATTTCATCTGTCCTCCAATGCTTTTAATTACATTTGGAATATATACTGTGAAATGCCTTTGTTTTGACAGTGGATAAGTCTTGCAAGTGTTTCCACAGAAAAAGAAGAAGTCTGATCTTTGTGAATTTAATCCACCTTCCCTCAAAGCATAGTCCAATACCTCATTTAGCATTCAATATCTAAGTCTTTTCCTTTATAAAACAATGTAATGCAAGGATTTCTTGGCATAACTTCCTAACAGGGAGATTTTTCTCAAGACATTTTTGAAATTGTGAAATGAAATAAAATTATATTTTGATTTTTTTGTGGATGTAAGAGATAGGTAATTCTCTAAAATTTACTAATTAGAATAAAAGGATTTATTTTCAATGTTGAATTGTAAAATAATTTATGGCAAATAAGATATGAGACACTGAAAGATAATCGTTAAAAACTGCAATTCTGGCCAGGAATGGTGGCTCACTCCTGTAATCCCAGCACTTTGGGAGGCTGAGGCAAGGGAATCACCTGAGGTCAGAAGCTGGAGACCAGCCTGGCCAACATGGTGAAAGCCTGTCTCTACTAAAAATATAAAAATTAGCTGGGCATGGTGGTTCTTGCCTGTAATCTCAGCTACTTGGGAGTCTGAGGCAGGGGAATCACTTGAATCTGGACCGTGGAGGTTGCAGTGAGCTAAGATCACGCCACTGCACTCCAGCCCAGGTAGAAGAGCGAGACTCTTCTCAAAAAAAAGAAAAAAAAAAGGAACCTGCAATTTCTACAAAATATAGTATTTCGTTTAACTTATTAAGTTATAGTAAAAAAAAATACGTTTTAAAAATTGACTCAAAGTTACACGAAAAAGCATCGACTGCCAGCCTGGGCTTCAGAGCAAGATCCTGTTTCAAAAAATAGAAGAAAAAGAGTCACAACTGATGACAAGTTTTGAGGATAGTGGAGACTCTGAAAAATTATTGCAGGTTGTGAAAGAAAAATATCTTGGGTCCCCAGGGTCACTAAGGAAAACTCAAGCTGGAAATTCCTTAGGGCAGACCTGCTTCCCATTCTATTCAAAGTCACTCTGCTCACTGAGCTAAATGCATATCTGATTTGCCTCCTTTGAAAAGACTAATCAGAAACTCCAAAGGATGTAACCATTTGTGTATCACCTATCTGTGACCTGGAAGCTCCCTTCCTACTTTGAATCTTCTTCCTGCCTTTGTGTCAAGTTGCCCCGCCTTTCCAGAATGGACCAATGTACTTCTTAAATATATTAATTAATGTCTCATGTCTCCCCACATGTATAAAACCAAGCTATGCCTTGAACACCTTGGGCACATGCCATCAGGACATCCTGAGGCTGAGTCATGTGCACATCTTCCACCTAGGCAAAATAAACTTTCTAAATTAACTGAGACCTGTCTCAAATTTGGGGGTTCACAATGTGTGTCAACAAATTTATCTATAAAAGAATGTGGTAGGATTGCTGTGATCTTCAAAGTATGTGTATAAAGATAAATCTAAGACTATTAAGATAGTAGATTTGTTGAGATATATTCAAGTAAATCCATTCCAAGATCTCACTTTTCTATATGTACTCTTTCCAAAGGAGAAATGCTTGAAGAGAGCTTTTTCAGTTCTGCTTTTCCACCTCAATCACAATTGTCTGTTTTTCTCTACAAATGCACAAAACATTTCCATTTTTAACTTAACATAATGTATTTCTGGATCCTTCTAGGACAACAAAGAGTCAATTTGATTCTAAAAGAAATACCCCATAGAAGCTAAGCAAGAAATATTAAAGGGGACAGTAATTGATTACAGAAAAAACAAAATCATGGCAAGTCTTCATGCTTTAGGTAGTAGATAGTTATATTAGAGTAAGATTTCAAAAGTAATAGGATTGTCACACAGGCACGTATTAATGTTTCTATTCAAATTGAAAAATGATGTAAGACATTTTCTGACAGAAAGTAGGTCTGTTGTAGCTGATTGGTTTGACTACGGAGGCTGGCCTTGCCAGTTCGTTTACATGGTAGACATTTTACACATGTTAAACAAGATAAATATGCTGCTCTGAAGTTTTAATAAAATCTTATTTAAATTTTACTTAAAGCATTTATACAATATACAATATGGCAAAAATTACATCTTTGCAATTTAACAAATGTATAAAAATTTCAGTTGTCAACTAAAAGGTGCATTCAGGAGTTTAGTTATTCATAAGACTAGGAAAGTAGGAAAAAACGAATAAAATTGGTTTTTATGGATTGCTCTTTTGCCATTTTTATGAGTGGTGATGAATTAAAAGTAGTACCTGTTTGTCACACGTTATGATTTATTCCCACAAAACTCTCCTGCTTGAGTGCAAGCAGAGCAAAAACAGAAGAGTATGTTCACCTGGTGTGTGTGTGTGTGTGTGTGTGTGTGTGTGTGTGTGTGTGTATCATAAAGGACAATGAAATGAGGAGCAAGGCTATTGAGTTATTAGGAGGTTAGGATATTGAATTAGAAGGACAGAATGGATGAGATGAAATTTGAAATTAAGTGGATGGATTTCTGAAATTATTACATAATATTTCTGCTGAAGAAAAAGGAAGGTGATTGAAGAACTCATTTTAACCCTTAAAATGACTCTTTATATTGGAGCTTTCTAGGAAAAGATAAAAGTTGCTGAGAACATGGTTAATCCATACGGTGATGTGTTAATTTAATTTAATCATTATGGAATCCATGGTCTGCAGTCATCATTAAGACACAGTAATCCTGGGCCGGGCGCGGTAGCTCACGCCTGTAATACCAGCACTTTGGGAGGCCAAAGCGTGTGGATCATGAGGTCAAGAGATCGAGACCATCCTGGCCAACATGGTGAAACCCCTTCTCTACTAAATACAAAAAAAATTAGCCGGGCATGGTGGCACATTCCTGTAATCCCAGCTACTTGGGAGCCTGAGACAGGAGAATTGTTTGAACCCAGGAGGCGGAGGTTGTGGTGAGCCGAGAATGCGCCATTGCACTCCAGCCTGGGTAACAAGAGTGAAACTCTGTCTCAAAAAAAAAAGACACAGTAAACCTCTTTAATTGTGTCTCAGTTTTTGGACTGGGGAAATTTTAACCAGCTTATGTTATTTCAGGGTAAGAGTTTAACTTCCTGGATTGACTGTTGTCCTAGGTAACCCACTTTATTTTGACAAAATTATTGGGTTTTCATTTAAACATAATTTTTTTTGGAAGCAAAACATTAAGAAAATAAATGGAGTCAATCTTAAACCTCAGTGCGTCTTTGGAACACAACAAAAACCATTCATGTAGTGAATGAGAATAGAATTATATGGAAATTTGAGGTATTTGAGGTCCTGATTGAAAGATTGTGAATATAGGATGGAACCGCAATAAAACACTGGAGCCACTGTTGAATTCTTCAAAAACAGCAAATGAATATAGTGATTGTGATCTAAAGAGACCCTAGAGAAAGAAGATGTGTGCTGTAAAATATGTAAGCCTAGGTTGCGTTTAAAACTATTTTAAAAAGGCAAAAGATTTATACAATAAAGACATGGAATCAACTAAGTAACCATCAACGGTGGATTGATTAAGGAAATTGTGGTACATATACACCATAGAATATTATACAGCCATATAAAAGAACAAAATCATGTTCTTGGCAGCCACATGGATATAGCTGGAAGCCACTATCCTAAGCAAATTAATGCAAGAACAGAAAAAAAATACTGCATGTTTTTATTGGTAAGTGGTGGCAAAACACTGGGTACATGTGGACATAAATATGGAAACAATAGACACTGGGGAGTACTAGAGCAGAGAGAGAAGAAGGGGACAAAGGCTAAAAAATTTTATTTTGGTGACTATCCTCACTACCTGGGTGATGGAATTATTTCTGCCACAAACCTCAACATCACAAGTAATATACCCATGTAACAAACCTGCATATGTATCACATAATGACAATTTAAAAAAAAAACTATAAAAAGTAAAAATTCAAAAATGAATTTAAGTAATCCCTATAAAGGACTCAGAATTTTATAATAAAATACATATAACCTAATGTTAAAATAGACAAAGGATTTCAATAGATATTTCTCCAAAGAAGTTATATATAAGTGGCAAATAAATACATGAAGAGATGTTTTCCATCATTAATCATTAGGGAATGAAAGGGAACCATGATGACAAAACACTTTAAACTTACTAGGATGGCTATAAAAGAGCATAACAAGTGTTATTTTAGGTGCAAGGAAATCAGAACAGTAATGCACTGCTGCTGTTGGAAATGCAAAAGGCTTCATCCACTTTGGAAAACCTTTTTTCAGTTCTTCAAAGTGACAAAGAAGAAGTTACCATAGTATGCAGCTAATCCACTTCTAGGTAGATAACCAAAAGAAACAGAAACGTACATCCTCACAAACACTTATACACAGATATTTATAGCAGTTTTATATTAGTAGCCTAAAAGTGGTGACACCACAAATGTCCATGAACTGATGAGTGGATAAACCAAATATGCTTACCCTTACAATGAAATATCATTCCACAGGAAAAAATTAATGATGTACTCATACATGCTACAACAGAGAAGAAACTGCAAACATTTTTTTCTGTGGAAAAGAATATAGTCATAAAAGACATTGTGTTGTATATTTCAATTTTTGTAAAATGTCCAGAATAGGAAAATCTATTGAAATAGAAAGAAGAATAGGTGTTACCAAGGACCGAAGGAGTCAGTGAAATAGGGTGAACAGATGTTGAGCCCCAGCTAGTAGATATGGAATATCTGTTTAGGAAGATATCTAATCTATTTTGTGGTGATGATTTCACAGTTTGGTAAAGTCATGAAGCCACATTAAATTGTAACCTTTTATTTGATATACTGCCAAACATTATCTGGAAAAAAGCATTTGGATTTAGTATTTAAAATACTGCTCTCTTTTGATTCCAAGGCTCCTCTTAAGCAATAAAGTTTTTGTATCAAGTTTTCAAAATTGGCCACGCAATTTTAAATTATCAACAGTGAAATGATAGCATTTAAAATAGTCTGCAAATGTGACTTATAGCATAAATGCCTCTATGAACTAGTAGTACGTCCTAGAGGGAACACTGGCTAAAATTGGAACTAAAACACGTCTATTGAAATGGTTCCTAAAATAGTTGCTATGACTTTATGTTTTGAGACCCTCAGGCTAATGCCTGGACCATTAACAACTAATTTCTTCACCTAACTCGTTTGCACTTTCTATTAGAAAGTATTCTTAAGGGATCTCTCTCAGATTCAAATGTTCACAGACAAAACAAGAAAACACTGTGGAAATTCCTTAGAAAGTTTTGATAAGTGACGTGAGGTAAAGTTGAACCAAAGAATGCTAGTATAAGGAACACTGAATTTTTTATTCACCAGGTTTGGCTTGAAGAATGGGCTTATTGGGGTCTCCATCTAACTTCTTTCTTGAGCACTTTCCTATTAATAGACATATAACAAAAAAGGGTAGACGTAGAGAGAGAGACAAATAGTAGTGTCCTTAGCACAAAAAAAAAAGAATAGAAGTTTTCACATCTGATCAGATGATCAATGGGTCTCTAGGAAAGGTGTCTTTTTTTTAACATACGTATAGGAAATTAAACTGGTATTTGAGGAGCTTTGGTACAAAGAAATTAACATTCAAACCCAATTTAATTAATTACCGGTAATTATCAGGTTCTGAGAGACAGTCAATCTACATGCCCAAGGACTAGCAGAAGCAAGTGCTATTTCTGAGTGGAAAGCATTGAGATATAGAGATGAATACAGCTTAATTTTGCTTTCCTTGACCTTAATTTGACCTCCAAAATAGTCAAATACTGGCTTTCCAATAGTAATACACAAACCACTTCATAAGATTTCTATTTATTTATTTTGAGACCAAGTCTTACTCTGCAGCCCAGGCTGGGGTGCAGTGGCACAATCTTGGCTCACTGCAACCTCTGCCAGGTTCAAGCAATTCTCTGCCTCAGCCTCCCGAGTAGCTGCGATAGCAGGTGCATGCCACCACGCCCAGCTAATTTTTGTAGTTTTAGAAGAGATGGAGTTTCGCCATCTTGGTTAGGCTGGTCTTGAACTCCTGACCTCATGATCCACCCGGCTTGGCTTCCCAAAGTTCTGGGATTACAGGCGTGAGCCACCCAGCCCAGCAGGTTTTTTTTTTAATTATTTTGTTTTGTTTTGTTTTTTGAGACTGAGTCGTTCTTTGCCACCCAGGCTAGAGTGCAGTGGCGCAATATTCGCTCACTGAAACCTCTGTCTCTAGGGTTCAAGCGATTCTCCTGCTTCAGCCTCCTGAATAGCTGGAACTTCAGGCTCCCGCCACCACCTTCCAATGTTTATATTAGTAGAGACGGGGTTTCACCATGTTAGCCAGAGTGGTCTCCAGCTCTCGATTTCAGTTGATCCGCCTGTCTCAGCCTCCCAAAGTGCTTGGATTACGGGGGTAAGCCACCGTGCCTGGACTTCTGTAAGGTTTTTAATGGTATTAGAGGATTAATTATTTGATATCATCCATAGAAATTTGAACATTTTAACTTACTTAAAATGGGATTATGAGACTGGAACAGAAAACTAAATACTGCATGTTCTCACTCATAAGTGGGAGTTGAACAAGAACACATGGACAGAGAGGGGAACAAAAGGGGAACATCACACACTGGGCCCTGTCGGGGGATGAGGCACAAAGGGAGGGAGAGAATTAGGACAAATACCTAATGCACGTGGGGCTTAAATCCTAGATGATGGATTGTTAGCTGCACCAAACCATCATGGCACATGTACACCTATGTAACAAACCTGCACATTCAGCACACGTATCCCAGAACTTAAAGTAAAATAAAAATAAATAAATTGAAAAAGCATAAAATGGGATTTGAGAAAGTTCCTGATGAGCAATAAAATGAGCAACTTTTATTTACCTTTGCAAGAATTTACTGAAAATGTTAGATCAAAGTCATAAATCACACCAATGAAGACAGTGGAGTGCTATTTGTAAAGACAGCTAGAGAGTATAATTACATGAATGTAGTTGCCAGCTGGGTGGAGTACATACTTTATGTTCAGTGATAAAAAGAGAGAAAAAAGTTTGGAAATGGAAGCCGCCAAAGAGAAACAGACTATAGTAAATATATGGACACCTCCTAAAAGGCAATACATAAACAAAATCTCTTGAATACATCTAATGAAACATCCACTAAACCACCGTATCCTTGAGACCAGAGGTTCTTTATTGTTATAACTAATATTCTTAATTGTTATAACTAACTTTATTTAGCACATATACACACACACATAGATTATAAACACATTTTAGCAAATAAAACTTAGTATACCTTATGGGGATGTGATTTGGACTTGGTGATAAGAATAGAATACAGAAGCACAGGCTCATGAAAGATTGTCCACACAAAGTGTTATGATGCAAGTGCCATAAAATCTTACTGATTGGATGACTGAAACTGCAAGCTGAACTCCAGATGCCCACTTCAGAAAATGTCTGAAGGACATTATGGGCTCTCCTAAGATTTTCTGTTTATAGAATAAGAATAAGAAACCCTTTATCTTACGGTGTTAGGATTTCACTATTGTTTTAAAATGTGTCAACAGCATCATATTACATGTTATATGCAAATAATTATGCTATCCATAAGATTGGGTGTATCACAAAGCTAAATGGAGCTATAATTGGTATGAAAAGTTACATCAACCCAGGTCTGAAAGTAATTCACACTTTTAACCTTGGAATACCACAACCAATAACTGTCCAGACATCTCTCATGGTGGAGTTTTCCCTCTCTTTCCCCTTCACTTCTCCTTTTCATGCATGTGTAAGAAAACTAATTCATTTTACATCACCAATAGATTAAGCTCAGTGAATGACATCAAAAACATGGAAAAAGGAGCAGTGAAGTGATGTGATACAAACAAAGCATTCAAAGCAGAGCTGCAAATATGACAGCTGTGACAGCATAGCACTTACACATCAGTGAGGAGTCAGGAACTGTGGGCAGAAGTCAAAAAAACAACCCCTAAAAAGGAGATCCATTTCCATATAAATGCGGGTGGGTGCAGTGGAGTGGGGTGGGGTGGGTAGGACAATAGTGTAATAGTAAATCTGGGGAATACGCATTTGAAGCTAATGAATTGTCATAGTCACATTAAAATTGCAGAGATAAACATTGTATAATACAAGTGACTCTAAAACACATAATGAGATTGTATATGAAGCAAAAATTATATTTAAATTATCTCATTCTTTCACAAAGTAGTTCTATTATCTCTAATACAGCAAATTCTAAAATGCATTTTCTGCCTCGTTGCAATTCATGGCAAATGGCCCAGATCAACATTCTGAAATTGTAAGTAGATTCTTTAGCCTTCTAATAGGACTTAGCTGTATGACTTCAGTATCCAGATTTCTGCCTCAGTGAGCAATAGCTCAGAGTTGAAATATTAAATAGACTAAATATTAAACACATAGTTTCTCCAAGGACATATATAATAACACATGATGCTTTAGGAAAGAAAAAAAAAGCACAAGAAAGATTGCCTGCTGAGTCATCAATTACACTATTGTGACCTCTCTAACCCAAAGCGTTTATTCAAATGATTTGGCTCATTTTTTATCACAAATAAATAATAATCTGTAGATTATTCTTATGTTCATAGGGTAACATGAAAAAATATAGTCCTTTCTTTCTCCACTTCTTCCAGCTGTGCAATAAGTACCTGCAGCTTTCAAATGAAATCAGACATACATTGGAAGGGCCAGGAAGTTAAGTCATAATCTCTAAGCTTGGCTCTGCCAGCTCTGCAGAAGTGCACAGAATATAACCGTGAAGAAGCCTATGACTTTGGCATTAGTGTGACTGGGATTAACATTTAGGAAAGTAGCTTAAACTTTTGGAGACTCACTGATATCATCTATTGAATGAGATCAATACACCTGTTTGATTTTTTTCTGTAGAATTTAATTCTATATAATTTGAGGAGTCTAATAAAGTGTTTGGGACAGGAGAAGAGGCTGGTATTATTCATTGTAATCATTGTTACTGTACAGGTCAGAGAATAAGGCAGTAATAGTAATGTAAATCTCAGTTAAGAAATTAGTAAAAATTCTATTCATAACTTCTTGACACGAATTATCCAAGAGAGTAGCCCAAATGAAATAAAAAAAATTTTAAGAAAGGTATTTAAAAAGTGAGTCTAAAGGCAGATGTTAATACAAAGGAAAGAAATACAAATATATAAATGAGAAAATTAGTTATAGGGAAGGAAAGAGCCTCAATAAAGATAATGTTTAAGAAGGTGTAGGATATCAGCACTTAATACATCTAGAAATATTCCATGTTTTATTTTCGCAATTTGTGAACATGTTTTTTATCCTAAAACCTGAGTATTATAACTAATTTAACAACTATACAGGTATAAACCTTATCCATTCTTTAGTGCTCCCTCCTCCAGGAAGGTCTTTCAAATTCCCTGAAAATGAATTTATAAAGACATTTACCTATTCCTGGCTTAGGACACCTCTCTCTACCTCAGATAGGAACCAGGTGCACATTGCTCTTTCATACTGGTCTGCAAATCCTGCATGGGGGGAACAACTCAAACCAGATTTGACTCAGTGTGGCCTCTCATGAAGACACATGTGACTTCACACTAGGCAAAACTGGACCTGTTCATGAATCCTTTTGATCTTTTTCTGTGGCCCGTGTCACCATCCTACACTCGGCCCTTTCTTATGAGCTTCCCTTTGGCATTTTTATCATTTTCTTTTGCTTTTGTATCTTGGTCATAGCCATCCTGAGGGAAATGCTGGAAGTACCCCCACTCCGGAATGGCCCCAGGCTACTTATGTAACTTGGCCAATCTCATCCAGATCTTTAATTCATCCTTACTTCATGATATGACTGCATTATCGGACTCAGTTTTAGCTGCAACATTTTCTATACGTGTATAATAAATAACTTTAATAAAAGTAAGTTTTCCTGAAGGAGTTAATAGGTATATTTTGAAAATAGCAACTTGCTTTTCCTGAATGGTATATTCTACATGCTGTTTCATTTGCAACATCAGCTATTCTACTATCTAAACAATCTATGCAAAATCCACAAACAACTTTTTTGAAATACAGCCCATATAGGGTTTTGGAACCTTGAACTATGAGAGTAAGTCATCATATAGGCCATGATTCAACCTCATAGGAATGGAAATACTTAAGAAGAAACAACTACTTTAAAGATCATGTAAAATAAGTGTGTTGAATAATAAACTTCTTATTTCACAACCTTAATTTATATTATAATTATATTTACATGTTAATTTTTAAAGCTTTGTTAATAGAATTTCAGTGTATTAATGCATCATTTATTCATATGACAGGCCATGATGTTTAGGTTATTTTAGAGCAAATATTAAGATTAGGAAAACAAATGTCCTTCCTTATTATGTGTTTTATTTTACATATGTATTTGACTATTCCAACCTATTCAGCCTACTCACTCAAAATATAACAATATTGATTATTAGTCTCTCTTTTGTTTTAACCAAAAACAATAGACTACATTATTATTGTAGATTCCGAAGAGTGATATATTTGTATTAGATTTGCCACATTTGTTTCTTGGCTACATGCTTCTGGTAAAAATAGCATTTAAATATCATGGAAACACCACTGAATTCTAAGAAAGTATGTAATCATCTCTAATGATATGTTTCCATTAACATCATCAAATTGTCATTACACAAAAAGCACTGCAGTTAGCACAACGGAACAACTGAAAACCTTTAAAATATTTTATTTCATGTGAAGAGTTATGTATGTAAACAATACAATTAAGAACAGTCAGATGAAGGTGGCAAGGAACCACATACTAAGTCCACAAAAGTAGGAGAATAGAAATACAGCATCCATGGATGTAAAGTTCATCATCTAATGTAATCCCTGTAAGAGGAATGTATTTGAACAAATGTAATTTTTAGAATAGGAACATGTTTGAACTTAATTTTGGTTGTGTCTTAGAGAATTCAGAGAACTATTAATGTTTACCTAAATTAACTATGTGAATTCATCTTAAGGGTTTTATTTAGTCCAAAATGCTCTCATTTTCTGTTGCTTTTAGGGACTTAGAAAACTATCAGATATCTGGAAGTGAAGTAAAGCTTATGAAGGAAAAAGCAGTGTGGAACTGCAGTGATTTAAAAGAAACAGGACGGAACCCAGACACTCAGCATTAAAACATATAAATCTGTAATTAATCTAGTGACTGATAAACAACCTAATTTCTTGTATGTTACACTCACAAAACTATCACAAAACTAATTAAATTGAACTAAAATTGTTCAAGAGCTAAATGTGCGAAGTGAACACTAGGTTGTCTGTTATGTGAAGGAACTTGTCAGTGATAAAAAGATGTCTATTGAAAAACCAAACTTGGCACACCTTGTGAATTTTTAAAGAATGTTTTAATACAGCTGTTTAAATTTTAACAGTTTTCTCCATTCCAAATCCATCTCTCTCTTCATCTCTTTCAATACCACTGAGATTTGTACTGATGAATGTGTCTATAAAACAGCCACAATAGGATCTTGGTTTGGTCAGACACTCAAATTTGCCATTTAATAAATGCTGGAAGGCCACAGTCCAGAAAGACAAGCCACTCCACAATGAATCCCTGAATCTTTGAAAAAGTAATGAGCCCACACAACTTCAACGTACTCTTTAGCCCATAAGTTGTAAAACAATTTTTTAAAAGTTAATGCCCTTTTTAGTTACTTTTGTTTTTTACTAATAAAAATATATTATTAAATTTTAATTCTCAGCATCGAGATTGATTGATACTATGATCAGATACATGAATAATATTTTTCTGAAAGATAAGATTTAATATTAAGTATATACACATGTTACATATATACATATATATGTAAATATCCTATCACTGTAACATTCATTTGTAAATTTAAACATTGCTCTTTTCTGTCAGGCCTGGTGGCTGACACCTATAATCTCAGCATTTTGGGAGGTAAAGGTGGTCAGATCACCTGAAGTCAGGAGTTCAAGACAAGCCTGGCCAACATGATGAAACCTCATCTTTACTAAGAATACAAAAATTAGCTGGGTGTAGTGGGGTGTGCCTAAAATCCCAGCTACTTGGGAGGCTGAAGCAGGAGAATCACTTGAACTTGGGAGGCAGAGGTTGCAGTGAGCCAAGATCATGCCATTTCACGCCAGCCTGGGTGACAGAGCAAGACTCTGTCTCAAAAAAAAAAAAATTGCTCTTTTCCTTTGTTAGAGTTACAGCTTTCCTAAATGGATTATGCTGGGCCACATTATCATAATCACAGTAACCAAGAAATTGACTAATAATTTAAATATTTACCAGCTGTGTGTGGTGGCTTATGCCTGTAATCCCAGCACTTTGTGAGACCTTTGTCTCAAAAAAAAAAAAGAAAAAGAAACCATAAATAAATAAATAAATAAATAAATAAATAAAATAAAATGTCTGCCCTGGTAATTCAGTAGATTTGTGTGTCTGATCTTTTGACTCTTCTATATTTGTGACCTAATAGGGCAGTAAGAGATATGCTGTTCCTTTCCAAAACAAGCACACAAGTGAAATCTTTTATAGACATCTCTATCTTGAACTCACGGAATCAGAATTTAGGCTAGTGACATTTTTGCAAAATAAATTAGAAATATTTTAAATATTAATTAACTTCTTTTTTCTCTACTTTATTGATACCTATATGTTTTCTCTTGAAGACCAAATTTACTAAAATGTAACAAGTATATGCCAGTTGATAACTTCTAAAACTGTACTATAAACCACAATCTTTCCTTAAATATCTCAACTTTCTCAACCTTAATATTCTTCCAAGAAATATCTTTATTTGGATGTTTACTGGAAAAACACAATTTCAGAATTAACTGTTAATTTCCTAACAAGTCGTTTTTTGCCCTTAAATTTTCTACAGTAAATTGTATCTTTCTATATCTCTTTGAAAATTATCAATTTCTAAAGAATTAAAAGAATTACAACTATATATTAGCTGTATTCTGTAAATATTTGGATTTCAAATTCGAGAAAGGTATATGTTACCATTAGGTGGCCAAGGATTTTCCAAAAATTATTTATAATTTTTGGTTGGACAAAGTAATAAATACCACAGTAGAATATTATCAAAAGATTCTCATGGCCAGTGATACTTTAATATAAAAAAATTATATTTGCTCCATTTCTGTCACAGAGCTTCTAAATCCCTTGTAATTTCCTGAACAGTAAGGGTACTGTATACATATTTTTTCTGATGTTTGATTTTTGGCCCAGGTTTCTGTCACAGAGCCCTTAATCCTTTAGAATTTCCTGGGTTACAGGAGTGTCTTTTGTTCTAAGGAGGCAACTCTTACTGGGTTTCTAGATGGGGAGGCTGGTCACTAGAATGACCAGTTTTTTTTTTTACTTTTTTTTTTTCAAGATAGGGTCCCACTGGAGTATGGTGGTATACTCACGGCTCACTGAAGGCCTGACTTCTGCAGAATCAAGTGGTTCTCCCACTTCAGCCTCCCAAACAGCTGGAACTACAGGCATGTGCCACCATACCCAGCTATTTTTTTTTTTGTATTTTTTCTAGAAAAAGGTATTTGCTATGTTCCCCGGGCTGTCTTGAACTCCTAGGCTCAAGCAATCCACCCATTTTGGCCTCTTAAAATGCTAGAGGACAGGTGTGAGCCACCATGCACAGCTTGTGTTTACATTTTTAATCTGTTTATTTTACATATAGTTCAGATTTACATATTATTGATAATAAATTGATAATAATTACTAATAAGAAGAAACATTATCAGCTGTTACTAGTTAAGTTTTTATCACTTTTTTGCACTACAAAGGAAAGCAATTATATTTGTAAATTAACTTATGAAAAGAAAGAGTCTGGGAATCATTTTAGAAGCAATTCAAATAAAATATAGTTTATATGTATATAAAACAGTATTGATGTTTCAAAAACATAAATATAATGTGAATTATTAGCTTATATTTAAATATTCCTATTTTAAATATAAAAATGTATGTAATACAGTTTTTTACATTTGAAAATGGCCAAAAATTTTCTATTTTCTACAACAGAAACAAATTGGCTAAAAAATATAACTGGTTTTGACAAAGTAAATATTTTTGTTCTTTACACAAATGAAATAAACTGAACCTTTTTCATATATAGTCTTAATATATTAGCTTAAACTGTGCTGGTTATATCATATATGTATTTTGTATCAGTAAACAAAATCATAAATCGAAACATTTTACAACTTCCAATTATGATAAAATTGTCAACTATTGATATTTGCATTTTTGCATCAATATAAATTAACTTTGCATAAACCACTTACATAACAAAAATGTAGTCTCTGCATTCAACTGAATAAGAAATTGCAAGGTGAATAGAGACTACTTTAAGTAACAATATCATTAATGATAAATAGAAATGGAATGGTTTAAAAATACATGAGTCAATCTCAACTATTTTTGATGGAAAGACGTGTGTGTGTCTTTTTCTCAAAATGGATTATTCTGAGGTAAATATAGACAAGGAAAGGCATATACTGTTCCATTTTCTGTCACAGTTTTGAGCAATCTGATAAGTCACAAAAGGTATATTTGTTTTAAAAATTATGTTCTGCATCTATATCTATATCTTACTCTTATGCTATTATTGACAAATATGTGGTAATGCAGCGAGTAAAAACTTTAAAAAACTTAAAATACTTTGGATAATATTTTATCAGTGTAAAGTGTATTTGAATACAGAAAGCATCTTACTACAGAAATATGAGCAAACTATAGATTTATATTTCTAAAACACATCAATAGAAATAATAATAACAAAAGGTACCTGTAAAATTATAAACAATATAACACTGATAGCATCTGAATATTTAGTTAATACATGTTTATTGGATTTTTTTTTATTCACAAGTAAATACATCTAATTGAACCTTCTTCTAGCCAATATTTTTTTCTCCACACATGGCATGTCACATTTTAAACCAGACTTGTAAATGACCCTGCTGCACTGTGTATTTACTCTGAACATTTGGACACACTTCACCTAAATTAGGAGAATTTTAGGTATCCAAATTTGCCCATTTTTATTTTTACATTGCATGTTAAATCAACCTGCTTGCTATGTTTATGTGGCAATTTTATGCTTTTCCTCATATATGATGTCTTCTTTAAACATTCGTCATGCAAGATAATCTGGAGGTTGGGGGAATACTTAAAGGGTGAATAATGTCTTCATATAAATTTACAAGCAATTGGAAAATTATTTTCTAAATTGGTTTTAAAAACTTCTACAAGATCTCTTCTCTTAGATATTTTATATACAATTTTTTTCAAAATATACTTTTATAACATTACTTTATAAAACAATTATAAATAAAATTAACTGTAAGCATCATACATGCCATATTTGATAATACCAGGCCTTTATTATTATTGAAGCAATTAGTAATTTTGGGGTCCTCTGATAATATGTGAACTTTATTGCATTTAACTTTTAATTTTTTTCTGTGAAACACTACAGACAATATGTCATGAAGAAACTCATCATGCAAAACTAAATTTTACAACTATACTTTTGTTTACTTCCAATTATGTCCCTGAGTTCAACCATATTCTATTTCATTTGTGGTGTTTAATACTTGAGGTGAGACTTACTGTAAGCAGCTCCCATAAAAGAAAATGACTTTTAACATTTTCTTCCCTCAAAAAAGTGAGGATTGCAGTAATTACGTGATGAAGGCAGGGAAATATTTTTCCATTGCACAAGTGCTGGATGACTGAATTCTTGTAGGAAAGAAAATGTGATTATCTCATTTTCAAATGTGATTTACACTTTCCATGGCCAGAAAATTATAATATATAGAATGTTATAATAAGATACATTCATTCCAAGGAAATGAACTCTATTTTATAGCTAATCAAATAGAACACAGATCTCTTTGAAGATAATTAAATTAACAGCAGTTTTTGCAAAAGGCCAATAAAGTCTATGACCCGGACACAACCCTTTAATGGAACATTTTGGGGAAATAACATAGGAGCTTTGATCACAAAGTATTATTGGTCTACTGATCCAGACAAAAACTATATTGTATTCACCAAACTTAGGCTTCAAAATGTTATAAAAGGCTAAATTTTTACATTTTACAACATATATACTAATGTGTGCTCTCAGAAAATAAGCAAATGTATATTTTAGTTAATAAAACAGTATTAAAAATGTTTATATACCAGTAGAACATTCAAACAACTATGTAACATTAACACTTCAGTCATATGCATTTAAGCATGACTTATACCTACTTTTGAAATAGTCTAAATTTATTGTGCTTTGTATATGGGGTTGGAGGAAGATGAGTAAAAAAGAGTGATATGGAATTAAAGGCTGACAAATTTGCAGATGTGGAAAATTTGATGGAGGAATCACATACTGTTTAGGAGAATGTATAAAGAAAGTGTTCTGCCTCTAGCATTAAATTAGAATCTGAAAATGTGGACAAATTTAATGAGAAATATTCTTAATAGATGATTTTGTTTGAATTTGTGTCCCTGGACAAATCAAATCTCATGTTAAATTGTAATCCAGAGTGTCGGAAGAGGGGCCTGGTGGGAGGTGATTTGATCATGGTAGCAGTTTCTCATGGTTTAGCACATTCCCCTAGTGTTACCGTGTGATGGATTTCTCCCAAGATCGGCTTGTTTTAAAGTGTGTAGCGCCTCCCCAGCCAATCTTCCCTCTGCTTCCACTATGTAAGACATGCTTGCTTTCCCTTTGCCTTCCACCACAGCTGTTAGTTTCCTGAGGCCTCCCCAGAAGCAAAAGCCTGTATAGCATGCAAAACTGTGAGCCAGTTAAAATTCTTTTTAAATAAATTACCCAGTCTCAGATATGTCTTTATAGCAGTGTGAGAAGGGACTAATACAATATGTTATTATGGTTCTATTCAATTTAAACAAAATTCATAACAGATAATAACAATTTCTTAAATGTTCATTTTCCCCTGATGGCTAAATAGCTAAATTCTGTGAAAATGTGTAGCTTAAAAATTTTGCAAAACAGTTTCTAAAGAAAAAAATTGCATTGCTTTATATTATTCAAAATAGCTTTGTGTTTTGAAATTTTGTCATATTCAGAAGAAAGTATTTACTACACTACGCATCAAGTCACTACACTATGTAGTTCCTTGAATAAAATCCAAAATAGGGCTAAAATTCAATGGAGGGCCATTTCTGAGGAATGTTGTGATGGTGCCACTATCATTTTATTTGCGATGGTTTAGTTATTTAACTTCTTTCACCGATTTTCTGGTTACTTGCTACAGTTAGTGAAATTTATGGAAAGGGAAGACAGCTGAGTGCAAAGGGAGAAGGACATAGGGTGTTCATGTAGAGAGAATAAGAGATTACATCATGTTTTAATATAGGAAGTTATTCAGATGACATAAATCCAGATTAGCTTTCCTTGATTAAAGTATTAGGCTAGGATAAGGATTAACACTTACAATATCTGAATAAAATTGGTTTCTTTAGAACAGTGTTTGGTAGCTTGAACACAACATATAAAAACTTCATATAATAAAACCTGTTCTTCACTTATCATAAATATGTCAAACAAGATTTTCTTTAAAAATAAAAGACTATCTTCCTCTTTTAATAAATCATTGCCTTCTTGGCTCAATGATAAGTCTCTTGTTGCTAGTTAGCACAGAAGCAATGCATTTTTTATGTATTTTTTTAGTCTTATTTAGCACATAAAGCTGAATGTCTGAGATTTCCTCCTCAATTAATAATATTAAAATAAAAATGTTGCCAGAAAGACTTACGAAGTGAAAATGATGTCTAAAATGCAGATAAATTATGGTTGTGATATATAATATATATATATATGCATGCATTTTCATAGAAGAGCCAAATCTGAATCTGTAATCTCTTGATCTTTACAACTCTTTAATCTTCTGTCAGTCTTGCTTAGCAATGCATACTGACCTGATTTTACTAGTTGATCATCTTTCTTTCTGATGTTAAGGTGTATGACATGTTCAAAGTTAACCTAGTTTCAACTGGCACAGAAGGAAATCATCATATGTAAGTGTAAAACTACATAATAATACCATGTTTAGAGTTTTCTTTGTGGGTATTATCTGTTTTATTGTCATATGCATTTTTAAATGAGAGTATGGATATCCTAAAAGAGAAACATGGAGATAGAATTTGAATGATGTTAATAAGATGATATGACCCAGATTTGCAACATGTTTTTGTTCAATTTTTAGTTGGAGGATAGAGATAATTCTATTTCATTCCTCCATGGAAAAGAAAAAGTTTTCATCATTTCTTTCTCACATAATCTCTGAAGTTAGTGCACCATTCCACTGGTACTGATAATTACATTCTTCTGCAGTCATTTATAAAATTATAGTAACAAAAAAATGGGTATAGTTATCAAGGCAATAATAATTACTAAGAATTTGAACTGTAAATATGAGTACCTAAATTCAAATCATGATTTTGCATTCTGTTATTTGTATGGTCTTGGGCAATTTACATAACCTCTCTGTGTTTCATTTTCTAATCTGCAAAAAAGATTAAAAAATGACTTCATGAGATTTGCAGATTCTATCAAGTAATATTAAGTGTTGGCATTTGACATTATACAAGCTTGCTTTAAAAAAGTTAACAATCACTCTCAATTAATCCTTATACCCTGTTTGAGGTAGTCATTGTATTTTTTTTCCACTTGCACACAAAAAAATTGAAGCTTTAAAATGTTTAATAACTTGCCCAAAGATATAGATAGAAAGCAGAATCTACCCATGCATAGTGGCACTAACCTGTAATCCCAGCTATCTGTGAGGCTGAAGTGGTAAAATCGCTTGAGCTCAGAAATTCAAGAACAGCCTGTGCAAAATATCAAGAATGCATCTCTAAGAAATGTTAATATGAAAAGTAGAATCTAGAAGTGAGGGCTTATGTTTATAATTTAAATCTGCTACTATTATAATAATCCCTATCACTGACTCATACAAACAAGTACATAGATATTGTAGTATGTGGAAATGTCCCTTAACATTTAAAATGTATAAGTTTGTAAATAATTAAATATTTGCAAAGTTGAATGAGTGGTTATTTATATAATCATCTTAAAATCTTTAGAGAGTTATTTAAAGCACCTAAACAGAAGAAAGTAAAACAGCTTATTTAGTGGATGCCAAAATAAAGATACAAAATACCAAAATGAAAATTCTCACATTTCTCATTCATTAAAAACTTTTCATTGTGTGTTAATTATTCAATAGGAGAAAGCAACATTTCTTTTTAAAAATTTATTGAGGATATTTAATATTGTTTTTCATAGTGAAGATGTAACCGGGTTGCGGTATGCAGGGGCTCAGCTCCCTCCTGGTTGATCTCCAAACATGTTACCCCACAACGGGTTGCAGGGGCTCAGTTCCCTCCCTGTCAATTACCAAAGATGTAACTGGAGGACGGGAGCAGAGCTGCAGAGGCATCCTAAAGAGGCTCCCAGTTTCTCTGATCTAATGTGCCCAGGTCCTTGGCTTCTCTTGCCCCAGTAATGGGAGAAGGGGCCTGGAGTTGCCGTGAGCTTACCGTTAGAATGACTATTGTAGACCCAAAGAGGTTTGCAGAGAGCGATTTATTAGGCAGAGAGAGAAAAAGAGGAGAGAGAGCTCCCGTGCTGCTGTAAGAGAGGATCCAAGGGAGGAATCTGCACAGGTAATGGACAGAGGGATTTTAACCCAGAAATTATTCCCGCCCCATTCATGTTCTCGTTCAATGACAGGAGTTCTTTCAAACTTCTGGGAGTGATTGATCTTTTGCTTTGATACTGGATTGGCTGCTAAGTCCGCAACTAAAACCCACTCTTTCCAGGGCTTTTCGCAGGCTCTTTAAACAAAGGAGTTAACCTGGAATTTCTACCTAGCCCAGGCAGGAAAGTCAGAAAAGGCTCTCTAGATTCCTGGTGGGGATGTGAATGGAGGCATGGCGCCTGGAAGTTCCTGCCTTTGAAGCCACGCCCCTTGTGGAGTTGGTTTTCCTTAACATAGTCCCTCAGTTACACTAATTTACATTCCCACCAACAGTCCACAAGAGTTCAATTTCTCCATATCATTTTTATTTTATTTTTTCTTTCTTCTTCTTTTTTTAAAAAAATACTGCATAGCCATTTGAGAGCATAATATAAAAAGCTGATTTTGATTTACATTACCCAATCAGTAATGATGCTGAACATCTTTCAGGTACTTATTTGGTATATCAATATCCTTCTTAGAGAAATGTCTATTCAAGTCATTTACCCATTTTTTTTAATGGATGGTCATTTTGATTTTGAGTTGTAAATTTTTTTCATATATCCTAGGTATTAGAAATTTATAAGAAATATAATTTATAGACATTTTCTCCCATTCAGTGGGTTTCCTTCTGTGATAATATCATTTCATGGACAAAAGTTTTAAATGGTGATAAAATTATATTCATAAAGATCTATTATGTTTTCTTATAATAATTTTAAACTTTTATTTTAATTGACAAATAAATATGTATATATATATATGTATGGAATAGGTGTTTTGATACATGTATACATTGTAGAATGGTCAAACAGGGTAATTAGCATATCCATCACTTCAAGTATTTTCATTTATTATTTATGAGAACATTTAAAATATTCCTTTAGCTGTTTTGAAATATTCAAAAAGCGATTTTTAACATAGTCACCTTGATGCACAAGAGAACACCAAAACTTACTCTTATATGACTGTAATTTTGTTCTCATTGGGCAACATCTTTTCTTCATCCACTTTACCCAGCCCACTCAAAGCCTTTCATAGCCACCATTCTACCCTCTGCTTCTACAATTTCAACTGTATTAAATTCCACATATAAGTGAGATCATATGGTATTTGTCTCTTTATGATTGGCTTATTCCACTTAAGTAAAGCAAAGATTAAATGTACTTTAGTCTAACAGCTTAGCTATCCAATATTAAATATAAAAAGACCAAACTGAGTGAATGACAGTCCCTACATAAGAAAAACAATAACAGCAACAAAACAAAATAAAATTTTTAAAAGTTATAGCATTCAAATAATTATACCTGAGTCTTAATTTCCTTTCCATAAAATGGGGATAAAAAATGGACTTTTACATAAAAATATTTGAAAAATATCACTATTACTCAAATAAAATATTTTATATTTTCTGTTTGTTGTTTTTTCTGCAACTTCATGCAATACTTAATTCTCAGGATGTCATTTAATATATAAAATAAAGTTAAGGTGTATTGTTACTAAGTTGATTTAAGATTCTATAGTATTGTATAAAAGCCTGAACCATATATTAATAGAGGATCCTCTGCTTACAGATTTTAAAAATTTTAGTGTACCCAACAAATTCACCTCATTAGGAATAATTGATATTTCATTCTCCTTACTCCTCAGTGTGATTTCACTATCAGTCTGTTTTCCAGTGTAGACTTTACTAACTGCATTAGAGTTTTATAAATATCCAAGAAAATATTCATTAAATCCAACACAATTTGATTGGTATGAGATATTTTCAGTTCCTCCTCTCTGGGAAACCATCCAAAGCTCACATGCAGAGTCATCTGAGTGAAGGTAGGTTTTGTTTATCTTTTTCCTATTTTTAATTATTGCACTTCATGTTCACACTGAGTCTTCTAGGGACCATTGTTCTAGAAAATCCTCCAACCCCTGCTCCTTTCTGTGTTGTGACATGGTTTGATTCTGTGTTTCCCCATCCAAATCTCATCTTGAATTGTACTCCCTAAATTTCCATGTGTTGTGGGAGGGACATAGTGAGAGATACTATGAATCAAGGGGTGGTTTCCCTCATACTGTTCTGATGGTAGTGAATAAGTCTCATGAGATCTAATACTTTTATCAAGGGTTTCCACTTTTGCATCTTCCTCATTTTTCTTCTGCCACAGCCATGTAAGAAGTGCCTTTTGCTTCCTGCCATGTTTCTGAGGCTTCCTCAGCCATGTGGAATTGTAAGTCCAATTAAACATTTTCTCCTTCCCAGTCTTGGGTATGTCTTTATCAGCAGCATGAAAACGGACTAATATAGTAAATTGGTACTGAGAGTTAGGTGTTGCAGAAAAGATAGCCAAAAATGTGGAAGTGACTTTACAACTGGGCAATAGGCAGAGATTGGGACAGTTTGGAGGGCTCAGAAGAAGACAGGAAAATGTGGGAAAGTTTGGAACCTCCTAGAAATTTGTTCAATGGCTTTAACAAAAATGCTGCTAGTAATATGAACAATAAGATCCAAGCTGAGATGGTTTCAGATGGAGATGAGGAATCTGTTGGGAACTGAAGCAAAGGTGACTCTTGTTACGTGTTAGGAAAGAGATTGGTGGCATTTTCCCCTGCCCTAAAGATATGTGGAAACTTTGAACTTGAGAAAGATGATTTGTGGTATCTGGTGGAAGACATTTCTAAGCAGCTGGATTGATAGAATGGTGGAATGGCCTTTTGAAGTCACAGTTACAATGCCAACTATGTGACAATAGTTTGCAGAGCTAAGACAAAGTTCTCCAGAAGGCCGTGTATGCTCTGAATTAGATCCAATATATGGTATTGTTTCTCCCATAGCCAAGATTCATGGGTCCAGGAATCAAGGGGTGGGAGTGGAAGTGGCACTGCTCACCATCACCCCTAGTGATCCATTAGCAAACTTTTTGCTTCTTGTTTTTATGACATTACATTCTGCTGGCCTAGAGGTCTTAGTTTCAGAGGGAGGAACCCTGTCACCAGGAGACACAATGATTCTATTAAACTGGAAGTTAAGGCTGCCATGTGGACACTTTCTGCTCCGCCTATCTTTAAATCAACAAGGTAAAAAGGAAATTACAGTGTTAGCTGGGGTGAATGACCAGGACTATCAAGCTGAAATCAGTCTACCACTCCACAACAGAGGTAAGGAAGAGTCTTCATGGAATATAGGAAATCCATCAGGGTGTCTCTTAGTATTACTATGCTCTGTGATTGAGATCAATGGGAAACTACAACAGCCCAATCCAGGCAGAAAAATGTAAAAAGAGAGACTAGCCTTGCCTCCCAGCTTACATCTTTCTCCCATGCTGGATGCTTCCTGCTTTAGAATATCAGACTCCAAGTTCTTCAGTTTTGCAACTTGGACTGGCTCTCCTTGCTGCTCAGCCTATAGACAGTGCATTGCAGGAACTTTTGCTTGTGTGAATTAAGACTTTGAGGGACTGTTGGAAAGGCATGATTGGTTTTGAAATATAAGGACATGAGATTTGGCTCAGGAGTGGAATGATACGGTTTAACTATGTGACCCTACCCAAATCTCATCTTGAATTGTACTTCCGTTATTCCCAAGTGTTGTGGGAGGGACCCAGTGGGAGATAATTTGAATTTCATGGTTGTGAATAAGTATCACGAGATCTGATGATTTTATCAGGGGGTTCGGGATTTGCATCTTCCTTGTTTTTCCCTTGCCACCACCATGTAAGAAGTGCCTTTCACCTCCTGCCATGATTCTGAGGCCTCCCCAGCCATATGGAATTGTATGTCCAATTGAACTTTTTTTCTTCCCAGTCTTGGATATGTCTTGATAGCAATGTGAAAATGGACTAATACAGTTTCTATAATATTTTTAATTGCTTTTTGACCCATGTAAATAAATATTGAAGATTGAAAGGTAGGTTAGTGGCAGGAGATTATAAAAATAAGCATTGGCATAAAATAAGACCAATTAAGAAAAATCATAAGTATCAAGCTAATTTGATATTATAGTAAATATAATAATTCTCAAATATTTTGAGCATTAGCATATAAAATGTTTCATATATCTCTAAATTAACATTACAATCATTGTGGTAGAAGTTGAAAATACAGGAGACAAATAAGAAAAATAAATTATCTTACTCTTCTTGTATGTATTACTACACAACAAACCAATACACAACTTAGTGACCTAGAATAAGAACTACAATAATATTATGTTCACACATCTGCAATTTGGGAAGAACTGGCAGGACAATTGGTTTCTGCTTTATCTGAAATCAGCTGGGGCAGTATCTCTGGGACTGTGTGCTCAACTGCAACAACATGGATGAAACTAAAGATATTATGTTAAGTGAAGTAGTCCTGGCACAGAAAGAAAAATATGACATGTTCTCATGCATATGTGGGAGCTAAAAACAATTGAACTCATGGAGATAGACAGTAGCATGATGGTTATTAAATGTGGGAAGCGGAGTTGGGAGGGGCAAAAAGATGAGGTGGTTGGTGGGCACAAAAATATAGTTAGAAAGAATAATGTCTAGTGTTAAGTAGCACAATACAACAACTATAGCTCATAATAATTAATTGTATATTTCTAAATGATTCAAAGAGTGGAATTAGAATAGTCCTAACACAAATAAATGATGAATGCTTGAGGTTATGTATATCCCAGTTACCCTAGTTTGATCATTGCACATTGTATGCTTGAATGAGAACATCACATGTACCTCAGAAATATGTACAACTATTATGTATCTGTAATAAATAAAATAAAATAAATTTAAAAGTTTTAATTACTCACAGTAGTTATAAACAAATATTTAAATCAACAATTTTATTCTAAGTGCATCTAAAAGAGAATTTGGAGACCAGAAAGATAAGAAACATAATTTTTGATATACTGAATACCAAGTTATAAAGTGTAGGAGAAGGTATTCTTTATTTAGTAACTCCAGGAGTCTTCTTGCCTTTAGCTTGTGAATGGCTAAACGTTTCTGTGTCTACTTTCAGTACTTTTCCTCCAGTTTCTCAGTGTATTAATTCTTGTCCCTGATAAGTGACAAATTAGCTGTTACAGTACTTTGACAAAAATATTAATTTTTATTAACTAATGTTAACTAGTAACTAGTGAAAAACTTATGATAGTATGTCCCATCAAAATGAGTGGATTGATTCCCTACTTCAGCTTTCCGACTACACTTGTGTAATACTATGTATTATTTTTAGGGCCCCGAATAATTCTAGCAGTTTAAATGTGGAAAATGCGTATCTATACTACTTACTTTCTTAAGCTTTGGAGTTAATACAAAGCCCTAGCACAGTGCAATAATTATAGAAGGTTTTCAGAAAACATATGTGAAGAAAGTGATTGATTGAGACTCAATTTTTACAACTCTCAGATAAGTTTCTTTAGAAATTTACATTTCCTGTATATGTTGCAAACAAAAAAAAATGTCTTCTGAAAATCCTGAAGGTTAAATTGTCTTAACTCAGCTCCTTTCAAGTATGAAAAGACTACCCTCTTAGAATATTCATTTCAAACACTTGTTCTATGGATATGAGGTGGAAGGCAGGACTCGACTTTGGAGGCAGGGCTCGGACACTGGACCAAATTGAGGACTGCTAAAACTGTCAGGACACAAGCAGCTTTCCACAAGGCATGCCCACCAGTCCTTTTTATTATCACCATGGTAATGGCATATTAAGTTACCATTGACATGGCAACACCTGGGAGTTCCATGGCAAGGACCCCACAACCCAGAAGTTACTGCCCTTTACCTAGACATTTCTGCATACACTGTCCCTTAATCTGCATGTAATTATTAGGTATAAATATGACTGCAGAACTTCCCTGAGTTGCTACTCTTAGCACACTGCCTGTGGGATAGCCTTGTTCTGCAGGAGCAGTCATGGAGCTGTAAAACCCCTAGAGCTGGAATACTGCCACTTTAATAAAGCTGTTTTCTTCTATCACTAGCTCACCCTTGAATTCTTTCCTGGGTGAAGCAAAGAATCCTTTGAGACTAAGCCCCACTTTGGGGTTTGCCTACCCTGCAACAAATACACAAGCCAAAAATTTCACTTAGCTTTTTATAGTTTAATACACTTTTAAAATATATTTCATGTAGTTGCATTAATTTTTGCATGTTTTGTACATCATGATTTTGACAAAGAAGTTTTTATTTATTTTGAATAACTGGATAGTTTTAATACATCTTTAAGCAACTACTATTAAAATTGTAGATATTTTAAAAAATGAAACCAATTAAATTATTGTTTTATTTTTCCAATTAACTATTTAAGAAATTTAAATAATTATATTGTTGAATTCAAACATTTTATAAGCACATGAACTAAATGAATAATACATACAATCATTTTCTAAAACTATTTTAGTATGTAATGTATAAAAATGGGAGTCACTTTCATATCTAAGGATATCTTGTTTCCTCAGAACTTGAAGTATGTTTTTAAATGTCAAGAATTTAAGAGATTGAGCCTCTTCGTAAGCGTACAATGGAAGTTAGGCATAGCAAAAGCACAGCAGGACAAAAACAATTAGTTCTATGTAATCATATCCATCTGCTACATGTAAATCACCAGCTTCCTGATCATACACCCAGTGAAAACTAAATGAGGTGCAGAATGCCCAGTAACTGATCTTGAGGGATGAATTGGTAGAGGAAATGAAAACAGCTGGAGACCATTCACATTAATGCTGGTATCCACTGTTTCTGCTTGAGTGATTACAAAACAAATTACTAAACTATTTTATATCTCTTTATTAACTAATCTAATTGTAAGTCATGTTTCTAGCAGAATAACCTATTGGTAGAGTTTTTAAAATAGTTTATTTGGGAAAGATGCTTTCCCTAATTATTTTGAGGGTTTTTTTTTTCCTCAGAAGACCTCTATGTTATTCTCTTAAATAATTGGAATGTTTAATATACAAGAAAGTAAATATTTATTATCAGCAGTATTTTATTTCTGAATATATTATTTACACAGTTTCCATAAACTGTTAATAACTTATTTTTGTAATTTCTTTCTAAAATTACAAAACATAAATTATCTAATAATATGTTATAAGGGAGCTGGCTGATGGAAAGATATGGTGCAATAATTGTAAATGAAAAATAGAAACCCACTGACCAAATGGAACCCCTTGTGGTCAAGGAGACCCCAGAAAAAGCTTAAAAGTGGATTCCTAGCCATAATGTGATGAGAGGTCAGACATGCCTCAACTGATCAGCAATAATAAAATAGATATTATATGACTGACAGAATTGACTCTTTGTAGCAATAAGATACCAAATTATAAACAGGACACAAGACCATGCCAGGTCAGGGTTAAGGCATGCTACCCTACACTTAAAGAATAAACTACGTTCTAACTGAAAAAAGTGTTTCTTTTCCTCTAGCAGCTAAACAAGCACTGTCCTCAAGATCACCAGTACTAAAACATTCACAACTCATCCAGCTCATAGACACTGGCTAACTGAACCTCTGTTCCACTAGCCATAAATAATTTGACTAATTGATAGATTAATTCACATTAATTTTAAATGTAGGAAAGTTTTTAATGTGTTCCCTATCATCTAGTTAAGAGGCCTACTCCAGAATATCAGTCACAAAAAATTTTATGTTTGTTATGTCTATCTTTTGTGCTAAAATGTTAAAACCATGCTATTTTCTTCAAGTTGCAATCCTTGTCTTTTCACTTGTGAATTTTATTTTCATTGTGATTTTTTAAAAATATTTCAATTGTTTTGTAGGTCCACATAATAACATATGTGGACTCTTGTAGACTCTTTAAATTCCTCCTAAAATAAAAGACACATTTTTAAAAGTGATAATGTAAACAGTGGGTATAAAATTTTTTTTTGATGGGACAGTGATTTTCTGGGAGCCTAGAACTAATATTCACATTGGGGCTTAATGAATAAGCCTTCAGTCAAAGCTTACACCATTTGATCCAAATAGACTTGATTTATCTGACATTAAATAAGTGGTTTTACCTATTTGTCAAGTTTAGTCCAATTAATCAATATAAATATGATGTTTCTAAATATTATAACATGTATCTGTCTTTACAAGTTTTAGTAGTAGTTTTGATTAAAATTAGCTTTATTACACTGATTTTGATAATTGATCATTTGAGATAAATAGTAGCAGATTTTTATGTTAGCCTAGAATTTTCTAAACTGTGTATTAATATAAAATTAGTTTACAGCTTGAAATATAGATATTAATCAGATCCTTCAAAGACCTAAGTGAAAGTTTTATGATTGTTACTTAACTGGTAAAGGAGGTTGGGAAAGACACTGTTTACAATGATTACCTAATAGTGTGTGGCTCATAATATTGAGTTTTCACATTGGACAAGAGAGATCTCGCTGTCTTCACATGTATAAAGAGAAGAGAGCCCTGTGAGAACAAAGCAAAAAGGTTGCCATCTAGAAGCCAGAAAGATATGTATCACTAGAAACAAACCATGCCTGCACCCTAATTTGTACTTCAGTCTCCAGAGCTGTGAAAAAATAAATTTTTGTTATTTAAGTTGTATAGTCTATGGCACTCTGTTATGGCAGCCTGAGCTGAATAATTCAGAGAGTGTCTATGAATGAGTAGGCGTTTATAAATTTCTAGGCAAAATACTTGATATATAAGATCAATGAATATCTATTGCATGACTGGTCCTGGAAGTTAATCTATCAAATTATATTGTGATGAAATATACAAACTTTATTGCATGTCTTCATACAAAACTTTGCAATCATATTTTAATAAAAAAAAGAGGTACATGGAGTGCTAGTAAGAGCAATCAAAATACAGAACAAAAACAAAAAATAAAAAGCATTCAAATCAAGAAAAAGTAAAATTATTGGTTTTCAACTGACATGGTCCTACATGTAGAAAGCCATAAGTATTCTACACACACACACACACACACACACACAAATGCTGCTAGACTTAATAAATAAATTACACAAAGTAGTGATATATTAGTTCATTCTCACAATGCTATAAAGAATTGCCTGAGACTGGGTAATATAAAGGAAAGAGGTTTAATTGACTCACAGTTCAAATGGTTGGGGAGGTCTCAGGAATGTGCAATCAGTTAGAAAGTAAAGGGGAGTTAGGGATCTCCTTCACAAGATGGCAGTAGAAAAAGGAGAGAAAACCACCACTTATAAAGATCCACCAGCAGATCTTCTAGCAACTCAGTCACTATCACAAGAACAGCATGGGAAAAAGCAAATAGCCCCCATGATCAATCACCTCCCATCAGGTCCCTCCCTCAACATGCAGGGTTACAGTTCAGATGGCCGAAACAAAGGGGTTACAGACCCCGTGAAGTTGAAAATCCAGGGTGCAGTCACTGAATCTTAAAGCTCCAATATAATCTCCTTTGACTCCATGTCTCATATCTAGGGTATTCTGATGCAAAAGATGGGCTCCTGAGACCTTGGGTAGCTCCACCCTTTGGCTTTGCAGGATTCATTCATCATGACTGCTCTCATAGGCTGGAGCTGAGTGCTTGCAGTTTTTCCAGGCACATGGTGCAAGCTGTTGGTGGATCACTATTCTGGGATCTGGAGGATGGTGGTCCTCTTCTCACAGCTCTGCTAGGCAGTGCCCAGTGGGGACTCTGTGAGGGCTCCAACCCCACATTTCCCTTCTGCATTGCCCTTGCAGGGGTTCTCCATGAGGGCCCCACACCTGTGTAGACCTCTGCCTGGGCATCCAGATGTTTACATACATCCTCTAAAATCTAGGCAGAGATTCACAAGCTCAACCACTCTTATGCATACCTTTAGGCCCAACACCATGTAGAAGATACAAGACTTAGAACTTGCACTCTCTGAAACAATGGCCCAAGCTGTACCTAGGACCCTTTTAGCCACAGCTGGAGCTGGAGTGGCTGTGATGCATGACACCAAATTCCAAGCTTTTGCAGAGCAGTGAGGCACTGGGCTCAGTCCATGAAATTATTTATGCCTCTTAGGTCTCCCAGCCTGTGACTGGAGGGATTGCCTTGAAGAGCTCTGAAATTCCCTTGAGACATTTTTCCTCATGGTCTTGCTTATTAACATTCAGCTCCTCATTACTTATGCAAACTCCTGCAATTGGCTTGAATTTCTCCCTAGAAAATGTTTTGTTTTGTTTTCTTTTCTTTTCTATCACATGGTCAGGGTGGAAATTTTCCAAACTTTTATGTTCTTTCTTTTTAAACATAACTTCCAATTTCAAATCATTTATCTCAATTTCAAAGTTCCACAGGTCTCTAGAACAGGGGCAACACACTGCCAATCTCTTTACTAAATCATAGCCAAGAGTGACCTATGTTCTAGTTCCCATTGATTTTCTCATCTCTAGTTGAGACCACCTCAGACTGGACTTCATTGTCCATATCACTAACAGCCTTTTGGTGAGCCATTCAACAAGTCTCTAGGAAGTTCGAAACTTTCCTATATCTTCCCGTCTTTCTGAGCCCACTAAACTACTCCAGCCTTTGTCGGTTACCCAGTTCCAAAGTCACTTCCAAATTTGTAACTTATCTTTATAGCAGTATCCCACTCTACTGGTACCAATTCTGTGTGTTAGTCCATTCCCACAATACTATAAAGAAATGCCTGAGTCTTTGTTTATAAAAGAAAGAGCTTTCATTGACTTAAAGTTCTGTGTGGCTAGGGAGACCTCAGAAAACTTACAATCATGGTGGAAAGTTAATGGGAGCAGGCACCTTCTTCACAAGGTGACAGGAGGAGAGAGAGAGGAAATTATGACTCATAAACCCATCAGATCTTGTGAGAACTCATTCATTCACTAACATGAGAACAGCACAGGGGAAACTGCCCCCATGATCCAGTCATCTCCCACCAGGTCCCTCCCTTTACATGCAGCAATTATAGTTCAGATGCAATTAAGATCAGGGCACAGAGACAAACCATATCAAGTGTCTTACAAAATCGATAAATAAAAGTCAGTTTTATATATTTAAAATTCAGACCAGTAACAATCTTTTTTTAAAGAAAAGGAAATCAGAAAAGTTAACTGACAATAGCATTAAAGAGAATAACATTTCAGAGTAAATTTAACTGAAGAGGTAAAAGATGTATGCATTGAAAACTATAAAATATTGATGAAAAAATTGAAGACATAAATAAATAGCAAGATATCCTGCCTATGGCTGTGCTTTGGAAGAAGTAATTTCACTAATTGTGCATGCTATCTAAAGTGATTATATAAAGCTTCAATGCAATCGCTATCAAAATTTTCGCAGAAACTAAAAAGAAAATGTTATTCTAAAATCTATAAGGCACTAAAAAAGACCAAAAGTAACCAAAGCAATCACAAGAGATAAAAAGATAAAGCTGGAGGCATCACACTACCACATATACTGACTTCAACATATACTTTAAAGCTACAGTAACCAAATCAGCATTGTAGTGACATAAAAGTAGACACATAGAACAAAGGAACAGCATAAAGAACAAGGATTAAATCCACACACTTATAGGCTATTGATTTTCAACAAAAAGAACAAGGAAATAAATCCACACACTTATAGCCTATTGATTTCATTGGGGAATGAATAGTCTCCAATAAATGGTGCTGGGAAAACTAAATATCCACATGCAAAAGAATAAAACTAAATCCCTATATCTCACCATATTAAAAACTCAACTCCAAATAGATTACAGACTTAAATAGAAGACCCAAAGCTATAAAACTAATAGAAAAGATCATAGAGGAAACACTTCATAACATTTATCTGAGCAATGACTTTTTTTTATAAGAACTCAAAAGCACAGCCAATAAAACAAACAAACAAAAAAGATAAATAAGATTACTTCAAACTACAAAGCACAACAAAGGAAACAATGATCAGGGTAAAATATTTTATTTCTCTAGAACAAAATAAAATGTTTGCAAACTATGCATCTAATGACAAGGGATTCAGAATATCCAGAATATATAAGGAACTCAAATAATTCAATAGCAAAACAATTCAATTAGAAAGGGGCAAAAGACCTGAATAGACATTTCTCAAAAGAAGACATAGAAATGACTAATAAGTTACCTGAAAAAATGCTAAAATAATTACTAATCATAAGGGAAATTCATATTAAACTCATGATGAATATCACTTCATCCCAATTCAAATAGCTATTATAAAAAAGATAAAAAATAACAAATGTTGACAGCGCTGTGAAGAAATGAGAAATCTTGTTCACTCTTGGTGGGAATGTAAATTAGTACAGTCATTATATAAACCATGTGGAGGTTTCTCAAATCATTAAAAATTGAACTACCAGATTATTTAGCAATCTCATACTGGATATTTAGCAAAAGATAAGAAAACTAGTGTGTCATAGGGATATCTGCATTATCATGTTTATTTCAGAACTATTCACAATAGACAAGCTATGGAATCAACCTGTATGTCTGTAGATGGATGGGGTATACAAATATTGTGATATATACATGGACAAAATGAAATATTACACAGCCATTAAAGAGAAACAATTCCTGCTATTTGGGACAATATGGATGAATCAAGAATACATGAATCTAAGTAGAATAAGCAAGTTACAGAAAGAAAAATACTGCATGACTTCTCTTATATGTGGAGTCTAAAAACCATGAATACATAGAAATGGAAAGTAGAATGGTGGTTACCAGGGGCAGAGAGGAGAAAAATACAGATCAAAGGGCACAAACTTTTAGTTATTTAGGTTAAATAAGTCTAGTAATTTAATGTATAGAATTAGGACTATATTTAATAATATCATATTATATAATGGAAATGTGCTAAGAGATTAGATTTTAAATGCCCTTACCCCCCCAAACACATACCACACACACAAACACACACACATGGGGTAACTGTGGCAACAGGAATTTTAACCTGCCTATGATAATAATTTTACTATGTATATGTACATCAAAACATTGTGTTGTATGCCCTCAATATATATATATAATAAAAATATAAATAAATAGGCATATAAATGACTAAAGGTAGGAAGAGTGAGGGAGAAGTTTGAAGGTCAGAGAATGAGATAAATAGATAATAGCAACATCAGAGAGATGCTACATTGCCAGCTTTGAAAAGGGAGGAAGCAGGCATGAAGCCAGTGAATGCAAACAGCCTTCAGAACCTGGAAAATACCATAAATTAGAGTCTCCCCTGGAGCCATCAGAAAGGAATGCAGCCTTGCTGGCAACCTTGATTTTACCTCAAGAGACCAGTGCTGGATCTCTGACCTACAAAACCACAAGGTAGTAAATCTGTGTTTCTGAACCATTGAAACAAAACAAAACAAAAGGAGAAGATGAGAAAGATAAAGAGTAATTCAAAATAGTGTACAAAGCTGAACAGGAGTGCATATATTTATAAAACAAATAGTTCAAAAAAGTAGCATGAGTGTAAAAGTGATGTTAAGAACAACTGCAATAGAATATTTTGAGGAAATACGGGTAATTGTGTGTTATTTTAAATTGTTTATATAAGTTTGATGTAAATACTTCATGTTATCATTAGACATAGAAAACTAGGCTAAAGTAATTTTTTTTTGCTCAACCAATACAACAAATATCTGTCTTATATTTAAATGGAAACCATTAAAATAGACTTTCATATTAAACTTGCATTTGTAATATTTCAACCTCAAGTCAATGTTGAAAATGATTTTATTATCTTACAGGAAAATATCAGATAAATCACCAGGGAAGTCAAATAGGAAATGTTTTCATTATGGGACGTTGGCCAAAAATTGAAATTTGTAATGAATTAGTTAGATTTTTTCTAAGTTAATATGAAATAAACATAATGTGAATGATAGCACTGTGATATAAATTAGTATAGTTTAGAGCGTCCAGAAAATAACTACCTAGAAACAATTTTGCCGGTAAAAATACAACAAAGCTATTTAAAACATGGGAGTCTGTTTTTTCCTCTTGTATTCATAGGAATAGAAATGAACAAGGACAATTATTTTAAAGCCTTTTTAATATTCTAAAATTATACCATGATAATATTTGACAAATAATCAGTTGAAGTTATTTAATCTGTATGTGCAGATTTGCCCCTCCAAATTAGACTTGTTAAATCACATAAATTTGGGGCAACTTCAAATTTAGAAATTTGTCAAAGTAAATCCTGAGAAAATATATTTAGTTATACAAGATATTGAAATATATGTGCTCATTTGTTTAAAACATATTTTTATCTTTTGAGCACTTTATATAGAATGTGTGAGGATCTTTTTTTTATTTCATTTTGTCCACTGTGGAATTCTGCTTACTTATTTTATTCTAATTTTTTAATGGTTTCAATATCAAGTTTATTCTGAATATAAAATTGATTAATCTCATTTGCTGTTAATGAAATTTTGTGCTGTTTTTTGTTTCCAGCTATTTAAAATAAATAATGTGCTATGAACATTCTTGCACGTGTCTTTGGTGCTAATATTATTTCTGTGGAATTCTATTTAAAGCCAGTGTGATCTTTATGTTCAGATCAGCCCTGCAGGGGTGTTGAAGAAAATGAATAATGAGCCCAGTAAGACCCTACTAACTATGTCTCAGTTTGTCCTGCTGAAATTAACTGAAAAATGAGAAATTCCCAATAAAATTCTATGACTTTGGGGTGTTGGTCTTTATTGGTAAGAATTGACAAGCATAAAATACCTAATATACTATTCAGGATGTGAACTGAAGTTTTTTGGTAATAGCTTTATTTAAATGACTTTTTATATGATTTTACACATTGTGAAGTACTATGTAAGGAAACAAAAGGTTAATAAATTATTTCAGCATAGTATGACAATTCCAAGAGTATTTCTATAACTATAATTTGGTGAAAATCCATGGCCTATGCATTCACTATTGCAAACATCTGGATTAAAATTGAAAATGTGAACCATAACCCATACTATGCCCATATTCCAGATGTTTACTGCCACAAACGGAACAATTAAAAACTATGCATATTTGATGAAAACTTCATTTTTACCTAACTGATTTAGAGTTGTTCAACTTTTAATACATGTTAATAGACATAAATGTTATCATTTTACCATCTTTGATTTAATATTAAGTTTTTTGTATTATATAACTTGATATTTTTAAATGACAATGTTATTAACTCATAGAATACAAATTAAATGTCTAGACATAGAGAATTATAGAAGGAAACAGAAAAAATTCAACACTGATCAGAAAATATTTTAACAGGAACAGAGAGGAAGACGTCTGCTTTGCTTTGTTTTGCTTATGAAAATAAGCAAATTTCTTTCAACTAGTTTTCAACACATATAAGTATATAGCTATGCTTTCTTATTAGCATGTTTTTATTTTTGAAATGTGTGAATTTTAAAAATAGAATTTAGAGAATAACATATTGTTAATAGAACAGAATACGATTAATTTTTAGGGTATGTTACACTGAAATAACAATCATTACAAAGTAAAAAATAAATAAATAAGAAACCCAGAAAAGTATAATGAAGATAAGTCCCACTAGGCTAATTTGACATTTAAAATTTATCATGAGTAGTAATTGTTTTAAAAGAAATCTAACTTAGGAAACTGTGTATGTTTGTGCCTTAGAAAATATGGTAGAATTACAAAAAACATAGCAATTTTATGTTTAGATAATAGCTTCCAACCCTTTATTCATATAACAGGAAACATTTGTTATGACCTGCATTTTCAGAGTATCTGCTAAATGTATGCGGTTTTCTGCTTTTAATTTAAATGGAGCTTCCTTTTGAAGATAAAATTACGTTACAAATTGTTTTCTGGAGTACATTATTCTTTTCCTACCTTTTTATTTTGACCTTATTAGTTTATTTATTTATGTAATAACTATAGCTCTACTTTTATTTCGATTTTTACATGTACATTTTACATATTTTATAGTTTTATTATGAAAAAATTTTCTGATAAAGTTCATTAATTCCATGTAAGTCTGAAAACAGATTATTTCAGGCAATAGAGGTAGAGAATATAAGTGTGTAGAAAACTGCTCATGAAAATAAGATTAAGGCAGTATCACATGTTTAGAAATAAGTTATAAATTATAAGTATCTGCTAGGTTCTGACTAATACTTGAGAAGGTCTAAAAGAAAACATTCCAAGCCCTAAACAATGAAAAGTTATACTACTCTACTAGTGTCACATGTGTAGTTGAAAGTCACACAAAATTTTAAAATAGGTATAGGAAATACTGAAAGAAGAAAAGGTGTGACTTATCATTATGAATAATCCATTGGTTTATATGTAATTATTGGTGATCTATGTATGTGCTTAATTAGTTATTGATTAATTTGAACTTTGTTTGAATATCATGTGGGAAAAAACTATTTAGCAAATGTATAATAGAACCATATTTATCAGGTTTAATAGATTTCCTTTACTTCTACTGAAATCTTCTCTTTGCCTTCTCTGCAAATTGTGATATTCCTTTTTTATAATCAGTAGCCACAACAAGTTAGCTAGAGTTTCATGTTCCTTAATGCCACATAATTTTACTTTATAAATATTAATTTGAATAATCTGCACTGTAGTAAAAATGGGTACTTAGCAATAGTGACTACAAAATGTTTAAATGGTCATTTGTAAAACACTTTCTTGCTTAACAAGCACAGTTATATTTTTATTACCTATGGATAAATATGAAGTCATAGAGAAAATGTTTCTCATTATAAATATTAAAAGACTGAGGAAAGGAGAATGTTTTGGTATTAGCAGAGTAAGGATATTCATGAGTAAAAGCTTCCTGAGGCCTCTCTAGAAGCAGATGCCACCATGCTTCCAGTACAGCCTGCAGAACTGTGAGCTAATTAAACCTCATTACTTTATAATCTACCCAGCCTCAGGTATTTCTTTATAGCAGTGTGAGAAATGAATTAACACACAGAATTGGTACTGGGAGTCGGGTATTGCTATAAAGATAACTGAAAATGTGGAAGCATCTATGAAACAGGATAATGGGCAAAGATTGGAACAGTTTGGGGATCCCAGAAGAAGACAGGATAATGAGAGACTTGTTGAATGGTTTTGACCAAAATGCTGATAATCATATGGACAGTTAAGTTCAGGCTGAGGTGGTCTCAGATGGAGATGAAGAACTTACTGAGAAGTGGAGAAAAGGTCACTTTTGTTATGCTTTAGGAAAGAGCCTGGCCGTATTATGCCCCTGATCTAGGGACCTGTGGACGTTTGAACTTGAGAGTGATGATTTAGGCTAATGGGTTTCTAAGAAGAAATTTCTTCTTAGAAGAAATTATTGGTGATCTATGCATGTGCTTAATTAGTTATAATTAATTCTTCTTAGAAGAAATTTCTAAGCAGTAAAGCATTCAAGATGTGGCCTGGCTGCTTCTAACAGCCTACACGCCTATGTGTGAACAATGCAATGGCATAAAGCTGGAACTTATATTTAAAAGGGAGGCAGAGTGTAAAAGTATGGAAAATTTGCAGCCTGGCCATGTGGTAGAAAAGAAAAGTCTGTTTTCTGGGGAATATCTCAAGCAAATGGCAGAAATTTGCATAAGTAAAAAGAAGTCAAGTGCTGATAGCCAAGACAATGGGAAAAGGCCTCTAAGGCATTTCAGAGACCTTTACGTAGTCCCTCTCATCATGCACCTAGGAGTATAAAATGGTTTTCATGGGCCAGGCCCAGAGCACTTTGCCTTACACAGCCTCAGGACACTGGTCTCTGCATTCTAGCCATTACAGCTCTAGCTGTGGTTCTATGGGGTCCAGGTACAGCAAAAACTACTGCTTCAGAGAATGCAAATTGTAAGCTTTGATCATTTCCATGTGGTATTAAGACTGCGAGTATACAGAGTGCAAAAGCTGAGGCTTGGGACATTCTGCCTGGATTTCTGAGGATATATGGAATAGCCTGAGTGTCCAGGGAGAAGCGTCTTTTACGGGCAGAGCCATTATTGAGAACCTCTACTAGGATGTTGTAGAAGGGAAATGTGGGTATGGAGTCACCACATAAAGTCCCCACTGGGCACTGCCTAGTGGAGCTGTGAGAAGAAGGTCATACCATACTCTAGACCCCAGAATTGTAGATACAATTACAGCTTGTACCCATCACCTGAAAAAGCTACAGGCACTCAAATCAGCCACTGAGAGAAGCTTCTGGGGACTAAACTCTGCAAAATTATGGAAGTAGAGCTGCCAAAGGCCCTGGGAGCTCACCCCTTGCACCTGTATGTCCTGAATGTGAGACATGAAGTCAAAGGAGATTATTTTGGAGCTTTAAGATTTAATGACAGTCTGCTGCCTTCCCTTTATTTTGGTCAATTCTCCCTTTTGGAATGAGAGTATTGATTGTGCCCCCGTTGTATTTTGGGAGTAACTAAATTGTCTTTTATTTCAGAGTCTCAGAGGCAGAAGGAAATAGCCTTGTCTCAGATGAGACTTTGGAGATTGGGCTTTTGAGTTAATGCTGGAGTGAGTTGAGACTTTGGAAGATTGTTGGGAATCCTGATTGTATTTTGCAGTGTAAGAAGGACATGAGATCTGGGATGGGGCAAGAGTGGAATGATATGGTTGGGATTTGTGTTCCCATCCAAATCTCATCTCAAATTGTAATCTCTGATGTTGGAGGTCGGGGCTGGCGAGAGCTGATTGGATCTTGGGGATGGTTTCTCATGGTTTAACACCATATCCCTTGGTGCTATCATGGCAATAATGAATACTTGTGAGATCCAGTTGTTTAAACTTGTGTGGCACCTTCCTCCTCTCTCTCACATGGCAAAATAGATGGAAGTGCAAAAGGGCCTAAGTAGTTCCCTGGAACCCTTCTACAGGGGTACTAATCTCAGAGTTATGTCTTCATGATTTAATCATATGTTGTGATATAATCTGTTGTCCAGGAGAAATGATAAGGCAGATCCTGATGATGGTGAATGTTGTCTTCAAAAGTAAAGACCTCTGCATTATTTTTAAGCATAAGAAGAAAGAGCATTTCTAAATTCTAATAGGAAAGAGTAGATCACTTCTGAGGGTACAGAGGGATTAGTGGACTATCAGAATTCAAAATTTCCAAAAGAATCAACCCAAATGCTAAATCTCACGGTCTCCCTCTTTCTCAATTATAGCACTGCTCTTGGTGTAGCAGATTTGTCAGAGTTGAAAAAGCAACCTCTTTTGGAGTTCTGCTCACCTTATAATTAAGTCTGGGGCTGTCTCTCTGCTGCTTTGTCCTCTTCTGACAAGAAATGACCCTCTATTGTCATAGAGGCGAGCTGGCTTCTCTCATTAATTTCAGTTGGTGATTAGTTATCCTTACATATTTATTCTTCTTCTGGCGAAAATTTAACAATTAAATCAGTTTAGTATAAAAGGAACAATAAGTATAGCACCTGCCATAACAAAGACCACATTCCGGCTGGGCGCGGTGGCTCAAGCCTGTAATCCCAGCACTTTGGGAGGCCAAGGTGGGTGGATCACAAAGTCAAGAGATCGAGACCATCTTGGTCAACATGGTGAAAGCCCGTCTCTACTAAAAATACAAAAAATCAGCTTGGCCTGGTGGCATGTGCCTGTAATCCCAGCTACTCAGGAGGCTGAGGCAGGAGAATTGCCTGAACCCAGGAGGCGGAAGTTGCGGTGAGCCGAGATGGCGCCATTGCACTCCAGGCTGGGTAACAAGAGCGAAACTCCATCTCAAAAAAAAAAAAAAAACAAAGACCACATTCCTACCCAGATTATTGGTTACCCAGAGGCAAAGCTGCATTTTAGAGTCAGCTTCCTAGGATGGCATTCATAGAATGACCTCAGTACCAACTGTCACAGGTTGAGTTCCTGAGGAAACAAAGTATAAAGAGATTATACTCAGGAAGTTTATTGAAGGAATAGTCTCAGAACTTACACTTTTGAAGAAGTGAGAACAGTAGGATGAGCAGAAGGGGAAGTTGAACGGCAATGTAGTTGTAGCAGAGGCTGTAGCAGAACCTGTGGGAAGTCCTCTAACTTGCCTGGCTGTTCCAAATTATTCTGAGCTGATGCAAGAGGGCTGGGTTATTATTATTGGACCCAGGCTGCCCTCAAAGGCAATTCCCCTGCAAACTGTCCTAAGCCAACATTCCAAGCAACTGGGAAAATGATGTGGTGTCAAGGCAGCCTACCGTGACACTCCCTTTTAAGTAAAAGGTGCCTCTAAAACTTTTAAATGAATTCAGTAACTTATCTTAATCTTCTCATCTCTGGGCCCCAAATCCATGTCTTTATTAACTATATTATAAGGAATAAGAAACCATTTGATATTACCATTCAGGTAAGAAACTATTTTCTATTTTGGTTCATTCACCACAGAGTTTTAAAGACAGTATATACCAAAAAAATTAATTTTTATTCTGTTAAAAAAGCTTATAAATATTTTAACTCCCTGTGACATTCCAGTCCATAAAATTTTTCACCATCTTTTGTGTTCTCTGACAAATAGCACTCTCTGCTTGGAGTCTTCCCTAAGTGACTTGGTGTCATCTATTTTTTCTCTGATATTCCACAGCATGTGTCTCCCATGACTCTTATTCTGTTGAATTATACTTTATAGGTTGTGTAAAAAGTACATGTTTACTACTTTTTAAAAAGTAGGCAATGCAGAAAACTGCAAAAAAAAAAACTGTGTAGGTGAGGTGCCTCTTGCCTGTAATCCCAGTATTTTGGGAGGCCAGACAGGAAGATTGCTTGAGCCCAAAAGTAGGAGGCCAGCCTGAGTAACATAGTGGAATTTCATCCCTACAAAAAAAAAAAGGGTAAAAAATTAGCCAGGCATGGTGCCACCTGTAGTCCCAGCTACTTGGGAGGCTGAGGAAGGAGCATTGTTTGAGCTTGTGAGCTGCATCTCTGTGGTGCTCACTCAGCTGAAGCTGCTTCTAACCTTGGGGTGCTGCACCCTGAGGCTCTGTGACTACAGAAGCAGCCGCCAATGGCACGACTGTCACCTGGCCAGTCTGCAAGAGATTGCTGATTCTGGTGCCAGGAGCACTGCATGGGGTTTCCTGTGTGACCACATTCCCATGGTCTGCATCTTCCAGCTCCAAGCCCTCAGACAGAAGTTGGTGTACAGACAGCAGCTGTCGCAGCACCGAGTGTGGCACGTGGCTCTTGAGAAGACCCAGGGGTTGGAAGTGCAGCAGGATTGCCGGGAACCACCTCCTACCCCATCCCTATGTTCTGCAAGCCTGTGGGTGGCCAGTGATCAGTGGCAGTCTATTCCCAAAGCACCATGTTAAAATCTCCAGTGTTCTTCATGGGAACTGGACCATGCTAGAAGGCTCTGCTGTGTAAATGCCAGCTTCAGCAGTCTCTACAAGGCCACATTTGGCAACATGACCTCCTACCTGAAGACAAAAGAAGAGACTGTAGCAGCTCCTGGAGAAGCAGCCACAGAAGAGGAGTTCCTCACCTGTGCCCAAGGAACAGACCAAGAAGACGAGTCCGAGGAAGGCAGTCTTGAGTTGCTGATCTTGGCTGCTGGTGGTGCCTCTCACACTTGAAATAACAAGCTTCAGTCTGCATCCTGGCATCTCACTTAGGAAAGAAAAGGTGATATCAGATCCAACCAGCTCAGCCAACAGGACATTCTCCTGGGCTCTAGGACATTCTACATCACTGAGCACAGGCTCTTGCCTGGTGCCTGTGTCCCCTTCTGATTGAAGGGAAGACATGTAGGGCGCTAGCTCAACTGCAGGGACTCCAGGGTCTAGTGGAAGTGCTTGATGCACTTTATCTTCATGTTGAAGGCAATTGCTATTCCCATAACGCCCTTCATGCCTGGCATCCTCCTCCTCCAGGGAAGGTCTATAGGCAGGCGTTTGGCAGCATGATCCACATTTTCATATTGCTCTTGCCCTCTCACCTTCCTGCAATGCACTGCTCTAGCCGACCACAGCCATTGGCCACAGGGGCTGTTGAAACTCAAATAGAAGTAACCCTCCTGACCTCCCAGTTCCAGCCAGGCTTCCTGTACTCAGGAGCCTCACATGGCAAGTGGCTGCTGCCTGAGAACTGCAGAAACATGTTTCTGTTGTTGCCAGGCGCTTTGTCAGGCAGCGCTGGTGCCCTTGTTTCAGCAAGTGGGCTGTGGCTGGAAACCCAGTTTTACAGGGAAACGATCGAGGATGTTGTTGATATTTATTTCTTTGATTTGACCTTTGCACACACTGCAGAGCAGCAGGGGTATCTGAATTCCCAATCACCTATCAATAAAGATGAGCTTTTGCAACTTACAGAAAATCTTTAGCAGCAACATGTGAAACTAGTTTCAAAATATATCAGGCAAAAGAAAAAAAATCAAAAACATCTTTAAAAGTTAAAATTACTTTTTTTAAACAAATTTTTAAGTTTTTGACTCTTTTGTGATAACAGTTTAAACACAAACACATTGTACATCTGTACAAAATATTGTGTTTCATTATATTCTTATTCTATAGTCTTTTTTCTATTTTAGTTAATTATTAGTTAGAGTAATTATCTACACTTTTTTGTTAAAACGAAGACACAAAGACACACATTAACCAAGGCCTACCAGGGCCAGAAACATCAATGCTACTCCTCTACTTCCACATCTTATCTGAAAGGTCTAGGATATCACTAGGTGATGGACATTTTTCAGCACCATTATGAACTTATAGGACCACTATCATAAAGGCAGTCCATCATTGCCTGAAATGCTGACATGCTGTGCCTATTTTTATCTGACCTTGGAATTATTAGAGGCAATTTTCAGTTATTTTAAATAGATTTAAGAAAAAAAATGTGATCTTCAGGGGATTTTCAATGAGCTTTTAAATAATTGATGCTTATAACTAACATGAAATAAATAGATGTTTCAAATGCAAAATTAAAAGTCATGTTATTAAGAATAGCTCTTAGTTACTCATGTTTATTTTTCTCCTCATGAATCCATTTATTGCATTTATAAATAAAAGTTGAATTTAGTGATTGGAAAAGAGAAAAATGTATCAGCCCAACAATAAAATTTTGATAAGTAGATTTGACTTTTATTATTTTAAGGAATATGTTTTCCAGCTTCATTTTGATGTTATAATGCATAGTGATAAAGTATAAAGCCATTATGAGGAAATGTTAAAGAGAAAATGAAAAACGTACAGTTCTTAAAATGGAAATGCTCAAATCAAAAGTTCAAAAGTTCATGTACAATGTTTCCAAACTACTTAGAAATACAGAAATTATAAAGATAAGACATAGAGGAAGATACACCTATCCATAAAGCTTTTCTAATAGAATTCATACATTTCAATATTTATAATTAAAAACAAGTTTATATAAAGTCACTTGAGAGAACTCTGAATGTGGAGTTCTCCCATGGAAGAGATTTCTCCCTTCTATCCATATTAATCTCTTTTAAAAATGGGCACTTGTCCTCACCCTTTGTTTGAGCCATATAGCAGTGTGAAAGCTTTGTTGCTCAGATATTTCTTCCATCAGACATCTAAGTTGATTTCTCTTAAGTTCTGCATTTAATAAAGTCCTAAGATACGGACACAATTTCATCAATGTCTGTGCTACTTTATAACAAAGATGTTCTTTACTCCAGTTTCCAAAATTTTTTTCTCATTTTCATCTGAGTATTCATCAGAATAGCCTTTAATTCTGCTGTTTCTACCACTATTTTGGTCACAACCTTGTAAGGAATCTCTAGAAAGTTCCAGATTTTTTTTAAAATTTTCTTTTTTTTTTTAAATTGCATTTTAGGTTTTGGGGTACATGTGCCGAACATGCAAGATAGTTGCATAGGTACACACGTGGCAGTGTGATTTGCTGTCTTCCTCCCCTTCACCCACATCTGGCATTTCTCCACATGCCATCCCTCTCCAGCTTCCCCCCCGTCCCTCCCCTATTCCCCCCAATCGACCGCAGTGTGTAGTGCTCCCCTCCCTGTGTCCATGGGTTCTCATTGTTCATCACCCGCCGGTGAGTGAGAACATGCGGTATTTCATTTTCCAGCATTTTTCTACAGGTCTCTTCTTCAGAGCTGTCACTAGAATTGCCAGTTGCCCTCAATGCTTAATTTATAGCAATACAAGCTTTTTCTAGCCCACTCCTTCAAATTTTTCTAGCTTCTACACATAACCCAATTCCAAAGGCAGTTTCACATTTCTAGGTATGTGTTATAAAAACAACCTCACTTCTGGTATCAATTTTATGTCTTATACCATTTTCTGCTGCTATATAAGAATTTCTAAGACTGGCTAATGAATAAAGAAAAGACACTGAGTTTGGCTTCTGGTTCTGAAAGCTAGGAATTCCAAGAGTGTGGTGTTGGTATTTTATGAGATGCCACAATCTTGGATATATGCAGTCTTCTTGTGTTATTATTTCATGACAGAAGGGCAAGTGAAAATCAGGGTTGAACTTATCCTTTTATCAGAAGCCCACTCCTGTGATAGCCTACTCCTGCAATAATTGCATTAATCCATGTTTGAGATCAGAGCCCTTATGACTTAATCACCTTTTAAAAGCCCTGTCTCTTAACACTGTTGCAATGGGAATTAAATTTCACAGTGAGTTTTGAAGGGGGCACTTAAACCATAGCAACCACTCTCACCACTAAACATTAGTGTACCTCCTGCCCAGTCCTTCATTTTTGTTTAAACTATCCTCACTTTCTAGAGTATCTCATGTGGTAACGTTATTTAAATATCATCTATTTGCTAACCCCTACATCTGCTTGAAATCTTGGTACAGATATCCTTTGCCTACTTGACATCTGCAATTGTATAACTGTAAGCACCCCAAACACAACACATGCAAAACTGAGTTCTTAACATCCTCTCCAAGATCTATCCTTCCTTCAGTTGGCCCCATGTCAATAAATGTCAATTGTGTGCTTTTATTTGCTCAGCAATAAATCCTTGCATAATTCTATGCTCCTCTTTTTCTTCTCTCTCAGTTTCACATATAGTCTTCCAAGAAGTGCTTTTAGCTTTGCCTTGATACCACATGTTGCCACCTCCAGTCACCAGTTTGGTCCCAGACACAATTATCTCTCCCCTAGGATACTACTGTGATCATTTTTGCCTTTATTTATTTATTTATTTTGAGACACAGTTTCGGTCGTGTCCTTCAGGCTGCAGTGTAGTGGTGCGATCTCAGCTCACTGCAACCTCCACCTCCCAGGTTCCAGTTATCCTCCCACCTCAGCCTCCCAAGTAGCTGGGATTACAGGGATGCACCACCACAACTGGCTACTTTTTGTATTTTTAGTAGAGATAGAGTTTTGCGTTGTTTGCCAGGCTGCTCTTGTACTCCTGACCTCAAGTGATCTCCCTGCCTTGGCCTCCCAAACGTCTTTACCTTTTAATAGCATCATCCTGTACACTGTTCTGAGAGACTTAATACCTGTTTTTTCCTCCTTCAGACCAAGTAATTCTGTTCAAATGAATGTCTAGTCATATCATTTCTCAGCTGAACACATTCCTTCAACAACTTTAATTCCTGCTCGGAGTAAAGCCCATGGGCCTATCATAAAGACTCTCCATCAGTGCCCTCACTTGGTCTCCTACGTGGCTTCACATTTTCTTTCCTCACTCTACTTCATTCACATTGGACTTGTTGTTTTCTCTTGTATATTCCAAGCTGGATCCCAAATGCAGATTGTTTAAACTATTGATCTTTTAACATGCTTTCCCCAGATACTTCTGAGATTACTTTATTCATCTTTTTCCCACCAGAAAACATTTCAGTTATGCAGCATTAATACATCCACTAGGCATAGTAAGCACAATACTCAGGGAACGTGATATATTTAAAGTCCTTCAAAAGTATTTTAATTTCCTTTAATAGCAAAAAAAATAAAATTTTATGTTAAATACAATCTTTTAATATGTAATAGTAATATTTTATTTTTATATCAATATAGTTATGATATATAAATATACATCCATATCCATATATAAATATCTATGTGCATATGTGTTTTAATGGAGCTATTTAATAGAGAAAGAGCCCAGAAATTGCCTCGTCAATGCAAAGGTCAGAATGTGGTCATGCAGCAGTGTTTGCTTTGGCAATCTGATGTAAAATTTCCGCACCCTAACTCAACATTTTATAGTTTCCTTCCCTGCTACGTTCCCTCTGGCTTTCCTTTAGCACTATTACTTCTTCTACTAGTAGAATACAAATTTTACATGGAAACATATTTTGTATGATTTGTTTATTGTTTGTCCAACATGTAGAAAAATACCTGGCCTATAGTAACAAAGGTACATATTCAGTGAATGAATGGATATTTTAACTTGCTTAAAAAATGCCCACATAACACATATTTTGGTTGGCGTACTATTATACTATTTTATTTTCTTTTGTTTATTGTCTAACACACTTATATATTATTTCCATTTATTTGTGCACTGTTTATCAGCTTATTTGCATAATGTGATGTCATGTCACTTACTTATAACTCAGGTGTGGTCAGAATTTCAAAAGAAATAAAAAGTTTTTTAATGCTTTTTAATATGTAACAAGAACAAAAGTATTACAAGTAAGAACAAAATGTACAATCTTCCTTATCACTATTGATGTAAGTTTTTACTTTTCAGAGTTTATTTGTTTCTAGGGAGGTGGAAGGGCATTTCAAAAATATGCATCCAATAAGCCTTTAATTAGAAACTACTGCCTGTAACATCAAATTTAATTTTTATATTGTGTCAGCAATAACATTTATCTAAAGTACAAACTGTAAGACCAATGCTATGGATATCACATAAACAAATGACTTTCTGTGTTGAATTTTTGGTTGTTTACCATTACTTTGGTTTCTTGTTACATGAGAAATGCAAACTGAGTTTCAAGTATCTGCTGAATATGTAATGTGGTTTTTATAGCAAAATATGTGTTCCAATTTGGATTTGAGAATGAAGTTTGAGGACTTCCCTGTGTTCTTTCTCTTCTTTTTTTTGTCCATTTGGTATTTGTTTTTGCAGCAAAGTCAATTAGTATTACATTTTTAAGTAAGAATTGGCTTGTTTGCCCTCTCTACTACTATTCATGTACATCCTCTGAGCTACCAGAATCAAAGGCGTTTGTACTGACTTGCCAGGTCCAGTTACCAAAGTCCCGTATTGGTATCTTGGCCAATGGTAGTACCCTTCTAGGCAGCTGGATGTGCTTCTGCTCTTACTGTGCTCCCCTCCATCTTGTCCACACTGGTACCATCTAATTCTTTTCCTACATGATCTTTCTGGTGACTATCTGGGTCATTCCAAATAATCTAATGTATGCCAATATTTAAGAATTTAATGTATTGTAATTTTAGTATGTTAATATATTAATAATTTATTCAAAATGCTGAAGTTTGAATGTTATTTGTTTCTATAGGTTAAGAAGACAAAAAATCTTAATAATGCTGTATTATATACTTGAAATTCACTAAACAAAAAAAAAATGTTGATCTTAAGTGTTCTCACCACATATCCACAAAAGTCATAAGTATGGTATGTGAAGTCATGGATATGTTAATTAGCTTAATTATGGCAATCATTTCATGATGTATACAAATGTATAGGAAAACAAAACATTGTATACATTAAATATATGCAACTTTTGTTTGTCAAGCATACCTCAATAAATGTAGAAAAAATGTTTTAGGAGGGAAAGCATTCACTATTATAATCATACAGTCTTATTTAAAAAAAAAACACTTTTTTTCCTGTGCATATACAAATACCAAATATATTCTTGTAAAACATAAAATACTCTTTTTATAATTTGATTTAACTTTAGAAAAAGTTATGTAGGTACATATGTACACATATTTTCATTATTAGAGTATATGTGCTTTACATGCCTTTCAACAGTATCACTACTTTGTTGAATCACTTTTGACTTTATTGAACTGACCTAAGTGACTAAGGAATATTATTAGGAGTATTATTTCAGTGTATTACTTTCACCCTCATTTGTTAGAATGAGATATTATGTGAAGAACTTTGTTAAATAAAATAGGTGACATATGTGTGTTGATGCTCCTTTGTAAATGTAATATTTTCTGAGAAATTTAATAAATTGAGAAAATCTGACTGGGTCACAAATAATAGATGTAAGTATATTTAGAGATCATATTCTGATGTTAAATTTCTCATAAGATTTGTCTTCTTGCTCAGGTTTAAATATGTTAGAATTCTAGGCATTAAAATAAAAGATGAGAAAGGAAGTTTTATAGTATTGGGAGCTAGAACCTCAAGGTTATTTGTGTTTAAAGCCTAGGCCATTACCAGTGGGAATTTCATCAGCATCATCACATTGACAGTTATTGATTTTCTCTCCCTCCTTTTCTCTCATTCCCTCTGTTTCTCTTATTTTCTGTCTATGTATGTATACATATTTATGACTATGCCATCTATATAATTATTTCATGTTTATTATATATAGGGCGACAATGTATGAAAGAGAAATTATGAGATAAAACCTTTTATTTTGATGAGTTCAGAAACTGATTGCAAGTTCTACAGGATGGGAACAAAAGTGCAGAACAAAGCACTATTCACAGTAGCTAAGATATGGAATCAATCTAAATGCCCATTTACAGATGAATGAATAAAAAATGTAATCTATATTAAAAAGTGGAATACTGTTCAGCCATAAAACAAAATGAAATCTTGTCATTTGCAGTACAGGGATAAACTTATAGGCTATTATGTTAAGTGAAAAAAGCCAGGAACAGAAAGACCAACACTGCCTGATCTCATTTATATGTGGAATCTACAAAACATGATTTTACAGAAGTAGAGAGTAGAATAGTAGTTACAAGAGATAAGGAGGGGAGAGGGTTTGCCAATGATTATAAAATTACACTTAGGAAGAATATTTTTAGTGTTACACAGAAGGATGACTATAGCAATGTGTATATTTCAAGAAAGTTAGAAGAAAACATGTTGAATGCTGTCACCAAAAAGAAATAATAAATGTTTAAAGTAATGGCTATGGCAATTACCAGAATTTGATCATTATATTATGTATACATGCAATGACTATCACAATGGACTGAATAAATATGTATAATTATTATGAGTTGATTATAAATATTAAAATAAATTTTAAAATAAATAAAAATTATAGACAAATATAATTACTAGCTCTCCTCTTGATCAAATTTCAATAATCATAATCAGCATTCAGTTCTGTTTAATATCTCTCAAAAAAGATTTGAGTATCAATAATACATTATATTACAAAGTGTTAACACCAAAGAGATTTGACAATTTAATCAGAAAAGTGTCTTATGCATTTGGAAGCTTCAACTAATCTGATTCATCAAGTGAAGCAAATCAAAGTAGTAACAATAAAAGAAAAAAGTTAAAAATATGTATAATTTATATAACATAAAAATGTTGGGCCATGTAAAACAACAAACTGGAAAAATATATTAATTCATGTGTTTTCAGCACAGAGTAAAACTTCCTCAGGTAAAGTAAAAGCTGACTTTATTTTTTTTCTATTTCATTTTCTTGTTTACTTTGATGTGTTAGTATGAAAGTAAAAATAAGACATCTGTTTATAGGCTACTCTCTGACTATGTGGTTTATGAGAATGTCCCTATTTCTTTATTGGATTTTATATTCATGTGGCATTTGGGTTTTGAAAATGTGCAGAATCTGGTAGTAAAGCAATGCAATAATTAAATTGCAGTATTTTTATTTAACACAATCATGTAAGGCCCTAGTAAGGGGAAGAGGCTAGGCAAGTAGTTCTCAAACTTGGGATGATTTTGTTCCCAGAAGACATATGGAATGTCGGGAGATATTTTTGATTGCCATGACTGGGAATTTCTACTTCATCTAATTGGTAGCAAGCAGGGATAACAATGCACAAAATGGTTCTCACAACAAAGAATTATATGACCTCAAATCTCAATAATGTTAAGGTTAAGAAACAAAGGTCTAGGCAATATATAAGCAGTAAAGCACAAATTAATATTTTTTTCTGAACAAAAAAAGGACCAGCTTTTCTCCTTAAATTAAATATGGTGGTGAAAATAAGACTAATATAACAACATATTTCCCCATCCTGAATCACTTATAAATAAAACTTAACCTTGAATATTTAAATAAGTGATATAAAAAAATTATCATATATATTTTTAAATGTTTAAAAATATACTACTAAATTTGGTTGTTATATCATTAACCTAATTTAGACAAGTAATAGAAGGATTTTTCTATGGTTTCTAAAAAACCACAAATTTATTCTAAGAAAATAATAATATTAAGAGGATGTGAAATATATGCACTGACAACATATTGATTACGGATTTTCCTCCTTTTTTAATTTTTATTTTTAAGATGGAGTCTTGCTCTGTTGCCCAAGCTGGAGTGCAGTGGTGCGAGTTTGGCTCACAGCAACCTCTGCCTCCCAGGTTCAAGTGAGTCTCCTGCCTCAGCCTCCTCAGTAGCTGAGATTACAGGCATACACCACCATGCCCAGCTAAGTTTTGTGTTTTTAGTAGACACCAGGTTTCACCATGTTGGCCAGGCTGGTCTTGAGCTCCCAAACTCAAGTGATCTGCCCACCTCAGCCTCCCAAAGCACTGGGATTACAAGTGAGTGCTCCTGCACCTGCCCTTGATTACTGATCTTCTAAATGCATTTCAATTGAAAATTTTGGATGATATTTTATTTATATTCAAAAAAATGCAAATGTTTAACTAAAAATAGTATTCTGGATACAAATCTGAATAACTGTCATTAGCTTATATCAGGTTTTATTAATATTTTATTAATAATTAACAAGAAGATATTACACTAACAAATGGAAATATGTATTGATATCAAATAAATATGTCATTAATTACAAACCTACACTCTCTTAGACAAAGTTAGGTAATCACTTGAATGGTGCTTGGGGTTTTAAGAAAAGACTTGTTCAAATACTCCTCCTCAGTCATTAATTATAGCAATATTCAGTTTTACCAAAATTTAAATTATATTCTATTGAATGTAAAAACAAAGCAAACATAATTTTCCTTCAATAAATTGTAAGAAAATATTTTCTGTTTGACAATAAACTTCCAATGATGAAAATTAAGATAAATTCACCAACCAGATGTACTCAGATAATTTTAATTATTTCAATAAAATACTATTTAAAATTGCTTTTGGCATGCATATTTCCAGTTTTAGAAAAAAGAATTAACACTATATATATATATATATATCTATATATATCTTTAACGTGTTTAGTATAACATACATATTGTTAAAGTAGATCTTAATTTTATTATATATTAATCTTTTAGGGTCTTACATTTTGAATATGATGACACATTTTCAATTAATTTTTTCAAATACCTTAGATACTAGTATTCATAAATTATTTGCCAGTAAATATGAGATTTTCTATACCTCATTAATATTACATGTGTTTATCTAAAAAACATAATTCTTTGGAATGTGTGTTTGTGGTTACATTCACATGTTTATACCCGTATATGTGTGTTAATCTTACAGATTGGATTTTACCTGAGAGTTGGGTGTGTGGGTGTGGGTGTGGGTGTGTGAGGGGATTTGGGGTGTGTGTAAAAAAGAAAGAAAATGTTTGTGTGTGTGTAAATAGTTCTGTGATGGATTAAATTTAATTTACACGATTACTTCTCTTAAAAATGTTTCTAGTTAATGTAGCACTTAACTATACAAAAATATGCTAAAAGCCATTTTAATGATGTATCTGTATTGTCTAATGTAGAAAACAAAATTGTTCTTCTTACAATATGTAGGCTGAACTATTCTGATGTTAATGCATAGAGACATTATGCCACCTGAATTTCTCAGCTTTAGAGATCCCTGTCTCTCAGTTTCAGCGTCAGGCTTCCAACCCTATTTCCTTTAAGTTTTCCTTCCTAAAGTAAAATATTTGAACCTCATACTAAGTGAGAACATCTCACCTTGTACATCACAGGAAGACATATTTTACATGAAGTTGGAAGATGTAGGAGGAAAGACATTAGTGTGGTTTGGAGTCTTAGAAATAATTGTGCTCCACTGATTTATTTCAAGCTGATTTGTAAGTATTTTGAATCTATCTGAAACAACTCTTACTTAAAATATGTATGGTAATGGATGCTAATTCCATTTAAAATCATGACCAGTAAAAAATTAATGTAACTATATTATTATAAAATTCTTACATTTAGCTGTGTTAGAGACCATTGGAATGAAAGTTTTTATTTATTTTGGGTTGACTACTAAACAAATAAAATTTCTGTCTACCATATTCTATATATTCATTTGTTATACCAAATGTCTAGGGGGAGATTATCTCTAAACTACAATCATACATGTAGAATATTTTTCTTATGTTTCCAAAAAAGCCAGGTATTAAAAATAAGTAAGCAACGAACATATTCCCCAAAGAAAATTAGCTTTTGCTATATAGAATCACAAACCATTATATAACTTCCCAACTTTTACTTAGAAGTGCAAAATGGAACAAAATGGGGAAAAAAAATGACCCGGATATTTCTGTATTTTGTCAAACGCATATTGGTACTGTATGTAGATGTGCATGTTTTCATTTAAATATGATTAAGTCTTCTTGTGGATGAAAGAATAGCTATTTCTGAACACAATGTAAAATCCTAGGACTGGGACAAAATTGTTTCTCATAATTTTACCTTTAACTTCTAGTGATGTTCTGCACAAAAATAGATTTTATTAATCAAATCCTTTTTTGTCATAGGTATATTCTTCATCTGTCTGTACTGCAACCATACCAATTCTGGCACGTACCATTTCACCCACTGGTTTCTGTGAAAACCTCATACTTAACTTGTCTTTGATCTTAATAGAAAAAATAGAATGAAATATAGTCATCATATTACATTAAATGAAACCTGGATCTTGCATTTATGAGTCCCTAACGCCACTGATGTGCCAAGAGCAAAGTATGGTAGTGGTCGGCCTCAGGTTCAGACAATAAAGAGTTGTGCTGTTTGTAGAAATTTATAAATAATAATGATTATAATTCAGACTGGGTATAACCTCATGCATCAATAATTCAAAATGATAGCACAAAATCACTTACATTATGAATGTTCCACAATGCAAATTTATCTCTATAAATTTGCCAATCCATATTAATACTGAAGGCCTCATAAAACAGAACTCATAATTAAATGTTTAATTTTCCTCTCTCTTTTGGTGCTTACCAGCTTAAAAGAATATGGATAACTAGGTAGATAGGTAGATAGACAATAGATAGTCAGACATAAATAAATATATATATGTTAGTCAATTAGATTCGGCTCTTAATGGGAATATTTATGCTTTGAGAGACAATCCTTAAGAGTATACTAATACACACACACACACACACACACGTTCACACACACACCCTTATACAATGAACACAAATTATTCTCAGGTGACTTACATTTTTTCAAGAGGAAAAAAATTAGAATTTTAAGAAGAAGCTCCTCTTGAAGAGAGAGCACCTAAAAAAGGAACACCATTCATACTATGGGATGTAGAAGACATGGACAGAACACTCATTTAAAATGCTGAACAAACATATAATAAATAAAGAATGTAAAAGAAAATTTAAGGGTGGGCTGCAAAAAAAAAGTTTTTATTAACATTATACAAATAAACTAGAGTTACATTAGGTAACAAAAAGAGTCCATTTAAAACACAAATATATTCACAGGCCGCTTTCTACTTTCTATATTTCATCATAATAGTTAAAAAACCAAATATATCCATTTTTCAATCTAACAACAATATAACTTTTTCTTATATAAGAAAAAGTATGCAGTTATGTTGATTTGAGCCTATATACTAGGAACATATGTTTATGATAGTAAATATTGTCATAGATACGGTTTCAGGAGAGTTGGTAATCTATTTTTTCTTATGTTTAAACTGGGTGAGAAGTATTAGATACAAGATGAGGTTGGATCAATGGTAGTTGTATTGTGCTGATAGTAGCTAATACATTCTTCTAACCAATATAATATGGAGTTAAAAAAAGAAAAAGCCAAATCAGTTTTGTAGTGAGGCAATTCTGCCAAAAATAATAACATTAGGGATATCTGAATGTTTCCAGTAATAGACAGCTTTGGGGCCAATATATTCTCACTTTGAATGTACATTAGGTTCAACTGAGAGTTTTCATATATATACATGGCACACACATGCACAATTCAGCATGTTGGTCAGGCTGGTTTCGAACTCCTGACCTCAAGCGATCCACCTGCCTCAGCCTCCCAAAGTGCTAAGATTGCAGATGTAAGCCGCTAAACCTAGACTTCACTTTTACATGTATGTGTGTGTATATATATATATGTGTGTGTGTGTGTGTGTGGTGTGTGTGTGTATATATATGTATGTGTGTGTGTGTGTGTGTGTGTGTGTGTATACGTATAAAACTTCTTACCATTGCCAGTCAAGTATAATGAGGAATCAAACTATGGAAACACTATTTAAGATACTGCATCAGGGAAATAATTCTCTCTGAAATCTAGTTTTACAAAACAAACACCATTTTCTATAATGTGTAGGGCTGCAAAACATTTTACAATTTTTACATCCTTCATAATTTAAAAAGACTGTTCATAAAAACCTTGTAATTTAATCAGTTCAGGGAAATACACTAGTACATAACCAGACACTTAATTGATGTCTATATAAAAATGTCTGCTAATTCTATTTCAGAATTTACTATACCTCCATAATCTTTGAAATATCTCTGTTCCCTGATTCAATTAGAATTTAGCATTTCAGACTTGATTATGAAAATATTTTATAGCTATTTATAGTGCTTAAAATATATGAGAAAAATAGGATGCTTTAAAAGTATGACTTCTGATTACTCTCTTATATCTATAAAAACAACACTAAGTTTCTTACTTCAGGTAATTTAAATTGGGTGTGCATGTGTGTGAATTCATTTCATTTTTTAATCTTTAGTACAACACATTATTTATACAGCATTCACATACCTACTTTGATGGTTATATATTGATGACTTAACTTTTCACCCTAGATGACACTGTTACATAAGCTCACTACATTTAAAACCAGCCCAATGACACTAAATACTAAAGCAAAATTCTAAGACTACAAATTAACTCATGGAGGGTCTTTATGGAATGATCCGGCCTAGATATAAGAAAGTGATTTACGAAAAAGATACATTGTTAAAAGTGTACACAAATCAGACATTCAACAATATATGTAAAAGTGAAGTCCAGGCGTGGTGGCTTATATCTGTAATCTTACCAATTTGGGAGTCTGAGGCAGGTGGATCACTTGAGGTCAGGAGTTGGAAACCAGCCTGACCAACACGATGAAACCCCATCTCTACTAAAAATAAAAAAATAAAAATAAATAAATTAACCTGGCATTGTAGTGGGCACCTGTAATCCCACCTACCTGGGAGGCTTAGGCAGGAGAATTGCTTGAATCCTGGAAGCAGAGGTTTCAGTGAGCCTAGATCTCACCACTGCACTTCAGCCTGGGCAACAGAGTGAGACTCCATCTCAAAAAAAAAAAGAAAAAAAAAGAGAGAGAGAGAGAAATAAAAGAAACACTATCTTTACTCAAGATATTTTTACTCAAAGAAAGTATGTTCTTTCAGTGTATGCTTCTTTGTTGTACACATGCTTTCTTATTTTCACCTGATGAGATCAATGCTTTATAGCACTTTTGGTCTGTCTCTCTATCAAAACTATTCATTTGAAAAGTGTCTGGGGTCCATGACTTACACTCAGTTGTGAATATGATCTCCTGATAATTACATAGTCTTGCAGCAGAAAAACCACTTTGAAGATCATCTTGTTCAACTGAGCATCTTCTATCTCTTAGGCATGAACTTCAAAGCCAGAAACATAAATCAAATTTACCTCCTGCAGGAGTATTTTGATTTAGGCTAAATTAACCTAAATTGTATTAAGAAAGAGAATAAAAAGCACAATGTTTACTTTATAATTTGTTTTGTGTAAGATGTGCATAGAAAGGAAGTTTCCTTTTTTTTTAAAAGCTGTCTTCAGTATTAAACTGTATGAAGATATCTGGCAAAAATAAAAAATAACACATGAACAAAAATATTGTAAAAAGTATAAAATAAATCAGCCCAGTTTAATTCACGTATCAACTTCATTTTTAGTTTTTAAAGAACAAAAAACCATCGCTTCATTAATTCAGAGGAGTTAGCAGTTGTATTTTTATTGAGATGTACAACATATGCTTAGGAAAAATAGAATGAAATATAGTAATCATATTAAATTAAATTAAACCTGGATCTTGCATTTATGAGGCAACTAGTGTGCCAAAAGTGAAGTGTGGTAGTGGTCTGCCTCAGGTTCAGACATAAAAAGGTGGGCTGTCTGTAGAAATTAATAAATAATAATCATCAAAATTCAGACTCCTGGGTATAACCCCACGCATCAATTCAAAACAATAGCAGTCAAAAGTTTCATCACCTGCATTTCATTCCTACCATTGTTATTGTTCATCTTATTTCATAGTTATTGCTAAAAAATGTCTATAGAGGAGCTGGTGTAAACAGTATTTTGCTATGCAGGGGACGCACCATAGGAACTCTACTTTTTTACATTTGTTTTTACCACTTTCTCACTCCTTCCCCTGAACTTTCTACCCATCAAAAGCTGCAGAAAGTTTCTCAGTTGGAATGTCATTCCACAAGAACATTTTCTGCTTGACTAAGGCACTGGACTCTTCTACATAACTATGCCATCTTCAGTTAACATCATTCATTTCCAATTTACCTAATGTATGGTGGCTTGGTTATGTTTGTACAAATCTTAATTTTTCATAACTGTAAATCAAGATGGGGAAATAATTTGTATATTACAATCTCTGTCTCCCCATAGAATCTACATTTTTTACACATTTTGTACATTTGATACTCATTAATTTAACAAATATTTATTGAGGACATTGTATGCTTTAGAATTTCAGGTGAAAGAGACAAAAAATAATATGATCCCCATCCAGAAAGATAGAATAGTGCTGGTAATAGTAAATTTTGTGAAAAGCATTCTAAAAAAATTATTTTACTAACTCCTCCCAACACTGGGAACTATGTACAATTACATCATTTTTGAAGTTAAGACAATGAGAACAGGAGTTGTGTTACCTGTCAGTGATGCCAAAGTATAAGGCAAACTCAGCATTTTATAATTTTATCCTAGATACATGTAATTGTAAAAACAAGACTAGCAATAGATAAAAGGTGGGAAAACTATATATTTTTTTCTAGAATTGTGCATATAGTATTTATCTGCTTGAGGAAATATTTTGAACATGGCTTATTTAAGTGAAATTTAATCTTAACTTTATTATATTAGTTCCTGTTTCTCCTTGTCTTGAATGCTAAGAATTTTCTCTTTTTAAATATGACTTGATCTATAAGGCATGACATTCCTGAAAAAATGTATTATTTGATTGTCTAATTACTTGAGGTTATAATTAAAAATGACTTTAAACTCTTTTCTTTATAGACAAAAGGGACTTTTGTTCTGCTTGCTATTTCAACAATATGCAAATATGTTTTTCATTAAAAAATATTAGCAAAACTTCATAAGCATTTTAAATAACAAAAGATCAACATTAACAGAAAAAATATTAGGCATTAAAATTCCATTGTATATACTTATTCCTGTGATTCCTGATGAATGATGTTTTATAGAGTTTAGAAATTCTGAAAATAAACAGTGGCTGAAGGAACACAGCAAATGGGACATTAACACAGGACATCACCTCAAGAAGCTCATCCTCAAAAAACAAAAGTCAGATTTCAAGGCTTAAAAGATAAATGAATTTATTTGGATTCAAATCAAACCACAGTAAAAAATAAACTTTATTTTAGGAAATACCTTTTGAAATGTTCTAAGCATAGCCACTTAACCTCTTTAAAATAGCATTAGCAGAGAGACCATGTTTTTTTAGTATGCAATTAAGGTATGACTCATTGTTCACTCAGAAAAGTGCAGATTTCACACAATTCCATTTTAAAATCATTGTCTACATTTTTCCATCTTAAAATATAAATCATTTCAACGTGACCTAAAAAGATGAACACTCAGAATATGTCTTGGACTTTCAAAACAATATTTTTTTTCTGAGAATGATTTATTTTTACTTTAGGTTTCTTTCAAATACATACAAAAGTAATCTGTAGATTCTTGTTATGAATATCAAATAGAAACTTTAATAAGGCTTCCATTAAATAATTTGTTCTAAATATTATTGATGTCACAAATTTTAAAAATGTGGACCTCATGTATTCTCTACATTTTAGGATTGCTCAACTATTAAAACTAACCCAGAAAATGGAAGATGGGCAGGTCAAAGCTGTCTCTCTTTTTTTTTTCCTCTTTGCCACACCTATTTTTCTCATATTTTTTTAGGGTCAAGTTTCTGCTAGTTTTGATATATACTTTTAATACACCATTCAGAAAAAGGGCACTGTTTCACCTCCAGTCAGTAGCATTTTTATCAAGAATAAGTATGTGTGGATCCATCTAACAGGTTCTATCAGCCCCAAATGTGTTTCCTATTACAAGTTTCATACCTCTGAATAGTATGTGAGTCCTACTGTTTTCAATGATAATATATTAAATTTTTATTTCTATGTCAGGAAGAAACAATTTACACCAAACCAAATGAACTCATCCCAAATTCTATTATTATTATTATTATTATTATTATTATTATTATTATTACTTTGAGAAAGTTTCCCTCTTCTCCCCCAGGCTGGAGTACAATGGCAAGACCTCAGTTCACTGCAACCTCTGCCTTCTGGGTTCAAACAATTATCCTGCCTCAGCCTCCCAAGTAGCTGGGTTTACAGGCATGTGCCACCACCCCTGGCTAATTTCTGTGTTGTTTCTTTCTTTAGTAGAGTTGGGGTTTCACCAGGCTGGTCAGGCTGGTCTCGAACTCCTGACCTCAAGTGATCTGCCTGCTTTGGCCTCCCAAAGTGCTAGGATTACAGATGTGAGCCAGTGTCCCTGGCCCCGAAATGTTATTATTAAAAGAACTTTTTGTTGTGTTCATAAGTCAACTATATTTTCTCCAACAGCATAGGGAATTTTTTTCCTATGAATTTTTTCAACAGTAACTACAAGCAAAATTAATCGTTAAGTATATTGGCTCTTCTGTTGAGTTTTATATTATTGTGAGTCAAATAGAGAGAGTGAGGGAAAAAAACAAAGAAAATGAGGAGGAATCCAAAGATTTTTGAGGGAGAGATTTGTGTTCTGGACTTTTTCTGTTATTAAAGAGAAGGATGAACAATAATGCTTCAATGGTTTTCTAATGTAAATTAGTATTTTTGCCAACACAGTCAACCCATCTATGCCATTCAAAAGACACAGGAAGAGCCCCAAAATTCAGATAATTAGAGATGAAATAAATAATTTTCGTAATTCTCTATTATGTAGCATTTTGGATAACTGATGTTCATTTATAGTAACTGCGCAACCATGTAGTCTTAATTAAAAATAAGTTGATACACATGTTGGGGGACATAGAATGCTCTAATTTTTATAAATGTATCTTTAAAAAGAAAAGTTTGAAGAACTTGGAAAATTCAAGCTTTCCAAATTCTGATAGGTAGGCAATGTTTATATTGCCTTAAACTTTACTGACTTTTTGTCCATGTTTAAGATACAGACTATCACCGCAATTCTCCTGTTATCACGGAGAGTTTCATATTAGAAATTCACATAATTCAGGAGAAAGAGGCACCACAGAAAGGTGAGTTGATATTACACAGTGGATTTTCCCTTAGAAGATTTGCTGACTCGGGAATAGGTTAAGATACTGAAGAGCCAGGCAAAGGGCCTGGAGGGAAAATGACTAAAAAGAATCCAAGAAACCAGCAATGTTCATGTGTGTTTGGTCTCATGAGGACTTTAATCACTTCATTCTTAATTCCTCAAACACTGTAACTAGGTTAGTTCATATTTTAGTACATTTATATAGGATTTAAGTAACAATAAGACCTATGGTTGTAACTGTAGAAATATGAAATAAAATATTCCTCAATAGTACATATTAGGAATATTCTAATTATCTAAATGATTATTTTTTCAGTGTGACCAGTGGATTACCAGACCACACTTGCTTCTGAATGGCCATGGGGTCTTAATTTATCACAAAAACTTCCTTCAGTATCAATTTATTGATTATATACTACAAATTTCAATGTTAGTAAAATGCTTTAAAACAACCATATACAAATGAAAGTCATTTTTATTTTGATTATTATTAAGATACAACTGTATGGTCTAGGTACATCTCTAAACAGGTGAAGATACAAGTATCACATTATGCAGAGCCTTAGTATTCAGTATATTTCAAGATTAAAACATAGTTATAGAACCGTCTCTAAACATATGCAGATACTAATATCACATTATGCAGAACCTTATTATTAGCATCATCCAAAACTAATACATAGTTATATAATCTTTTTCTTTAAAACAGTTTAAGAAAGTTCTACTTAAATTTTCTGGACCTTCCCAAATAATTTATTTTATTTTAGAGACTTTGAAATTTCTTCACTTTTCATGGTTTGCTGAATAATTATTGTGTTATTAAAGGTTTTCAATATATCTGTTATTTGAAATAGACCTTATTATTTTGTAAAATTGTTTATACTAGAATCTTTTTACACTTTTGAAAAGTCAAGTCATCACTAACAATTGGTTAATCTCTGATTTCCGATTAATCTAGTATTTTTATTTTTGCTACATATATTAGCCATTTTATTATCATTTATTTATTAGATTAAGTGCTTTTGCAGACCCAAGCTATGTAATAGTGGAAAGAAAAAGAAGTCTATCATTGCAGATGTTATGTTTTCTTTGGAATGTGTGGGGAATAAACATGTAAACAAGGTATGCAATATCAGAGTTAGTAATTAAAACTGGAAAATAAAAATGAGGTTGGTCATGATGGGCTTACGCCTGTAATCCCAGGATTTTAGAAGGCCAAGGTGGGTGGATTACTTGAGGTCAGGAGTTCGAGACCAACCTGAACATGGTGAAACCCCCCTCTCTAAAAATACCAAAATTACCCAGTGTGGTGGCACATGCCTGTAGTCCCAGTTATTTGGAGGCTAATGCAGGATAATCACTTGGGATTCAAAGGTTGGAGAAAGCTGAGATGGTGCCACTGAACTCCAGCCTGGGCAGCACAGTGAGACTCAATTTTGAAGAAAAAAAATTTAAGGTAAAAATGAAGTAAGTTAAAAAGGAAGTGTGAGAGCAACTTCTCTTTATATAAGGCTATCAATGAAGTCTGCTAAGCAGAAGATGGGAGTCTGTTTCTGCAATATTTATTATATTTCTAGCTTTTTAATTTATATATTGAATATAAAGTGTTTTGAATTTTCAATAGTGTTAACCCTTTCTTTTATTTTAAAATATTTCCCTTTGCAGCCTTTTGGTTGTAATGTAACTCTACTGAGTCCTCTAGAACACACACCCACACACACACACACACACACATACACACACACAGACACACACACACGCAATGAGATTCTAATTAGAACTGCAATTAATTTTATCAGTTAATTTACATTAACTTATTTTGCAACATTTAATCTTTACATTTAGAAACTCTGGCTAGTTCTCCATTTTCTTATTTAAAAATCTCAAGTATTTTTCATATTTGTATAGTATTATTTTATTTGAATTGCTTTCAGAATTTTCCACTATAATTAAATTAACCTTTTAATTTAATGCTAATGCATTATTTTTGAAGTATAGAAATTGCATTTTTGTTGGATTGTCTTACATACTCTCATCTTGCTGAATTTATTATTTTTGTTAGACTACTTCTCTCTCCCAAAATCTTCTAGGAATCCAATATTACCCTTTGTGTACATGTGCATGTACGTTACGTATGTGGATATATTTTGTGTACCTGTGTGCGCATGAGCTTTATGTCTTATTGGATTATAGAACTTCTAGAACATCAATGGGAATAATGGGAATTTTTGTTTGGTTCTTACTCTTCTTGTGACTATGCACTAATGTAAGATATTCATTGAGGCAGCATACAGCCTACAGATAATAGAGGAATTATATATGCCCTCTTAACTGTGATATTCTTTTAAATGTAATATTAATGGATATTTTCTTCCCTCTTCTGCTGGCTTCTAACGGCATTTTTGTGCTTATCTGTCTGTATGATCTTTGGATTTCATGTTCTGTTTCCTGTCATAGATTTGCCATTTGGATGTGGAAACAGATTGCCTTTTTACTGAGACTCCTGGAATACACTTTGTTGGAAAGGACTTTGTACTTTGTTTCTATCCACTTAATTTGTCTGTTATTCATGCTGTCCAAACAAGCTTTGGCTCAGGGACTCAACTTTATATAATTCCATTCAACCAATATTGCCATGACATAGAAAGAATAAAAAATGATCTATTTTGGTGAAAGTCTACTTGGAATTATTGTATCACTTACATAAGAATCACTAAATTGGTAATTGTGATCAGTTTATAGGCAAATTTTGTTTGATTATCCTTGAGATACATTATTTGATAGATACAAAGAATAAATATTTAAATGTTTGACACAATAAATGATACATTACAATTTCAGCTATGTGAAAATTTACATCCACCTTCCTAAGACAACTCAAGAAGTATAAGAGTCATTACAGCATCAATGTAAGACAGTATTCAGTAAAATCTGCTATTTTCTGTTGTATTATATGTCTGTTATTTCTTTTTGAAAATTATAGAATGATACTCAGGGCCAGCTCAGGCTGCCTTAGTTCCACTTGAAACCTCTATTTTTGGTACAAGCAGATGTTTCTCTCTTCCCCTTTTCTTAGGAAAGTTACTGAAAACATACTGTTTTGATGTCACCGTTATTTTATTTTCTTCTACAACCTGTCATACTAGTCAGATTCTGAGTTGTTTTTAAAGTTGAAGTAACTGCAATGAAGTCTATATTTTTTTAATGAACCTCTCCCCAGAGGAGGAGCTAATGTGCTTCCTCTCTCAAGGTGACATGACTGTTGCTCTTCCTGATTTTTAAGTTTATACTTCATATCAGTTTGACCTTAGTTGTATGACACTTTTAAGTGAAATAATCCAGTTTCAGCAACTAAGAATAAAATCTTTTGTGAAAATTGGTTTAAGCTTGCACCTAGATTTCAAATTGTGGTTGTCAAGAGAAATGTTCTGAGCCATCATCCAAAAAGCAAAGTAACATATGTTATATTAATATTCTTACAGTTAAGATTTCAGATGTCATACCTTAAGTGTCCTATTTGCCTTGGCCAGTTAGAGCATAACCACCTGCAAAACTTCCCACTTGTTTTTCAGAATGAAATGACCATTGCTAAATAACTAGCGCTGCGTATATAATTTCAAAATCTATCACTCTATATTATTAGATTTATCTACCTCATTTGAAAATGGTCATAATTTATACATCTTCACTGCTTTAAAAATGTCCACTTAGATAAAGTAGTACATGCCATTGAAAACCGTAGAAAAGTCTTACAAGTTTAAAACATAACTAGTTAGATCTTATTTCCAGATTTGCAAATAAATTCATTTTTATATCCAGCACTTTACTCAGCTTTTATAAATCAGTTTCCTCATCTCCTCTACTTATGGCGTTAATATAAGAAAACATCTAAAAAACTGGAAAAAAAGGTATGCAAATACGAATAAGTAGAAAGTAGTTCAGTGTGTCTTACTGGAACAGGGCAGAGTGGAATCTGTTTTAGAAAATGAATGGCATTGGCCCTCCTTTGCAGTTACAAGTCACATATCAACAAGATTCTCACATTGTCTACACATTTGCTTCCTTCACTGTCTATATTCAGATGCATCATATACTATCAGAATTTCTAAAAGTGAACTCCTGATCTCTTAGCTGATTCATGTCTTTACCAGAAACTTAGTTCATCTTAGTTAATGATAATTGCATACTTCTTATTACTCAAGCTTGGAATCATCTCTGAAATTACTTTCTTTCATATCTTCTTTCCAATCCATAAGAAATTTTTACTGGCTCTATTTACAAAGCACATTCAGAACACACCGACTTTTAGGCTAACAGTGTAATTGCAGCTGTCACTATCTTTCACCAAAATTACTGCAATTACTTTGCATCTTTCTGCTTTCATTTTTGCCCCACCACTTCAGAAATATATTTTTGAAATAGCAACTAGAGGTTGATATAACTGAATAATCCTGCCTAATGCCACTTCATGTATATCTTAGGGTGAAAATGAAAGATCTCAAAATGGTTGGTCCACAAGTTTTCTCCACTATTATTCTGACCTCATTTCCTACTTCTATCTCCTCTTCTTATTATGGTCAAGACATAAGGGCCATCCTGTTATTTCTTGAAAATGTAGACCTTTTGCACTGTCAGTGCAACAGAAATTGCACTGACATCTCCCCCAGAAGTCTCTATTTCTTAACTCCTTTGATCCTTTGCAAAAATGTCACTTAGGCTGAATGCTGTGAAAGTGGACCAGTTCCTGTGTTCCAGGATTCTTCAGTCATCTTACTCAGCTTTATTTTTGTCCATAACACTTATTATCCTCTCTCAAACTGTACACTTTACTTCTCCAGTCTCCTTCAACTAGAATATGAGTATCACAAGGACTGAGAATTGCATTTGTTTTATTTGCTGCTGTATTCCAGAGCCTCAAACAATGCTGGACCAACAAATATTTGTTCAATGAGTGAAAAAGCACAATATTTGACATGAAGTTACAGAACTGAATGGATTTGATAATGTTGTGGTTTGATGACCCATCTTGTCTGAAAATGACATTGACATTTTTTAGAAATGGATAGAATTTGGAAATTGAACCAAAGCTAGGGATAATCAAATGCCCTATTTCCAGTTCTGTTTTTAGAAATAGACTAGATTTAGACTATATGCTGAGAACTTAATTTTTATATCATTATTAATATGGCCATGGTAACGTTAATTATTTCTATATATTATTTGAAGGAAACTTAAAAACCTAAACCAAATAGGGCCTCACAGAGAGAGAAGTGTGAATGCATGGATTTGCTTTTGATATTTTAATATTTTGATATTTGCTTTTGACATAAAGAACAAACAAAACAAGTCAATGTGAAAGATCTACATTTTCATGAAATAAAATCATGGAGTTCCACTGTGCCTGGAACATGATGAACAGAAATGTAGCAATAGGAAATGAGGTGAGAAAAGTAATGGGATAACATATGGACCATTCTGAGATCTTTTATTCTTACTCTAGGATACACCTCTTTTAATATACATAGGAAACATGTTTTAATATACATGTTTGTCATATACACAGACACACACAAATGCATATATAAGTTTTAAAATCATGCATTTAAGATGTAATATAGTTTTATTTATTTATTGCTATCTACAGAAAAAAGTAATATATCTTTTGCTAAAAGAAATATCATTGTATCTACCAAACTCTTTTGTAGTGACAACTCTTGTTGCATATTTTTAAAGTATTTTCCAATCCAACAAGTATATTTGCAAGATAACTTTCTTCTCTAGTAATTGTTTTTGTCTGTTACTTACATACACATGATTGAAAAACTGTCCAGAAATTCTGATATCAGGATATCTGTCATGACATAGAAAAAGTAGATAAAACTTTTTTTCTGTTTTAAAATGTGCTTTATTTTAAAATTGTGCTATGATCTGAAATGTCTGTGCCCTAACAATATTTATGTGTTGAAATCCTAAACATAAGTTGATGGTGTTAGGAGGTAGGCTCTTTGGGGAGATGATTAGGTCACAAAGGCAAAGCCCTCAGAAATAGGAGCACTGCACTTATAAAACAGGCTCAAGAATGCTTATTCTCTGGTTCACTATGTTACAACAAGCAAGAAGACTCATCTGTGAGAATGTAAGCCTTTGCCAGGCATGGGATCTCCTGCTGCCTTGATGACAGACTTTCCAGTCACCATAACTGAGAAATAAAATTCTCTTGCTTCCGAGACACCAAGTTGACAATACTTATTATAAAAACCTGAAAAACTGACATGAATTGATTTGGTAGCATGGATTCACCAAGTTAAAAAAAATCATTAAATTTAAACTACTTTTATGAAATTGCCTTTTGTAAATTGTTTTATTCTAAATAATGAATGCATGACTGTACAACAGAGTAATAAATATAATAAAATTAATATTTTTACTTTTTGTGTGAATATATTAAAAACTAAAATATATATATGGCACATAAAGATTAAGAAACATTATGCATGATTATAAATATTCAATGATTTCTGATATAAATATTATTAACTCTTCTTTTTTTTCCTGGAGTTTATTCATTGAGTAGAAATTTGAAATGCGAACTTCTTTTCTGATATCAACTTACAGGATAATAATAGCTCATTTCTTCAATAACTACAAAATTATATATATTGTTAGAATATAATTTTAATAAAATTTGTGATTCAAGAAAAGCAATTTATACTCTCAAATGTCATTTGAATATGATTTTTGTAACTTTGTTCTGATGTTTCTATCATGAATTATTAATTTAAAATATAATATTACCAAATAGGTGTCACAGCTACGAGTATAAAAGTGAGAACTATGTATGTAGTTTTAGGAACAAACTCAATTGAAATTGTCATTCAAACTTACTAATTTTTTTTGACAGAAAACAAATGTTCTGAATAAAAGGTCCTGAATTGAGGGCTGATTTTGGGAAATTTAATAATGTTATTATGCTTACCTTTTTAGTAGAAGAACTCCCTATGACTTGACTGAATGTCAATTTTAGGTGACAGTTTTCAGCTATAGCAGGCAGACACCTTTGGTAGTGTTCCAATAATTTTACTGTGCAAAATCATATGAAAAAATGATATATGTTACCAAAATTATTTTAGGTTTCAAACACTTGGAAAGAGGGTAAAAATTAAAAAGTGTCAAATATAGCCTAGCAGACAAAAAAAATAGCAAAAAAGATTTGAGAGTTAGTTAATAAAAAAGGCTGGTTCACTGTTGTTTTTTCTTTTTCTTTCTTTTTTTAACAAAGGAGATTGGAATTAAAAGCTCTAAATAACAGTCTTTCTCATGAGATCAGTTTTATAGTAACTGTATTTGTCTAAGTGCTGCTTCTATATTTCAATTTCCATTTAAGAATATAACAATCCAAGATTATAAATAAACAAATAAAAGTTACTATATATGTCTTTTTAAATGTGTGATCTAATTTTAGAGATTGCTACTTTTTATACTTACTGTTCATAATTTAACAGGAAATTCAGAGGAAATCAACAAAAAAGCTCTACATTTATTGAAAATAAGTTCTACCTGAATGGTTGAAAATAACAGAACTATTAAGCCTATAACACATAGGTAGGAATATTGATAAAAGGTTGCAGCTAACAATGTTAAAAACAATAATTGTAAACTGAAAAATTCTTAACACTTAACACAATGTTTTTTATGCCAAAGAGATAAATTAGCTTTGCTTTTTATCATTTTAAATTGATCAAATTGACTAAATTATGGTATGTAGCCTAAAGTCATATTTAATTTTGTGCATTTACTTAGGCAGCATTTCCTACCAACAAACATTTTGTCTCTCAAAGATCATATTAGGAGAGACATCCTCCATAATGCCTTCTGAAAGTGAATGTTTTTTGAAGTTCTGTGATACACATTTTCATTGCATGAGGAAAATATAATTACAAATTTTAAAAATAACAAACGTCTTTTATGTATACAAACTCTCATTTAAAATTTTAAGAATAACAAAATCATTTTTTCTTCATTTTCAAATATATTACCATTTATTATGTGCCAGATACATATGTTCTTACTATATGCCAGATACTCATGACACATAATACTTACATTATAAAGCCCTGTTAGAAGTAGCACAAGGTAGAAATGTAATTTAAAACTGAATGAATGAATAAATGCACGCAATCTAGGCTATTAGTTGATGATTGCCAAATTTTGTTTTATTTCCTAAATGTGGAACTTGAATAATTGAATTACATCTTTTTGCCTTCATTATCTAATCAGCAAAATGGGTTCACACATTGTCCTATATGATTCTCAAATTTTCTATAGCACATATTTTGAGAAGCTATAAAATTTTAAGATAGCAAAAGATTTTTTTTTATTTCTTAAATAAGTTAATTAATTTCAAGGCACAATCACTTTTGTATTAACACAGCCTTTGTATGAAGTAGAAGTAACTAATGTCCAAGGCATCTGTTAGCTTATCCCAATTATTCCTGAGTGGAAAGAAAAAAAATTCAATCTGACAGTTTTCACCCTCTGCTATACAACTGGGGGTAGATATCTAGTACCAATTTCCTTAATTTTTTTTCTAATGATGGAATGATTAAAAGTACTCTCTAAATAAATAAAACAGTTTTACATATGCAAATTTAAAATTATTATTATAATCATCAAAAGCATCACTATTTGTCTTAGGTGATTTATTTTACAGTTTAATGTGTAATAAAATACTGGCCTAGACATTCATAAATCTTATGCTGATATGCTTACTGCCAAGTTTGTGACTTTACTTTTTTATAGTTCATCAGAAAATTTAATATAGCTGAGACACTTGAGCTAGAGGAAAGGAGAGAGGAAGAAAGTAGGTAGCAGGGAAAATAACATTTAAATTATGTGTATGGAACGAAGCAAACATATGCAGAAAGATAAGTAAACAAGTGGAGTATTTAAGATTAGGCACTGCAGTCTATTATGTCCTGATACGGTTTGGTTCTGTGTCCCCAACCAACTCTCGTCTCTAATTGTAATTCCCACGTGTGGAAGGAGGGACATGGTGGGAGGTGTTTGGATCACTGGGCTGGTTTCCCTCATGCTATGCTTGTATAGTGAAGGAGTTCTCAAGAGATCTGATGGTTACAAAGTGGCAGTTTCCCCTGTACTCTCTCTCTCTCCTACCACCATCTAAGACTTGCCTTGCTTCCCCTCACCTTCTGCCATGATTGTGTTTCCTGAGGCTGCCCCAGCCATGCAGAACTGCAAATCAAACTCTTTCCTTTATAAATTACCCAGTCTCAAGCAGTTCTTCATAACAGTGTGAAAAAAAGACTGATACATGTCCTATGTTTACTATTTTTGCAAAATGCTTTTTGAGATATATTTTTGAGAAGAAACAAGTTTTAAAATAATGATTGTATAACAATACTTCCATATGGTAAAATATACATTTTAAAAATTTAGGTAATTTATGTGAAATAAAGATGGTTAAGGAGTCTAAGCACTCTGCACATGTAATTTTTGGGAGGATTAGTGATAGCTAAGCATGCCAGAAGATTCCTTTTGCACTCTTGAAAACGCTACAACTCCTTTAAAACCATTTAATCTACCTATTTTTTAAGCCAATACTGGGAAAAGTCTGAATATTTTTTAAATAATATTAAATACTTAGGTTTTTGTATCTATGCCTTTCAATTGATTGTTTAATATTGTCTATATCTTCAAATTATATATTTACATTTACATATGCAAAACAATTGGGAGCTAAACTAGGCAATTTATTTCAAAATTATTCTTTTTTTCTACCAATATATAAACAGTGATTGGTTTAGAAGCCTCACAAATTTAATTAGTAGATACTTAAGCTTGTAGATTTAAAAAAACGTATTTCTTGACATGTAATTATATGATACCATTTGATTTAGCATTTCCAGATTATCTAAAACTATTTCAAAAATATATGGAAAAGTAATAGAAATGTAATGTGATTCAATGTGCAATACTAGTGATATCAATTTTAAAGTAAGATAATAATAGTCAACGTTCAGTAAGCATTTATTATCTTTCCCTGCAGGTGTTTAATAAGTATTAAACAATTAAAGTAATAAAAATGTATGAAGGATAGTTGCATAGCAATTTACAAAACACAGTTTCTATGAAAACAATAGTTTCATAGAATATATAGAAAATAAAAAAGCAAAACTAAAAACACAGAAAGTGTAGATACTTGTTATATATCATATATTGAAAAAGGTAGAATGTGGCAGGCTTATAATCATGTATATTTATTAATACTGTGTTCAAATATTGTTTCTTCTATTTGCTTAATGAGATCTCTTAGCAGTTTATGTATACTGGGAAATAGAATGCATTCAGTACAAAGACAAAAATGACTTTTAAGAAAATCTTGAGAAACAAATTCAACTAAATTGTGGTCTTGAATAGCTGATGCTTAAATGGATGCAATAAAAGCTATAGTGATGTAACTGTAAGGTCTCTTGCCCTAGTCATGGCCAGGTGTGATTAAATCCCGACAATGGGTGTGGATTATGGGAACTACAACTTGAGATGAGATTTTGGTGGGGACACAGCCAAACCATATCATTTCCCCCTAAGCCCCTTCCAAATCTCAAGTCCTCACATTTCAAAACATAAACATGACAACATTTCAACAGTCCCTCAAAGTCTTAATTCATTCCATCACTAAACCAAAAGTCCAATCTAGAGTCTCATCTGAGACAAATCTCTTCCACCTATGAATCTGTAAAATCAAAAGCAAGTTAGTCACTTCCTAGATACAATCAGGGTACAGGCATTGGGTAAATACACCTGTTCCAAATTGGAGAAATTGGCCAAAACAAAGGACCTACAGGCCCAATGCAAGTCTGAAAATCAATAGGGCAGTCATTATGCCTTAAGTTCCAAAATGAGCTCCTTTGACCCTGTATCTCATATCCAGGTTATGTTGATACAAAAGGTGAGCTCCTACAGTGTCAGGCAGTTCTGCCCCTGTGGCTTTTCAGGGTACAGCCTCCCCTCCCAGCTGCTTTCATAGGCTGGCATTGAGTGTCTGTGGCCTTTGCAGGTCTAGAGGGAAATCTGTCTGAGGATCTACCATTCTGGGGTCTGGAGGATGGTGGCCCTCTTCTCACAGCTCCACTAGGTAGTGTCCCAGTGGGAACTCTGTGTGTGTGGGGGGGTACTACCTGGCATTTTCCTTCCACACTGCCCTAACAGAGGTTCTCCATGAGGGCTTCACCCCTGCAGCAAACTTTTGCCTAGACATCTGTGTGTTTCCATACATCCTCTGAAATCTAGGTGGAGGTTTCCAAACCTCACTTCTTGACTTTTCTATACCTGTAGGCCTAACACCACATGTAAGCTGCCAAGACTTAGTGCTTTCACCCTCTAGAGTAATGGCCTGAGCTGTACATTGTTCCCTTTTAGTCACAGCTGTAGCTGAAGCAGCTGGGACACATGGCACTGTGTCCTGAGGCTTCATAGAGCAGAGAGGCACTGGGCCCAGCCTAGGAAACAATTTTTTTCCTCCTAGGCCTCTGGGCCTGTGATGGAAGAGGCTGCCATAAAGGTCTCTGACATGCTCTGGAGATATTTTCCCCATTGTCTTGGTAATTAACATATGACTCCTCATTACTTTTGCAAATTTTTGCAGTGGGCTTGAATTTCTCCCTAGAAAATGGGTCTTTCTTTTATATCGCATCATCAGGCTGCAAATTTTCCAAACATTTATGCTCTGCTTCCTCTCGAATGCTTTGTCACTTAGAAATTTATTCCCCAGATACCCTAAATCACCTCTCTCAAGTTCAAAGTTCCACAGAACTCTAAGGCAGTGGCAAAATGTCACCAGTCTTTTTACACAGTAAGAATGACCTTTAATTCAGTTCCCAACAAGTTCTTCATTTCCATCTGTGACCACCTCAGTCTGAACTTAATTGTCCATATCACTGTCAGCATTTTGGTCAAAGCCATTCAACAAGTTTCTAGGAAGCTCCAAGCTTCCCCACATTTTCCAGTCTTTTTCTGAGCTCTACAGATTGTTCCAACCTCTATTACCCAGATCCAAAGTTGCTTCAACATTTACAGGTATCTTTATAATAGACTCCCACTCTACCAGTACCAATTTACTATATTAATCCATTCTCACACTGCTATAAAGAACTGCCTAAGACTGGGTAATTTCTAAAAGAAAGAGGTTTCACTGATTCACAGTTTGGTAGGGCTTGGGAGGCCTCAGGAAACTTGTAATTATGGTGGAAGTGGAAGCAAACACAGCCTTCTTCACCTGGTGGCCTTAGAGAGAAATGAGTGCCTAGAAAAGGGGAAACGCCTTATAAAATCATCAGATCTCAAGAGAACTCACTCTCAGGAGAACAGGTTGGGCGAAACAACACCCATGATTCAATTATCTTCACCTAGTCCCTCCCAGAACAAGTGGGAATTATGAGAACTACAATTCAAGATGAGATTTTGGTGGGGACGCAACCAAACTATATCACACAACATAACAGAATTAAATACCATACAATCATCTCAATAGATGCAGTAAAAGTTTTTTGATACAATCTAGTATCCCTTTATGATTAAAAAAAACTCTCAACAAACTAGGCATCAAAGGAACATATCTCAAAATAATAGGAGCCATCTATGGCAAACCCACAGCCAACATCATGCTGAACATGCAAAAACTGGAAGCATTCCCCTTGAGAACTGGAACAAGACAAGAATGCCCAGTATCACTACTATTCAGTGTAATACCAGGAGTCCTAGCCAAAACAATAAGGCAAGAGAAAAAAATAAAATACATACAAATAGGAAAAGAAGTCACACTCTCCCTCTTGGCTGACAATATGAGTCTATACCTAGAAAACCCTAAAGATTTCTTTTTAAATGTTATTTTTAAATGTAAAAACATAAGTATAATTTCGTTATATGATAACATTTACAGTTAACAAATTACTTATAAATATCTAAATTATATTTAGCATAGCTCTTTAATTAAAGCAGTTTTTAGAATATTGATGTCTGTAGCCATCAAACTAATCTGACAAGCTTTGTCATAAATCATGTTTAAGACTGAATTATGTAGCTCATTCCTGTAATCTCAGCACTTGGGGAGGCCAAGCTGGGAGGGTCACCTGAGGTCAGGAGCTTGAGACCAGCCTGGCCAAACAAGGTGAAACCCTGTCTCTACTAAAAATCCAAAATTAGCTAGATGTAGTCATGGGTGCCTGTAACCTCAGCTACTTGGGAGGCTAAGACTGGAAAATAGCTTGAAACCTGGAGGCCGAGATTCCAGTGAGCTGAGATCACGCCACTGCACTCAGGCCTGGGTGACAGAGCAAGACTCTGTCTCAAAAAAGAAAGAATCATGTAAATATTATTATACTTACATCTATTTCAATTTTGTAAATTGAGAAAAGTATTTCAGATTTGTAGCTGGTAGTGTGGATTTAAATCTTAGGCTTCTTACTCAGAAAAAGGCAACTAGCATAATTTCTAGTTATGGGCCTATTATACTTGAGTTATATCATTCAAAATTTATTATTACACATAGAAGCACTGATCTCTGTATGTGGTTTGCAAGTGTTTTATGTAGAGTTTATAAAGAAAGGATAATAGTGAAAAACATTAACTCATTAAGAGTTTCAACAAAAATTAGAGTTGTTGTATATGTAGATTTATTATTGAATAGAAATTTACTGATCTTTAAATTATATACATTGTTTTACTATTTGAATACTTTACCATTGCAAGCATTCATTATTTTTACAAAAAAAGTGATTTTTTTTGCAATTTTATTAGCATAGTAAGTGAAGAATTTTGTTAGTATATATAAACATCAAATCTATGTAGACACAGTCTTACAAATGACCACCTGTCACTATACATGAAGTCATATAGCACACTTGCAGCTTCAAAACACATGTGTACATGGATGTCTTAGCAGCTAACATGAATAAATGGGAGATGAAGAATGAGAAAATCATGTACACGAACTTCTTAAAGAAGATGGATTGGCTAGACACAGCAGTTGACACCTGTAATCCCAGCATTTTGGGATACCAAGGGTGGTGGATCACTTGAAATCAGGAGTTCAAAACCAGCCTGGTCAACATGGTGAAACCCTGTCTCTACTAAAAATACAAAACAATAGCCGGACATGGTGCAGGTGCCTGTAAGCCCAGGTGTTCAGGAGGCTGAGGCAGGAGAATCATTTGAACCCAGGAGGTGAAGCCTGTAGTGAACTGAGATCACGGCACTTCACTCTACAATGGGCAGCAAGAGTGACACTCCATCTCAATTCAAAAGGATAAGAAGGAGAGGGAGAAGGAGGAGAAGGAAAAGGAGAAGGAGAAGAGGAAGAAGACGAAGACGACGACGACGACGACGAAGAAGAAGAAGAAGAGAAGAAAAAGAATTTAAAAAAATTAAAAATTACATATACATAATTCTTAAAAAATATTTTCTTCAATCTTTTAAATTCCTTTTCACCAAGCAGTAAGACAGACACTATACTATATCATTTCAATCTGTAAGCAAAGAAGACACATTGTGTCCTTCAAACAAAAGCACTTAGAGTTTCTTGTCTTTGTTTTCCAATCTGCCCTTTCAACCTAATTCTAGGGAGGAAAGCATAGCATGCAGACCACTTACTGCTCATCTTCTGGAGTCCAGAGTGTTCAAAATCATGGTCTAGGGCAGCTTGGTTTGTGTCAAGCCAATCCATATGTCTATGTGTTTTAGTAGGAGAAAATATCATACATTTTTCACATATACACAAAAATAGGGCATTATACACACAAGGCACAAAATATTTTTTTGTTTTATTTCCAGTGGAAAGATTCACTGGGAGTCTATATATAATATTTATTTAGGCCAAGGTGGGCGGATCACAAGGTCAAGAGATTAAGACCATCCTGGCCAACATGGTGAAACCCCTTCTCTACTAAAAATACAAAAAAATTAGTTGGGTGTGGTGGCACGTGCCTGTAGTCCCAGCTACTCGGGAGGCTAAGAAGAATTGCTTGAACCCAGAGGAGGAGTTTTCAGTGAGATGAGATTGCACCACTCCACTCCAGCCTGGCAACAGAGCAAGACTCCTTCTCAAAAAAAAAAATTAGTTATTTAGTTCTGGAGAAGGAGCAGCCTAATACAGTAAATAATATCTCCTATTTATTTTGCATTGTGTGGTATCACAATACACATACACACACAGACACAGACACATTCACACAAATACATATTGGTACATCTCTGTAGAGCCCATGTGTACTATAATAAGACTAAAGCCTTGTTTTTAAACTATCTAGATATACTGATATCATGCTAGACAACAGTATAATAGAACTGTTAACAGTTTCACCAAATGTGATAAGCTATTCGGTTTTCTCTTCTTCAGGACTTTCTGTGTATTAAAGCAACTTTTCTATATTGGAATGGTTTGCTTGATTGAAAATGTTTTGATATGCCTGTTCACCATTACTGATCTGTGCAGTTTAGCATCACTTAGAATATTATTTCTGATACCCACTATTTTACTTGCATGCCATTCCTTAAAAATATTCGAAGTGGTTTGTGACAATCTATGTAAATATAATTTTAATAACACAAAATAAATTGTAATATGTAATATTATTTCTAATTTCTTCAAATGCTAATAATGACATTTTTATTTTGAATTGCCTTAAATGCATGACATTTTATATATTTTATATGACACTCAGTAGTTGTCAATGCCTATCTTAATAAAACACACAAACTTTGCACTTGGAAATAGATTAACAATTATACCCACACACAAATATGTGCATGATAGCTCTGCACCTGACTTAAAGTTGAACAGTTGCTACTTACAGTGATAATAGCAACAGAAAATGTGAATAGTTTTTTTTTAATACAGTTGATTTGGTCTGCATATATACTATTACATACAATGTTCCAAAATTTAGAGGGCCTGAAGAAACCATTTTATTATACATGATGTGCTTATGGATAGACTCCAAACTGTAGTCAGTTGTGATATTTTGTTGTTCCATGTGGCATTGACTACAGGTATTCATTGGTGATCAGCTGGCATCACACTGGTCTGGTAGGTCCACATTGTTTATTCTATCTCTCTGGCATCTTAGCAGAGGTGGAAGGAAAAAATGTATGTAGACAGTACTCTCTATCAGAGAACTGACTTATGGGTTGCCAGCGTGGTAACATTAGAGTTTTCAGATTTCTTACATGGTTGCTCAGGAATCCCAGAGATAGTCTGTCAAGAATGCTTATTGGCCTCATAAATCCTAAGTTTATTAATTAGTACAGATTTACTTCTTTCCCATAATGGTCCAAGTTTGGTGACTGAGGGAGGCAAGGATCTGAAGTTCCAGATTGCTGGCCCTACCCTGACACCTTCTATGGTTGCACTCATACCTTAGCTCACTGTCAGGTAAGCTCAGGCTTTATCAAGCCTGAATCATGTTTTACTTCTGCCAGTTTCTCTTTGTCTACTTTTCCCCTTCTTCCTTTCACAGGTGCACATACTGAACAATCATTTTGCTTCTCACTAGTATGGGCCCGCAAAAAGTATCAACTTACAATTTGGAGCTCTTCTCTAGCAATAGTAACCAATGGGAATAGAATATTTAAACTATTTACAAGAGGCATTAAACTCCAGCAATTAAAGGCATTAATGGCAAATGGCATTAATTTTCTAACACTGAATGCCGAGATCTTTTGTCAGAAATTTCTCAAATTGTATTTATTTGTGTAAAAGAAGTCATAAGTAAATTAAAAGATTTGCTATGTCTCTGAATTGACCAATGTCACATCACAAAGATGTCAACTAATATTTAGAATATGTTAAGACAATTCCAAGGTAGACAAGTATGCATTGAAGATGACATTTTTGTGCATAGTTCAAGGGAATTATGAGGCAATATGGTTTGGCTGTGTCACCATCCAAATCTCATCTTGAATTGTAACTCCCATAATTCCCATGTGTCCTGGGAGGGAGCCGGTGGGAGGCAATTCAGTCATGGGCAGATCTTTCCCATGCTGTTCCTGTGATAATGAATAAATCTCATAAAACATGACTGTTTGTTTTGTTTTTGTTTTTTTCTGAGATGGGGTTTCGCTCTTGTTGCCCAGGCTGGAATGCAATGACACAATCTCAGCTCACTGCAACCTCTGCCTCCTGTGTTCAAGTGATTCTCCTGCCTCAGCCTCCCGAATAGATGTGATTACAGATGCATACCACCAAACCTGGCTAATTTTTTGTATTTTTAGTAGAGACAAGGTTTCACTATATTGGTCTGGCTGGTCTCAAACTCCTGACCTCAGGTGATCCACTGGCTTCAGCCTCCCAAAGTGCTGGGATTACACACATGAGCCACCACACCCAGCCAATCTGATGGTTTTATAAAGAGGAGTTCCCCTGCACAATATCTCTCTTACTGTTCCCTGCGGCCATGTAAGACATGACTTTGCTCCTTCTTGCCTTCCACCATGATTGTGAGGCCTACCCAGCCATCTGGAACTGTGAGTCAATTAAACCTCCTTTCCTTTATAAATTACCTGGTCTTGGGTATGTTTTTATTAGCAGTGTGAAAACCAACTAATACATAAGATGTAATTGAAATTCCAGTAAACTCTCTGGTGGTACAGTGTGAAAATTCTTTTATCTTTAGTAATCTTTAAAACCATTTTTAGGTATACAGAACCAGATAATCTCAGACAAATTCTAGAAGTAGATGCATTCAAAGATTTTTCTCACATTATGTTGACAAATATAAGGGGATAGTGGCAATCTGTCTGTCATCACTAGGGCACTACTAAAGAAGAATGAGGCCATTCTGTATACTGAAATTACTTCTGGGAGTTAGAATTGACAACGTCAATGTACATATAGCAACTCAAATTTGTCTTAAAGATTTATTATGCCTAATGTAAAAGTAAGAAACAGAGTGACAGCCTATGAAAATATTTATGCAAATAAAAATATAAATACATAAAGAAGCTAATGCCATATATTCTTTAAAATTTCTACATGTGGGAGGACTTAATATTAAAATACATGGATGTGAGCATCCATCTGAAGGAAAGTTGCAAATGAATAAGAAATATTAGAGGCTTTGTCTAGACTGATGATAACTTTCCAACAAACAGGAGAGGATAAGTAATTCCAATTCCTCAAAGCACAAAGCTAGCAACTCACCAACCAATAAAACAATGCAAAAACAATATAAAAATAATAATCTTAAGACTTAACTATAATATTGAAAAAATAATAGGAAAGAAAATGTTAATCTGGATTTAGACCACTTGGTTATATAGAATTTTATTCACTGAATACTATTCACTGAAAATTACTTTTTGGCAAAAGGATCAATTCATATAACCAAGAAGCTGATTAAGAGACAGACATTTGCTTTACATGGAATTTTTTCCTTTGAGTCATTGTTTTTTTTTAAGCATTAGAGCCATTTTTAAAACCTACCTTAGTTTTAATATTAGTTTAAAGATGAACATTCATGCATGAAATTGAATCATGTTTTCCTCAGGGATTCATTCTCTGTATCTCTAACAGAGCTCCTGTCAACACTGTTAAAACAAATTGGTTACAGTAAAGAAAGGTGGAAGTAGAACATCATGGAAATTTAAAACCTATGAAGAAAAGTAATATAATTGTAAAAACCACTTTATTAAGCAAAATCTTGCAAGTATTAAGCTTTGTTTTTCTGAAAAAAGTATTTTAAATCAATGAGTATATATATTCAAAAATCTGTACTACTTTAAGAAATGTCACATTAATATGATATAATAGTTATCTTTAATTAATAAATATATCCATAAATGTTTGAAAAAGTTGCTTATCTTTATTCATACTGTAGGATACAAAAGAACATTACTTATATGCATGTATCACTTCATTTACTTGTACATTTGTAACTATACTGGCAACATAATTGACACTAAATTATGGCACCAAAATGAGTCTCATTTTCATAATCTTTAAAATAATAAGCTAGTACCAGAAACTACATTGTAACGATTAAATAAATAAATGCATATAAATCAATTATTATAATGCTAGTAAACAGCATGCATTTAAAAATCAAATAAAATTAATATAAAACACTAACAATAAACAAAAATATATTAAGTAGTAAATTAAATTACTAAAATAATGTGAAGAAATCAATACTCAAGTTATTGATGAAGGATGTTTGTAAAACATAGTTCTGGCATTGAAGAATAGGACACTTGTCTTATATCAGTTAGTTTTCCATGTGGGTTCACATTCAGGTGAAACAATAAAGTCCACTTCGTTCATTTAAACAAAAGTATATTATTGTTTTCCTCCTGCTGCATTTGTTACTTCCTTTACATATCAAATTTTCCTTATTATGTTTACATATGTCAATAAAATACTAATTTTAATTCACAAGTATATTTTCTGATATATTTTTAAAACTCTAGATAAACTGTACACATTTTAGGTTTTGTAAAACTCAAATTTTGGTTGTAAGGAAGAGAAAGAGTCAGAAATCAACCGAGACAGTGCCAGAAAACCTTGCTTTCTGTAATGCTATATTTTATCAAAAATAATTTTCCCTATAAATTGTTCCTAACATTCTAACTGTCTTCTAATACATTAACAGCTCTATTTTGATATAGTGGTGTAGATTTTCAAAAGTTATCTTGGGCTTTTATTTTTCATTTCTTTTTTTATGGGAGAATTAGAGATTATGTAGGAAGTCTGTGGTCATATATAATGAGGTGAGTTCACTACAGCAGGATTTTCAAGGCTAAATCCCATACTTAAGGAAAACTGTTTCACTTTAATCCACTGAAATGTTGAATCAAAATGTGCAATGAAATCTGCTGACCATGAGGGCTGAATGATGCATGTTTTAGATGCCACTTCTTAACAGCATGAGAACAATTCTTCACTTTAGGCAGCCATGACTCAATTTGATGACATCTATGTTTTCTTTTACACTGTAATATTGAACATTTGAAGGCATATTTACTTAAAAACTAGCATGAATAAATAAAACATACCTTGACTTTGCAAATTATGACAGAACTTTTCCCTGTAATTCTGGCACACGATTGTCTAGTTCACATATATAAAGGTCAAGAAAATTTGATGTCTGTGCAAAAGTACCAATACGCCCAAGAAAAGCATTATTCATTATTATTATTATTATTATTAGCAACAATCAGAAATAAACTATGGCACAAAGAATATGTAAGATCTCATCTAATACATATTTCTAATCCATTAAGTTTTATATATAACTGTTTAGCTTCTTTACAAGTACAGAAAAACAGCTAACATTGATGTATTAATGTAAAGCAAGTAAGTGTCCTAGTTATCTTGACTGTTTTCTGTTTCTTAAAAACTTAATTGACTATGTAAAATTTTATGTGGATGGAAAGAAAATATTTTCTGTCCATATATTTCAGCCTGTATGTGTTTTCTTTTAAAAATAATCTCATTATTATTTAAAATATTTATCAGAAATAGAACATTACTAAAGATTCAGTAGTCTAAATAACCTTACAGTGAGTTGTCCTCATTTTTCCTAAAAAACTCTGTTATTATCTCCTAGAAAAGAGCAAACACTTCATTTTATATTTTTATTGTTTGTATAGGTTCTTAGCAACAGCACATGGGCTCCAGTTCAAATTAAAACTGAACTGAATGAGCTACTTTATTGAAAGTTCATTGTAATTTAATGTAGCAACATGAATTGAGGAAGTAGGCAATTAAGATGATGAATGGTTTGGGTGTTTTGTTTTGTTTTGCTTTGTTTTTAACTAGAAGAAACACTGAAGTTTAAATTTATTTATTTTTCTCATTTTCTATTTCTGTAAACTGGGGATTAAAATTATTCTGCTGTTCAACTAAAATCCTACGGGTAGATTTTGTAATATTTCTAATTATGATCAAAGTTTTCTGACTTTATTCAATTTTTTTATTTCATTATAGTTTTTGAGAAGAGTTGGTCACGTTTTACCAGCGAGAACACATTCTTCAGCCTTGTCAGTATCAAACTGCTGGTATGTGGCTGAACAGGAACTTATTGATAAAGGAGAAATAAAATTAAGCTCTGTCAGTTTTCTAGAGTTTGCTTCTATTCTTTGAATGGAGGAACTAAACTGAACATTGACCTATTTCTATCATGTCCAAAATTCCCCTTATATCTCATTGTCAATCATTAGTCACATTGCGAGAAATGTGCCAAAGATTTCAGCCTTTCATGTATCATTACACCAGAAGACTTATCTTTTAAGTCATGCATTAAGTTTGATATTTCAGAGCTCTAATCTTAAACCTATTTTGTACTTTGCTGTCTGTGAGTGGCAGGACTAATTGGCTCATTCTCTCGTATAAGGTTACTTTGCAGTAGTCAAATGATGGATTTCTGTAATTGTCAAGCTGACAAGTTAGCTCTTATTATTTTTTACCTTCCCATAGGTCTGGAAGGTATTCCTTACCATCCATAGAAAGGTGCATAAGCCTCTTTGTATGAATATCAATATGGTGGGTGCCTCCAAGAATCTAAAGTTATAACCTACTTGAGATATCTTGAATTAGAATATATCAAAATAATCTGAAAGTTTGACTATGTATATAGGGTGCTAAAATAGTCATCTGAACACTCAAAAGATAACAGTATTATGGTTATTTAATCCTCTTCATATATGTACAAACCAGATTCTATTTTATTAGTACATCATGTTTTCTAAATTCTGTTTATGTAAAGAGACAGATATATTAAATCCTGTTCCTCTCACAGCTTTTAAATTCATATATCAATTTCTCTGAAAATTGGAAAAAGCATAAACATCTTTGGTGAGCAATGACAAAAAAAAAAGAGTTTAAGGGCTGAAAAAACAAACGATATGAAATCCAGAAAGCAAACATCCCAAACCTTCAAATCCTATTCCTTTCTTTAAGATGATATAAAAATAATCTTAGCAGTTTACTGAGATTGTCCTCAACATTTATATGCATTGTTTTGAAAAGTGACTTAGCGGGATTTGGTCATGTGCATTTATTCATATTGTGAACTTTTAAATGTGATATCTTACTTTTTAATATGATGCTTTCCTATCCAGTATCAATAAAGTAATATTCACTTGCCAGTATCTATCTGCCTGATATTACTCAATGGTTTACAATACTATCAGGCATTTGTATATTCATTTGTATAGATGTGCGTGTATATGTATACAAATGAATATACATATATAGGTACACACACACACACACACACATATATATATAATCGTTGATTCTTCACAACAACGCTAAGAGGAAGCTACCTTTGTTGTTACAGTATGTAATGGCTAAATTTGCAAACAAAATTAATGTAGGCATTGTGATTTTAGATGATGTGTTATGAAAAGCTATGGTTAATGCAAAGTCAAACACGTGGTTTACATTAACACTGCTAATAATTGACTTCAACTAATTAAATGGTTCCTCTGAAGCAAATCACTTTAATTAGCAGAAAAATAGTAAAATGTTTTCAGTACTATTTTAAATTTCAAAATAATTGTAGTAAACATTGTTAATAATTTTGCAAACTTAAGTACAATGATACAGTAAAGTGTCAGTGTGATTCTGTAAATATTTACAAAATATTATAGAATTACAACTTAGATGAATGATATGTACATAGCCTTTTTTAATGAAAGAATTTTCTGGATTTGGTTACCTACATCAATTTACTGTAGATGGAATCATTCAATTGCTGGAATTGAGTATTGGTTTGTTTGTTTGCTTTATTTTATTTTTATTTATTTGAGGCAGGGTCTTACTCTGTCACCCACACAGAAATGCAATGGCACAGTCACGGGTCACTTCAGCCTCATCCTCCCAGGCTCAGGAGATCCTCCCACCTCAGCCTCTGGAGTGTCTGGGACTACAGGTGTGCACCACCATGTCTAGCCAATATTTTTCCTTTTTCTCTTGTAAAGACAAGATCTCACTATGTTTCTCAGACTGGTCTCTAATTCTTGGGCTGAAGCCATCCCCACTGCCTAATCCACCAAAAATGCTGGGATTATAGGAGTGAGCCAGCATGCCTAGTCTGAGTATTTTAACATTATTTAACAGCAACACTGCACAAATTGGGAAAAACGTTTATCATTTTGGGATAGTAGTTTCCTTGTTTATAAAATTGGATGATTGATAAAAATGACATTAAATGATTTTCACCTCTAAGTGTCCCTGTATTTTTTAATTAATCATGCAATGAAGACATTTAAGAAATAATCAATGGTCATAGCAACAAATGTCTATTCTGATCTTGAAAAGCCATTGCAACTATACGTTATTTATTTTTTCATACTGATGTTAAAATTATTTAAATAAAATATATTCATGACACAATAAAGTTTTGAATATGATTAAATAATGCAGAAAGATATATTCACATTTCAATCAGCATGTTATTTAAATCTTTAAAGATTTAGATTGATATATCCTTAGAAATAAGAATTTTATTTCCTGTTTTTAATTAGAGCTTTTATCATTGGGGTACTGAGATGAGGTATTACTTTATTTCTTTTCTAGCTCTTAATGATATACATTTGTTTTATTTTGATTATTTCTCATTTTTTGTTTATTTTTGGTTGTTTTATTTTTTCTCAGTTCTTATTTTAAAGATGATTTTAATGCTGACAGACAATATATTCCAAAAATAAATATTTTGTTTTTGCATATCATGCATTCAGTAATCTTATGATAAGTTGTAAGAATAAACAATCCTGTGCAGTTTTTATACTAAGCTCCCCTTCCTAGAAATTTACTCAAGAATGAGAACTTTACACTTTGTATTAGTTTGAAAAATTGTATATTTTTCTAGATAGTTCCCTTTTCTTCTTTTACTTGAAAAAGAATTCAATTTATCCCTACATTTGTTTTTTAAATTTTTGTTGTTTTAAAAGTATTTTTGATAGTAAACAAATTCTGTTCTTTTTTGTAGTAAAGCTAAAAGCATAACTAAATCATCAGAATTTTAGCCTCTTGATTTCTCTGGTGCATGGTGTTTCCTTTCACTCTTAAATACAAAATGAAAGAGCAATTGTTCAACATTTGGAGTAAAATCTTCTACTCCAAAGAATATTAATTCAAGAAACAGATTTTTTTTTTTTTGAAATGGAGTTTTGCTCTTGTTGCCCAGGCTGGAGTGCAATGGCGCCATCTCGGCTCACTGCAACTTCTGCCTTCTCAGCCTCCCAAGTAGCTGGGATTACAGGCACGCGCCACCATGCCCAGCTAATTTTTTGTATCTTCAGTAGAAACGGGGTTTCACCATTTTCACCAGGATGGTCTCGATCTCATGAGCTCGTGATTCACCCACCTCGGCCTCCCAAAGTGCTGGGATTACAGGCTTGAGCCACCACGCCCGGCCAAGAAACAGATTTTTCCTCTCAGCTTCTTAGGGAATGAGAGCAGTGGTGCAGGAAATAAAAGAAAGAGAAAAAGAAATTATTTACAGAAGTTATAAGACATAGTATTTGACAATTGAACTTTAATTTTGGAGTGAAAAGAAAGATTCTCAAAGATTCTCAATTGTTACTAAGCACATATTCAGACTATAAATTGAGTCATCACATCATTTAAAGTCATCTAAAGGAAGCTGCTTGTACTAGCTAACAAAAATTGGTTGTAAGCATTTCTCCCCTTGTATGTTCAATAATAGCAAATTGCTAGATTAAAATGAGCTATGATGATTATATAAACACCATGGAATTATGAAAATAGGTAAAACTTATAAATTAAATCATGTTATTTTGAGAGTCAGTCTTCCCTTTGCACACCAATGCGTTATATCTATTTCCACACATCTTTAAATAAAGAAATGATAGTCTAAATAAGGATTAAGATCAGGAAGTGAAAAAAAGTAGTTTTAATAATTTATGCTTTAAATATAGACTAAAAATATAAGTAAAAGCAGTAAAATAAGGACAACCATTGAGCTTAAAGCCGCTGTATTTTTCTTTTTGAATTTCTGTAGTTATATCTAATTGGTAATATAATTTAAAATTTTCCCAGGATATTTTTCAGCTTATTCTTTAACTATTCTTTGAAGTTCACAAAAAAAGAACAGAGGATTACTTTATAAATGGCAGTGAGGTTTTAACCTGAAGAATAATAAGATAGCCTATAAATTTACGCATTGAGGAAATACAACCTTGGAGCTCTTGTGATTTGATCAAATCATTAATTAAGTCGAGTAAGTTAAAACCCAGCATGTAGAAAAAATGTTCTTCTTGACTGAAGAATAGAATAAATGAATTACTTGAGGGATTTTCACTTTAGAATGAGTTCTTTTGAATGAAAGCATAAATCCAGATTAAAGTGTATGGGTTTGATCACTACCACTGTTTCATTTTCTGAACATTGGAACTTACAGCACTAGACTACATAACTACTTTTGGGAATTGATCATGTTTGTAACACCTTAGGAAATAACTTGGGACTTCAGATTTCCTTTTTTCATGATATAGAGACTTGGATACAGTGTCACTATCCAAGAAAAAAAAAATTAAAAATAAAACAATATTAGCTCTGCTATTTTACCATTTTCCCTTAACCTACAGAGAATCTATGGAAATCAAGTATGTGAATGGAGGGATAGGATTTGGTACTTGCTTGGATGAAGCAGATATAGCCAGACACTCATATAAAGAATATCTTTAGGAGAGTTAACAAGTTGGTAGAGCTTAAGCATTGGCTGATGAGAAAGTGTAAAGCCCCAAGATCCACAGATTATAGAGGTAATTTTTATCCTATTTCTATCTTTATTCCTCCATCAGATAGGACAAAAACACAACAAACAAAAAGGACAGAAATGTTCCTGAAAAAGCATCCTCAAGGAGTAGGTCCAAAGAACTGAAACAGTGGAAATGTGAGAGGAGCAAAATACCCCGGCTGCAACCTTCTCCCCTGTTTCCTGTGTATAACAGAAGCCTTAATCTGCTAGAGGAATCACAACAAATACTTTATGTTATTGGCAACAACCCATTGCAGTCAGAAGGAAATAGAAAATCCTTTAGCACAGGAGGAAGAACAGAAAAAATGCTGGGCCCAGGAGTAGAGCTAGGAAAGGGAAAAGTACACTGAAGCTATAGGCCAGAGACACAGATACACTTACCTAAAACTGTGGCTAAGAAAACTAGAGAATACACGACTCTCTCCTAGCCAGCACCAGGCTCAAAAGCATAGTGCACTAAAAGCACTCCTTTGAATAGTCACTATACCACTGCCCACCAGCACTCCAGCCTGGGAATCAAAGAGAGACCCCATCTCTCCCCACATCACCTCAGAAAAGCACTGGATTCAATAATCTTGGAACTTTGCAGAAACATTTTCAAGAGGATAGAGACAGATACACACTGAGGTGTAGGGCAAAGAGAATATGTAAATATAAGGGTTAATAAGCATTAAGAATGCCCTCTGGCAAACAAGCTCATATTCTAACATAAGATAATGCTAGAACAATTTAAAATCTGTATTGCCCTAAGAGTAAAGAGAACAGCAAATACCAAACACACCCACCTCTTGAAAAAATTAACTCAAACTACTGCAATAAAGTGCTAGCAGAAGTAAGGGTGTACTATTTTATGGCATTAAATGGATTTACCTCATTCTGTATTGTCCTACACAAGACATCCGGCTTTCAATAAAAATTCCAAGGTATGTGAGAAGTCAAGAAAGAACAATATTGTGCTAAGTTATAAAACAATCGCAAGTCAGACTGAAATATGACATAAATTCTGAAATTGACCCAATTGCCCCATAGATTGACTTTTTAAAATATATATAAACATAGAAATTGACCTTTTTGATCTTAAAAAGCTTGAAACTTCTATTTGTTTAATCTAAGTTTCTTCCTCAGGAAATAACCTTTAGCACTCTCACAAAAAAAACTATCAAAGAACTGAAACCAGCTCACCACATCAGCTGTCACCAAATGTTGGACCCGTCATTCCTCATGATTGCTTCCTTGCCCCTCCCAAGTTCCTGTTTACTTACGTTTCTGTTTTGTTACACATTATTACATTTCTTGCCTGCTATATAAACCCTTGTTCATATAAGTGATATGGATTTGAGACTGAGCTCCCATCTCAGCTGCCAGCACCCTATTAAAGCCTTCTTCCTTGGCAATACTTGACATCTTAGTGATTGGCTTTCTGTGCAGGAAGCAGCAGGACCGAGTTCCAAATCCCTGGTGTTTTAGCAACAATACTGGAGATATATGGTAAGGAAATTAAGATAATTGTTTTATTTTAAATCTAACATTAAATATAACATGTTGAAAACTCTAATGAGAACAATGAATGTGAGCAAGATTAGTAATTGGTAATTTGATAACAATTACTAATCTTGCTCATGTTTCACTTTTTTCATTACTAATTACTATTGGTAATTTGATACCAACAGTAACAATGGTACTATTTGATACCAACAGTAGTATTGGTACTATTACCAATATTGCTATTAGTATCAAATTATCAATAGTAATATAATTGGTAATAGTAATTACCAATTATAATACTATTATAGTAATTGGTAATTTGATACCAATAGTAACAACGATACTATTACCAATAGTAATAGTAACTTTCTTAAAGTGACTTTTTCTCTGAAAATTGGTAATTTATCAGAGAGATACTGATTTTAAGAAAAGGATCAAATGAAAATGCTAGACATGAAACATAATATAAGGGATGAAACACTTTCAGAGCCTCGTTAGTAAACAAAACAGTTGAGAAGACAGTCAACTTGAAGATAAAACAGCAGATATTACCTAATCAAGATGGGTAGAGGGTGGAAAAAACGAGCGAGAGAGTAATACATATAAAATAATTGTTAAAGTGCAAAACATTGCATTCCACAGCTGTGAGATATTGGACAAAAAAATCACCCATAGATTTGGACATACTTACCACATTGCTGACAGACAACATTGAGTAATCCAGTCTCGTGCCTCTTTTTATACATTAAGTTCATTTTGAATAAAAAGCTTACTAGAATCTGCTGATTGTTTAATGAGGATATAGAGTTATTAACCCTCAGATATTCCCTAAAATGCTAACTTTTTAAAAATTAATACTGACAAAGCAAAAAATTTCAGGAGAAAAAATAACTCATATGTCAATATTCTCTCCCAAAGTTTTATTTACAATGATGTATAACATATTAAAGTTTCTAAAATGGCCCTTTAATATCATCTTTCTCAATTTTGAATAGTCACCAGTAGATATGTTTGAATACAGAAAAATCTAAAATTTGACATAAAGATAAAAAAGGAACATATATATTAATATCAGAATGAAACAAAGATATCTTGAACATTTTTTATTTTTCATATAGGTTTTATTCTTAGTTATCTCACTGCCTTTGTAGTGAAACATCTTCTTAATGTTAAATCCATTTAAGATATTGGCATATGACTGGGCGTGGTGGCTCACGCCTGTAATCTCAGCACTTTGGGAGGCCCAGGCAGGTGGATCACCTGAGGTCAGGAGTTTGAGACCAGCCTGGCCAAGATGGTGAAACTGTCTCTACTGAAAATACAAAAATTAGTTGGGCTTTGTGGCACACACCTGTAATCCCAGCTATTCAGGAGGCTGAGAAAGAAGAATCACTTGAACGCGGAGGGGTGGAAGTTGCAGTGAGCCAAGATAGCACCACTGCATTCCAGCCTGGGTGGCAGAGTGAGACACTGTCTCAAAAAAAAAAAATTCTGGCATACACAGGACTGCTATAATAAAATCTATTAGTACTCAGCAACATGGATGGTATTAGATTTTATTACATTACGTGAGAAAATTGAGGCACCGAAGGACATTTACTGCCTGTTCTTGCTCACATGAAAGAGCTTAGAAAGTGAATCTCCAGGAGATAGAGAAGAAGGGTGGTTAGTAGAGGCTGGGAAGGGAAGGAAGGATGGAGGATGAAGAGAAGTTGATTAAGAGATACAAAAATGAAGTCAAATAGAAATTTATAGTATTTGATAGTAGATAGGATTTACCAGAATAGTAGATATTCTACTAGATCTTATGTAATAAATAAGTGATAGTATTTGATAGTACAGAAACGAAGTTTAGCTAACAATAATTTATTGTATATTTGAAATAGCTAGAAGATCTATAATGTTCCCAACACAAAGAACAGATAAATGTTTCTGGTTATAGATATCCTAGTCATCCTGATTTGATCATTGCACAATGTATATGGGTATCAAAATATCACATGTACCTTCAAAGTATGTGTAATTATTATATATTATTTAAAATTTTTGAAAGTTTATCACCAAAGGTTATCCAATTGGACAGATATTTCCAGTTGTATAGTAGGCTACATTCTAGATAAAAATTTCCACATACTGTCCTAAATTTTAAAAGTTTATTAGATATTTACTGAAAACCTCATTTTCCAGCTAGATTCTCTGTACTACTTTTTACAGCCTCAGGTTGAATATCATTTAATTGAACCATGTGTGTTTGCTTAACTAAGTCAATCAATAATAGGGTTTAAAGAAGAGTGATCCATAATTTTCATTCTAGTGAAACACTTCAAAGTGTTAAAGAAGAAAATAATCACCTGTTAAATTGTAGAATTAACTTTTGAAAAGCATCACAGAAAATTCTAGCCACAAGCAAAGCACTGTGCCGGTAGTCCTATTGACAATAGGTATTAAATCAAGACTATTTGGTCACTGAATATTTAATTTGCCTTAGGAGGATGTTTGCCTTTATGTGTTTAAATTTTGATTTGAATTTGTTATCCAGCAAACTTTCTTGCGTGGCTCTGAGAACAGTTTCAATAATCTAAAATAGACATAGAATTCTATGGTATTTTAATTAATTCTATGGTATTTTAATTGTAATTGTAATAACTTTAAAATGCAAGATGGATGTACACAGATATTTATGCCTGTGATATATTAAGGTTTACTCAAATATGAATGAAGGTAAAAGCTTGCCACAGACATGCCAATGTTATGCACTTAGTGTTATGAATTCGTCAGTTCATTTTTTTTGACAGCAATATAAACTTCCCCTTTTTTAGTATTATTTTGTACAAAAGATATCTTAATATACCTGCAAACTGTAAGAGGAATAAGCTCATATTTCCTAGCAATATACATATACTGATACCCTTTTATGTGTGACCATCATAAACAATCAATTCAAGCCTGGCATAGTGGTTTCTCTGATCCCATGTCTGCTCTCTAGTCTTATGTTTTGTATATCTCTGTCAGTTTCTCCATCATTCATAATATGTGTGTTAGTTTCTTCAAGCTCACAAGATAATTGCTGTGCTTTTAGTCACTATGCCTTCATTGTAGGCAAATAGAAAGGGAAAAGAGCAAAAAGCCAAGGACACAATGTATATTTCAGTCCTCTTTCATTATTATAAAAAGGATTTTTGGTAATATATCCAGTAATCTATTCACAAGGTATTGTTGGAATTTCTATAAACAAAATTCCTTCTCTGTTTGTGAGGGAAAAGAAGAGACTGGATATTGTCTAGGCAGTGTTTCTCATAATGTTCTAAGTAGTAAAATAATGAAGTTTCCCTCTACCCTTTCTTCTTCTGAAATACATCATTGTAGTAATAGTCAATACAGTTTTAAATATTAAGATATAAAAAATTGAGTACATGTCTATTAAGACTTTGAATTAGTAATGTGTTACTTATAGCAATATTGACACTAGGCACATTTCCACTGTAATTTTTTAGGAGGAAATACTGAAATTTACAGTATATATCAGCAATAAAATAATTTTAAGCTATGTTGCTGATACTTCAGTATTGGTACAATAAAGTATTACAGGTGCTATGACTGCCAAATATCTGCCACATTTTAGTTTTTCTTTCCTTCCCTGATGTCATGTGGAATATACTCAGTTCATATATTTCCTCTGTATACTGTCTCTTGGTGAATTCAGTGTGTTTCCTTATCACAATTTTTTTTCTAATGAAGGACATGCATCCCTACAAATTGAGTTAGAAGTACCTTCCAAATAATTAAATCTTCCCTCAAGAAATAACAAATAAAACCAAAACACATTTTTCAAAATTTCCAGCACTTTTCTCTCTGTAGGTTAGAAGAGAAGATGAAGACATACATTAATGGCTGTTTGTAATTGAACTTTCATGTAAATTGATTCTAAATCTATATTAGTTCTCTTTTTCTTATTAAATTAGTAATTATTGTGATTATCCCTGGAGCTGTGATTGTTTGACTTAATCGCTATATTTATAATTTTTTTTGTAGAAGACCCTTTTATGATGTATGCTTTTATTCCTGGGAAGTTATATTTTCTCCAAAATCATATATAGATTCATCTGAAATTCTAATGACTATATTCACCAAATTTTAAAATCTTTTAATAGTAATTTTATCTCCCAGTATTTCAGATATATCTGAATTGGTTAATGAGTCAGATGCTGGCATGGTGGTATTTGCAGTGAGTAAAGGTATTAGACTTTCAAGAGTGATAATACCAGAGGTGAATACCTATTATGATCAAGGTATGATGAAAAAAGACTTTCTGTGGTAGAAGGTCTAGGATGGCCATGTCTTATTTGCAGAAAATATGGACAAAAGGGAACCCTTGTGCACTGTTTGTAGGAAGGTAAATTGTTACACCCATTATGAAAAATTATATGGAGGCTCCTCAAAAAATTAAAAATAGAACTAACATATGATCCTGCAATCTCATTTCACATCTGGGTATATATTCAAAGGAAATAAAATCATTATCTTGAAAAAATATTTGCATTTTCATGTCCATCACGGCATTATTCACAACAGTCAAGATCTGGAAACAGCCAAAGTATCCACTGGGAAGTAAATAGATAAAGAAATTGTGGCATATAGAAATATTATGCAACCATATAAAGATAAGGAAATTCTAGAATTTGTGACAGGAATGAAGCTGGAGGGAATTATGCCAAATAAAATAAGCCAATCACAGAAAGATAAAAAAGTTCAGTATGGTGTGACTTATATGTGAAATCTAAAACAAAAAAAAATTATATTCATTGGAACATAGTATAGAATTGTAGTTACCAGGAACTAAAGTGGGGGAATGGAGAGATGTTGGTCAGAGGGTACAAAATTTCAGTTACAAAATGAATACACTCCAGAGATCTGATGCACATCATGTCGTAACTATAGCTGACAATACTGTATGTTTTATTTGAATGTTCATATGAAAGTAGATCTTAGGCATTCTCACGAAAACTTTTTAGAAAGTGACTATGTGTGGGGATTGTTGAGTTAATGAACTTTATTATGGTAATCATTTCATAATGTGTATGTATATCTAATCATCACATTGTACACATTAAGTATATACAATTTTAGGTGTCAATTATATCACAATAATGCTGACTTTTAAAAACATGCCTTGCCTGCAGAATGCCACTATATACACTAAGATTTTCTTTTGTACTGCTTATGTTAAGAGTACAGAAACAGAAGTGTGGCTTTAAATACTTAAAGAGATTTGATAAAACAATTTACTTGTTTAGTTTATTAAATTTTATAAACTGCATTAGAGAAAAAGACTTATACACTTAATCACATAGATTAATCTATAGTAAAATTTAAAACAGAAAATCAAGCCTGGAATGATTTCCTATATTTTCTGCTGGATCTGTCAAACCTGTAGAGAATAACACAATTAAAACATCTACAGAAGTCATCATGAATGTTACTGTTATTGAAGTTGATAAATGAAGTTCTCATTTCGATTAAGAAACTTGTAAGAGATGAGTGTGATATTTGTTGGTTTTTATGGAATACATACAAAATTGTGAAAAAAATACTGATTTATCAATGAATGCCAAGGCCTAGAAATTGGTTTTATTTTCTTTAAAATGAGAGACAGAGAAATGAATGTTATTCAAAAAGACTACTATAAAAATGGTAGCTATTGGCCTTTTTCACTTATACAATTTTAACAGCATAAATAAACCTTTATTTGTAGATATTTTCATTTATTAAAAAATGTCCTTGAAAAGTAGACCATAGAAGTCCTTGGTTTCTTATCAATATAAAGACAAATTGGCTGCTCTTCAGTTTATGAAAGAAAACAAATTGTGTTCATTAATAAAGGCTGTCAATTTAACCTGAACAACAGCCCTAGTAACCTAGAAATTAATCTTTTTCTTATAGGTATGTGTTCTTCAATAGTGTGGTGACTATGTTTCCACCAATTAACTATATGCCAATCATTTTCACTTCACTTTAAACTTGCTACCATAAACCGAAAAGTGTATAACATGAAATATCCTTTTGATTTGTTTGACATTGTAATTTTTTCTCTAGGTAGGAAATAAGAAAGCATTGTAACATACACTCTGAAAAAAGAAAAACATAATTCAAAATTAAGTTATTTTGAAAACAATTTGAAGGCAGAGAGTCTGGGAGTTATTATGAGTAGCTGTGTACAAAGAAATCATAGAATTTGAGCAAAGTTACTCTAGCATAAGTTGGAAGAAACTGATAAAATTGTCATCAATATAACAGGGAAAAGTTTAACTCAAGGTAGATAAATAATATACTTTGAAAGCAAGGTCAAATACAGACTCGCATTATAAAAACAGTGATAAACAAAAATAGAAAAATGGATCATCCTAAAAAGAACCACTCTAAATATAAATGATCTAACAAAGCAATATCCAAACTATACATACAAAAGAACTTAAAACAGAGATTCAGAAAGGTTAAATGTTTTAAAATGAGTCAAAATATATCAGATGAAAGGACAAAAGAAAACAACATTGTTTTCTATCTTAATATTAGACAAGGTAAACTGAGACATATAAAAACACGTAAAAGATAGCAAGAGATGTTTATGATACTAAAGACTGAAACTCACAATGCGGTTATGTTAGAATGTTACTGCTTCAAATAAATCAGAATCGGCTTTCAGAAAAAAATAAAGGCTACAACAGCTATAATAAAAAATGTTTCTTATAGTTCAGTCCAAAACAGATCAAATGGGCAAAACTATTATAGATAAGAAACACACAACACATCATCAAGAAGGCAGATTGCATAAATAAAACACTCTGAACTAAGATAGTAAATGATATAACTTATTTTCAAGTACACATGAAAATCAACTATATTTTAGGTCCCAAAGTGCTCTTTAATGAATTCTAAATAATAGTGTTAGAAAAATAAGATAGAAATTAACAAGACTGCAAAACCTCTGTCACCTAAAACATCAAAAACATTATTTTTAACATGTAGGCCTAAGGGGAAAATGGACTGGTGGCATTTAGTAGAAGAATGGTAATTCAATAACTTAATAGTCTATGAAATATAGTAACAACAATGTAATGAATTATGTACTCAAAACTAAAAACAGAAAATAGTTGAACAACATAGAGGGAATAAGAAGAAAGGTAGAAAGCAGAAAGAAGAAAAAATTAAAAGAAAGTTAAAAGGCCAGGCAAGATGGCTCATGCCTGTAATCCCAGCACTTTGGGAGGCTGAGGTAGCGGATCACCTGTAGTCAGGAGTTTGAGTCCAGCCTGAGCAACATGGAAAAACCCCGTCTCTACTACAAATAGAAAAATTGGCCAGGCATGGTGGTGCAAGCCTGTAATTCCAACTACTTGGGAGGCTGAGGCAGGAGAATCACTTGAATGAGGGAGGTGGAGGTTGCAGTGAGCTGAGATCAAGCCATTGTACTCCAGCCTAGACAACAAGAGCAAAAGTCTGTCTCAAAAAAAAAAAGAGAGAGAAAGTTAATAAATGCAAAAATCATTAATTTGAAAATGTCACAATTAAAATAGTAGACAAATTAAAATGAGAGGGAGAAAGCACATATATACAAATTTTACATCACAGAAAAAAATAACATCCAAAACATATACATTTTTTAAAAAATAAAAAGAAAAAACTAAACCTATTGTGGGAATATTTTGTACAATTGAGTGAAAACAGTGAAAATGAACAGATTAAATTCATAGTTTTACACAGAAACATAATTACCAAATATGATGCTAGCTAGAAACCATAATCAAAATAACAAGAGAAGAAATGGCTCTTAAGATAAAAGTACCAGGCCAAGATGGTAACTTCAAGGAAATTTTACCAAATTTATATCATATTTACCTCATGAGTATTCCCCATGGATATGTGTTCCAACATCTCAATACTAAGCTAACTCAGAACAAAGAAAAGGCTAGAAAATTTTCAAAATTTATTAATAAATCAAGTTGATTACCAAACCTGTAAACAAAAACTAAATTATCATATACACAAATCATGTATTTGTGTGTGTATACAAAATCTTAGATAAAATAATAGAAAAGAGTCAAGACATTTTTGTTCAAACTTAATGGATTTAGGAATTAAGGTTATTTATTCTCATTTCATATTAAAAATGTATTATTATAATGCATTGCACAACCAAGGAGAAAAACATATAATTATCTATGAGGCTGAAGAAAAAACATAACACAATTCAATAATCAATGATGTTAGTAACGCTTAACAAAATATGAATTGACTAGTCTCTCACATGATTAATAAAAAATACGCTATCTTATTAAATAATAAAGTCTTTATTACTCTAAATGGGGATACACGAGCATATTTCAGGACTTAAAGTTAGGAAGAACAGCAGGATATTTTTTATCCTTACTACTGCTTAACATTGTGTTAGAGGAACTGGCTGATGCAATTAGACAAAATAAATAAATTAGAAGCATAAGAATTGGCAAATATTATAAAAACAACTCTAATTATTATCAAATGCTTATTGTATATCCAGAAAAGTAAAAGTCATTAATATAAAAAATTTAGTAGAAGATTTAGTGAAGACTACATTATAAAAAGAACATTTGAAAATGTAAAAGCCATTCCACGTAAGAACAAAAATTAGAAGATACAGAAAAAGAGTAGACTCTCTCTATACGTATCTTAATTTCATGTTTTTGTGTATGCATATATACATAACATACCTATGCACGTACATACATATACATATATAATCACAAATGTGTGTACATATATATATACAACCAAAAACAAAATTTTAGTGATTTTAATAAACAAACTTGACTGCATATGCTTAATGATACTACATCTCAAGAGAAAATTACAGAAAAAAAATACACTAAACTGTTTTTGTTATTTTCCTTTCCATGAAGCTGAAGACCAGACTGGATGATGGCCACACCACTGACTAGTGGAACTTAATCTTCACTGGCTACTTAATAGATAACATATATATGTCACCATGGTATTGGTCACTTCAGTTGTTTCTCAGGAACCTGGAGCAGCTCTTGTCCAGTTCAAAACAGTTGAGACCACTGACTTTTCAACCGGGCCTATGCAAATGCCCAGGACGTAGACTTTTGTTGTTGTTGTTGTTATTGTTGAGATGGAGTCTTGCTCTGTTGCCCAGGCTGGAGTACAGTGGCAGGATCTCAGCTCACTGCAATCTCTTCCTCCTTGGTTCAAGAGAGTCTCCTGCCTCAGCCTCCAGAGTAACTGGGACTATAGGCCTGCACCACCATGTACAGCTAATTTTTGTATTTTTTAGTAGATAGTGGGTTTCACCATGTTGGCTAGGATGGTCTTGATCTCTTGACCATGTGATCCACTCGCCTTGGCCATCCAAAGTGCTTGGATTACAGATGTCAGCCACTGCACCTGGCCACTCAGAGGTAGACTTTTGACATGAGAGGGCCTAAAACTCTACTCTGGAGTCAAGCTACTCCCTCCATTTTCTGAACTTATGACATAAACCCAGACAACCTGTGTGTAGAGCAGTACTTGCTTCATTTTTCTACACTGTCAACCACTTTTCACCATGCATTAGACCAACCTGCTTCTCTAACCCACAAATATCTTAAGCCTTATCTTCAGGGAGGCACATTTGAGAGCTGCTCTCAGGTCGGGCACGGTGGCCCAAGCCTGTTATCCCAGCACTTTGGGAGGCCGAGGCGCTGGTCATGGTGGCGCCTGCCTGTAATCCCAGCAACTCAGGAGGCTGAGGCAGGAGAATTGCCTGAACCCAGGAGGCGGAGGTTGCAGTGAGCCAAAATTGCGCCATTATACTCCAGCCTGGGTAACAAGAGCGAATCCGTCTCAAAACAAAAAAATAAAAAAAGAAAGAAAGAGAGAAAAAGAGAGCTGCACTCTCACATCCTTGCTGGGCAGACTTGTGAATAATCTGTTCTCTTTTGTAAAACTGTGACACAGCAATTGATTTACTATGCTTAGGCAGAATGAACAAAAATGTGCTTCAATTGTTGCTGAGTAGATCTAAAACACTTTTCATGAGTCCATAGGGAAACTGAAATAAGTAGACACACACACACACACGTAAAAATAATTTTATTATTTTTAAATAATACAAGAAAAAAGGATTACACAAGATATAATTTTTATGGATTATAGCTTAAGGTAATCACATGGGTGATTAGAAGATAAATCTTTAAAAAGCATAAAAGTCTAAAATATTTTAGCAAACTAAGATAGTAACATTTTGCAATCACTTATAAATTAATACATCAAGGTGATCCATAGTTTCGAATATGATTGAAAAAAAAAAGAAACCAGACATTCTGATCTACGTAATAGCAGTATTTTAAAACATCTTTGAGGGATGCTTGCTAAAACGTCAGACTTGAGTCTTACCTGGACTCTGGATTGAATCACTAATTTATACTGAGGCAGCCAGGAAGGAAGGGGTCCCTAGAGAAGCTCCAGCTAGCCTGTGCACTGGAGGGATGTGCACTGGAGGGAGGGGTGCGCACTGGAGGGAGGGGTGCGCACTGGAGGGAGGAGTGCTCACTGGAGGGGCCCCATATAAGTTTGCGCTATTTGCAACCAATAGAATCCTGCCCCCTTCTCTTCTTGGGTGGAACCTGGTATTCAATCTGAGAGGCAAGAAGCACACTAGCAGGACTCTGGCTTTGCAGAGGGCTCCTGTTTCCCTTTTTGCCCAATAAATTCCATTTTTTCCTATCCTTAAAAGTGTGAGCCTAATCTCTTATGGCCCTATGACACAAAACTGCTCTGAGCTGAACTAAGGAAAAAGTCCTCCAACAGTACTAATTCAGGGGAAGAAAGGAAGATGTCACATGAAACTAGTGGGGTACAAATATTAAAAACAAACTGAAAAAGTCAGTAAAAGGGAATAGGATTTCTCGTATAATAGATACACCTGTAGGAAAAATATATGAATGAGAAAACCAATAGTACATAAATGGTACTTAAGAACTTATAACGAACAGTTAAAATTAATAGCCTTCATTGTCTGCTTTGACTTCATGTAGGATGGTAGTAAGGACTTCTGTTAAATAATTGTGGATGTGACCATGTTAATATGGGAACAGTTGAAAAAAAAGACCCTTGGTAAAAATGCCTGAATACTTAGCAATTATACATTGCTTGAAATTTGTTCCAAACTTTTGTGCGATGGGAAGTAAATGGGCTGTGGTAAAGGTGAAATAAAATTTTCTGTGTGTGTGTGTATATATATATATATTTTTTTGAGATGGAGTTTCGCTCTTGTTACCCAGGCTGAAGTGCAATGGCGCAATCTCCACTCACCGCAACCTCCGCCTCCTGGGTTCAGGCAATTCTCCTGCCTCAGCCTCCTGAGTAGCTGGGATTACAGGCATGCACCACCACGCCCAGCTAATTTTTTGTATTTTTAGTAGAGACGGGGTTTCACCATGTTGACCAGGATGGTCTCGATTTCTTGACCTAGTGATCCACCTGCCTCGGCCCCCCAAAGTGCTGGGATTTGACTGATACATGAAAATTCATAATAATATTCTATTTTTTATATATTTGAAATTTATTATGAGTTTAAAAAACAAAAAATTTAGAAACATAAATATATCAATATGAATCCATTCAATGAGAAACTTATTTTATATTAATATAGTCAAAACTTAAAAGTTCATAGGAATATATTAATGAAATTCAATTTAAAAGTTTCAGTTTCAAATTCAATTTATAAATTAGTCTATTAAAGTTTCGATTGACTTTGGTTGTCATAAAAAAACTGTCCAAAATGGTGATTTAACTTATTTCAATTTGTATGAAATAATCAAATACTTATGTTTATTTGTTGTTGGTACTTATTTGTACTTCTTAGACTATTAGGAATGCATCATTTTTCTTCCATAGCAAAGCTCATTAACAGATCTTTATAGAAAAAGAGAAGCCAACTATTAATTAAATGCTATTCTAGTAAGCTATGACTTCAATCTAGTTAAGAATATTAAACTTAACTGTCTTTAGGACTATTAGATTAATATATACAATGTATTATTTGGCCACATTAATGAACATTGTATCTTTACAGAGTGAAATAAAAGTCAGTTTAATTTATTTGTAAGACTATGTTGGGCCGGGTCTGGTGGCTCAAGCCTGTAATCCCAGCACTTTGGGAAGCCGAGGTGGGTGGATCACGAGGTCAAGAGATAGAGACCATCCTGGTCAACATGGTGAAACCCCGTCTCTACTAAAAATACAAAAAATTAACTGGGCACGGTGGCATGTGCCTATAATCCCAGCTACTCAGGAGGCTGAGGCAGGAGAATTGCCTGAACCCAGGAGGCGGAGGTTGCGGTGAGCCGAGATCGCACCATTGCACTCCAGCCTGGGTAATGAGAGTGAAACTCTGTCTCAAAAAAAAAAAAGACTATATTGAAGCGAGATCTTCATGAAGTTAGGTAAAAATTAGAGGATTAAATTTTGTTCCTGTCAAACAAACCAACAAAATGGGACATTTTTATTATGAAATACCATCAGAGCAAAATAAAAAAAATGAAATTGTCAACTTGACCAAAGAAATTGAAAGTAGTCCTGTTAAATAAACATGGGAACAGAATCATTCTATGTAATACGTGCATATTGGTGCACTAACAAGTAGTTAACACATAAAAGTTACATAAAAGCTTAAAACTTTTGGATTTTCAGATATTTGCTAAAATTAAAGTAACATGTAAAAGAGAATGCATCAGCTTTTCTGAGGTTTATGAAAAGTAAAACTATCTAAATATAAAATATCTTCTCAGGATTTTCATGAAATCTAACCTTTTATTACATGTTAAATTAGGTAGTATGGGGAAAAAATGCTTTCAGAAAAATACTAAAGACGTGTGAATGACCAATAAGCATTGAAAGTTTACAAACAAAATAGTTTTATGACTCTTTTGACAAATCTTTCTAACTTATGTAGGTATTTTTTCAAAGCCTACATCATATGTTGAAATTAATCTTAATGTGGAATATTAGGGATTAGAAAACCTCAATAAATTTGTATTTAATGGCATGTGAGATATAGTATTTTTAAATGAATACATTTATTTGTAATATTGTTTAAATATTTTGTTTGGAACGTTATCAACATCTGAGCTAGCTTTTTGTGAAGACAGGAAGATTCTTACATTGCAATTTTAGAATAACAAATAACATGATACCTGTCTTAAAGTCTCTGCCATGAACCATTTAATTTTGTTTCTATATATATGGTATTCATCAACATGTTAAGAATTTTAAGAAATTATGACATTTGAAAAATAGCCATTAATAATATTTCCTCCTAAAGAGGAAGTAAATCAATTTATTATGATAAACTATTATTACAGATTTTATTATGTTACTTATTATTTTACTACTATTATTATTATACCTCAGCTGCAACTATGCTATGAAATGGGAGTTCATCATCATCTTTTAAGCTTCAACATAAAAAATTCTGAAAAATATAGAAGATGATTATTGGAATTAACTAATAGCTGCTACATTTACTTAAGAGAAGCTATTAAATGGTGCAGTGGACAGATTAAAATGTGATCTTTATGTTTCTTGCTCTTCATGGTTCATGCTTTTGAATCACTTCCTCTCCTTACTGTGAGAAGAATGTGTGACTTGCTTCTAGTCTGGAGAATATGGCAAAGTTATGCCATATGTGATACATTTGTTAAGAGTCCATTTGTTAACTTACTCACCCCGATCTTTCTCTCTATGTGGTTGCTTTTGAAGAAGCAAACTGCCGGAACTCTACAATGGTAAGGATATGAATTCTAACAATGACCTAGGGGAGATACTAAACAGATTTGTCCCTTGGTAGAGCCTTCTGATTATAAACCAGCCCTGGATGATACTTTGATTTCAGTCTTGTGAGGCCTTAGGCAAATGACTCATCTAATTCACCTTTGGATTTTTCACCTGCAGAAACTATGAGGTAATAGATGTGTGTTTTTAAAGCTACTAACATTTTCTTAATTAATTATGTTGTATATAAAACAAATATAAATGCTAAAAAATAAGACTAACAAATAGGTATTGGAATAGATCTGACATTATTGCTTGCCTGGCAAGCAAGAGATATATTATTCAAGTATTTGTTTAACAGGTTTCTTAAAAAGACATTGAAAACTGTAGAAAGAGAGCAAAAAAGGGAGAGTACATCAAGAAGTGTGAGAGTCTGAAGTGAAGCGTCTGGTTGGCTCATTAAGTCGATGGCAATATCTTTATTGTTATGATCAACTTTTACAGGATTTAATTGAATTTTCTGTCATTGATGTGAAAAGGATTTGGTTCAAATGATTATGAGATGAAGTGCATTAAATGCTAGAGTGACTAGGATCTTCAGCAGATGTTCTTGTATGCTTATGATAAAAAAGAAATCATGTTTGTTTCTCTTTTCTTTCCTTTTTTTGTTTTTGAGACAAGGTCTTCCCTTTTTGCTCAGGCTGGATGTAGTGGTGTGGAAGAGGTGGAGCCTACTATAAGCGATACTCCTGCATTAGCCTCCCAAGTAGCTGGGACTACAAGTGTGTTGAGACCAGTATGGCCAATATGATGAGACCCTTTCTGTACAAAAAAAAATGCAAGAAAAATTTGCTGGGTATGGTGACAGTTTGTGACCCCAAGTGATCCTCCTGCCTCAGCCTCCCAAAGTATGGGGATTACAGGTGTGCATTGGTCCATTTTCACATTGCTAGAAAGAACTGCCTTAGACTGGGTAATTTACAAAAAAAAAAATCTTTTATTGCCTTACAGTTCCTCATGGCTGGGGAGACCTCAGGAAACTTAGAATCATGGCAGAAGGCGAAGGGGAAGCTAGGCACATCTTACATGGCAGTGGAAGAGAAAGAGTGAAGGAAGTGTGAAACTGTTAAGCCATCAGATTCATGAGAATGCACTCATTATAATGAGAACAGTATGGGGGAAACTGCCTCCATGATTCAGTAACTTCCCACCATGTCCCTCCCTCTACACATGGGGGTTACAATTAGAGATGAGATTTAGGTGAGGATACAGAGCTAAACTGTACAAGGAATAAGACATCATGAATGACCGTCATTTTTGAATTAACATTGGTGATGTGGGAAACTCCTTCAGTCTATATCAATCTTTCTCAAAATGAGATCCTCAGAAAAACAGCAGCAGCAGCCTTGGGAAATGTTGGAAAAACAAATAATCAAGGCTTACTTCAGATCTACTGAATCAGAACATCTGAAAAAATTATGGCTTCTGGAAATTTGGTTTTACAAAATAGTCCAAGTGATTTTCATTACCCTAGAGTTTGAGAATCAAGCTAATATGTTCATGTTTCAGTAGATGAAGAGAAACTAGGCACACACTGGAAGAAACACCAAGCCTTACTTTCTGTTTCCCTAATCTAGAGACTTGAAGATAACCAGCTAATATTTATAAATAAGAATATCAGTGAAACCAGACAGGTGTCATTGTAGATAGAGAATATTTAGGAGAAGAAAGCTGGAAGAAACAGCTTGAGGTGAGGTGCATGTGGTCTGAAAAGAGTGATGTAGAACAAACATATGTATAAATCTATGTATAGGGTTGAAAGAATCAAATCCTTGATAGGGACACTGCTGCAAAGATATAGCAGTGAGGAACTGAAATTCAATTTCAGTTTTACCTTACCTTACCCTATACTACCTCAGAAAAAAACAATAGAACAAAACTTTAGCCAGAGGATAAAAATAAAAAATTCTTATGAAATCACTGTATTTTATAAAAGGAAAGTATAATGGAAATACCTTAAAAGATAAATACTCTAAAAAAATTGATTTGGAGTTTGGAGTTTTCAAATAGTACCAAAGAAGAAAATATCTAGAAAAAAATATTCAGGTAAATTAAATAACATGATCTATTAAAAATGACAAATTTCTTCTAATGAAAAATTGACAAATTTTTCTTCAAATGACAAATTTTTTCTAATGAAAAAATATGACAGTAATGAAATACAAAAAGATAATAGGTTTAAGCAAAGAAATTTTAGATACATGTAGCTTATAAATATATCAAGAATCAAAAACCCTGACATGACATAAAACTGGTTAGTCTTGAATCTGTCTCACAAAAATACAGGAAAAAATAAAATGTAATTTTTGTAGGTAGAACCTTAGACCAAGGGTTCAGTCTAGGTCCTACTACCCTGCACAGAAAGGCAATCACTGAGACAGCAAGTATTGGCAGGAAAGAAGGCTTTATTTGGGTGCTGGATGCAAGGAGATGGAAGATCTGTCTCAAATTTGTCCCTTTAAACCACTAAAATTAGGAGTTTATATAGAAGGAAAAAAACATATCCATATGGGAACCAGGAAATAGGGAGGGGTAAGGAAGAGAAGTTGGTCACAAGAAGCAGGTGGTTGCTTAGGCAATTGTAATGGGTGAGAGGTCTAGAGTCTCGTTGCCAAGATGGAGTCATCTGATAACTTTCAGATCCTTGATACTGTCTGGGAGTCCTGAGAAAAAGAGTCAGATAAGACATTTGTAACTTTCTCACATTTTAAGACTGGGAGTGTCATTTTCCATGTTTATTTAAAAGAAACCATAAATGTTAATTCAATGGGGCAACTGGACTGGTTTCAGTATGATTATAGTAAACTTTATTAAAAAGACAGCAGAGACACTTCATACTCTGCCTATCTAAAAGAACAAAACGCACTAAACACTTCCTCTTCAGAACTCCATTTTTCTACTCTCCTATATAGGGAAATAATCTGTTACCTGTCAGTTTTGTGGAGACTTGTGTACCTCAGTTTCCCTTCCCAAAAAGGTTCAGTAGATGTTTGGCCTTGTTATAATTGCTATTATTAATGTCAACCTTAAAAGGTTCAGCCTTTATTATAATTGCTGTTATTGTCAAAGGAGCTTTTCTGTTGCCAGATCCAGTGGTCACTTTTCAGTCACCAAGTCACCTTCTGATTTATGATCTACATGACACTTCCATGAAATAACTTCTCTTGGCTTGCTGAAATAATGCTCCATTGTAACTGGCTGCTTTTCCATCACCTCCTCTTTCTGGTTCTATTCCTCTGCTAAAATCTAGTTATTGGCATATTCATAGGTATTATCCTGGGGTCCATTACATACATATTTGATTTTTTCCTTTTAATCTTTTCCCAAAGTTTATAGCTTTAACTATAAACTCTAACATATTCTGATGAATCCCAAATCTCTTTTTCTTACCATCACATCTCTTCAGAAATCCTGGCCAGTATATAGAACTGACCACTGGATCATTTCATATAGATGCTTGGAATTTCTTCTCTCACATTTTCAAGCTTTTAATAGAAGCTCTCTCTCTCTCTCTCTCTCTCTCTCCCCGCCCCCCCGTGTCTGTGTGTGTGTGTGCGTGTGCGTGTGTGCGTGTGCATGCATGTGTGTGTGTGTGTGTGTGTGTGTGTAGGCTGGAGTGTGGAGGAAGTCTACCTCTATTCCAAGTAACAGTGGCAAGAAATAGTACCCTGTCAATGCTCTTGTTTTTGTTTTTTTGAGACTGGGTCTCACTCTGTTGTCTGGACTGGAGTGCAGTGGTGCAATCTTGGCTCTCCACAACTGCTACCTCCAAGCCTCAAGTGATTCTCCTGCCTCAGCCTCCTCCGGAGTAGCTGGGATTACATGCGTGCACCACTACCACTCAGCTAATTTTTTTTTTATTAGAGACAGGGTTTCACCATGTTGGCCAGGCTTGTCTTGAACTCCTGATCTCAAATGATCCACCTGCCTCAGTCTCCCAAAGTGCTGGGATTACAGGTATGAGGCACTGCACCCAGCCTATCAATGCTTTTTGAACAAGAATGTTTGTTTTCAGTTTAGTTACTTTTAAACCTGACAGTTAATTTCAAATGAATTATTTAAAAATTAAAACAGCACAGTACACAATATATCAAACACAGAATATCTTCAACTTTTATCAGAATTCTACCTGTAGCAATTGTGAAGTTTAGCTAGAGCAAAATCATTGCACTTTATAACCAAAGAAGAGAAAGTTTTATAAAATCCCAGATTCTGAAAAGGCCAGAAACAGAACAAAAGCCTATGCGAAGGGAACAGTATAAAGAAGAGCAGCAGGGGAAAAAAAGACATTTTCCAATGTGAATCAAATTTGTTCTGGCACCATTTTTATAGACATAGTTTGAGTTTATTAAATGAATAGAAAAGGAATTTGCTTTTAAACATGTATAATATCGCTACAAAATAATATTCAGAGAGTTATTTTTAATACATAATATACATCTCTTCATTAAAACTGAAGAAATAGAATGTATAATTAAGTTTTCAACTAATTAATAGGAATTGAATCCTCAACCTGGACAGAGATGGAGAGACTGTCAGAAGAAAGGGTAGAGTTTTTGAGTAAGAAAGTCATTTGAAATCTTCTCCTAGTCTCTGAGAACATCAAAATGACTCAATAGCAGAAACACAGATAATTATAAGCACTCCAAAAGTTTCCTAAATTCTAATATATGTGTATATTTAATTTGTACATTGATAAACTCAAGCTCATATATTTCAATATATGATTATAATATATATTATAATATATATATATGAACAATATGATACAGCTACAGATAAATGGAATTAGTCTTTTCTCTGTTTTTCCAGAAATCAAGATTTGACATTCATACTGTAGTTAGCCTGAAAACTAAAGATGAGTTTCAAATAAGAAAAATAATTTACATTACTAGGCTCTGTAAAATTCTAATTTCTTTCTTCTCTAAAAGGAAGAAGCTTCAGGTTGGTCACATTTTCTTTTTTCACCTTGAGGGAATATATTATTGTATCTAATAAGAGGGAGAGAAAAAAAGCAAACACTGGAACTCAAAATGCAAGTGACATGTTCATTTTAATTTCCCATATTTTAACTTTCTATTATAGCTATTGACATGTAAATTTAAAAGAACATAAGGAGACATTTAAGAAAATGCAATTGACAATTTTATTACTATTAAGTCTTGACATTCTAATGAATAACATCCACTGCAGCTAGCGGTACTTACCAGTATGATTAACCAGCATTTACTGAGACAATCACCAGAAACATTATTTTGTATTTTAGTGACTCAAAAGTAAAATTCCTTTTGTGTTGCAATTATTTAGTCTGAATATTTGAATATGTATTTTGTTAACATGATATTAACAGAGATATGGGGTCAGAAACCACACACTTATGGTTAAAGTATATATACTGGATGACTTAACAAATTCGAAGTTATAAATTTAAAAGCAGTTTGGAGCTGGATATTTACAGCTGCTATGTCTCTCTCATGCTGGAAATCCAGGCCCTATTTTATTTATGTTTAGTTCTTGCCGGGCTTTTTATCTTTAAGCTTATGATTATCCTAGATTATATATATAATATGAATGTGATATATATGTATTTAAATATGTATTGCGTTATACACACTCATTCACACACACATATAATTTACAAATTTATATATGTGTGTGCATTTCTGTATATATAAACAAATATACATTATTCATATATGTATATATGAATAATCAAGCACCTTATGCAGATATTCCCAGCTCTGTCTCTATCCAGTTCTCCCATCTCTATCACTTTGTCCAGCAAACTTTAGCCTCTATGCTTACCCCTGACTCCTAGTATATTTGTTTTCTCAACTCAGGGGTCACTGATAGTTATGCCTGAGTTTCCTCTCCCAGTGTAACCCCAGAAACCTTTCCAGACAGGAATCTTGGGCAACTGGAGATTCCCTTAGTCTATTTTCTGTAGCTCAGAGGTTATTGTTTACAATCTAATACTAAATATCTGAAATAATTTTTAAACTATATGTTTCTTCAGTTTTTTGTTGTTTTAGGTGCAAAGGTATATATGATACCTTTTGTGCTACATAGGCTAGAGGCAGAATTCAACTCCATGGATGAGTTGAATACCTATACATGACCAGGCCAATATTCAGTTAAGACCTCAAAGAAAGACGACTGGGCTTCTTTTCCTTATAGCACTGTTTTCCCAGGTACTCTGCATATCAAAGAGAAACCAGCCCAATTGTTCTATAGAACTGATATGTATGGTTTCTTTCAAATAAACATAGAAAGTGACCCTTCCACTCTTAAACTTAAGAAAATCACAATTGTCCTATCTGAGTTTCTTTCTCAAGAACCAAACATCAGCCCTCCCTGATATTATCAAGGAACTGAAACGTACCTGATCACCATACCTGGACAATTGAGACACCAGACCTGTCATCCCTTGTGATTGCCTAACCAGCCAATGGCCTCCTGTTCAACTCTTCCTTGCCCCTCTCTAATTCCTTTTTTCCTACATGCAGTTACATTCCTTTCCTGATACGTAAACCAATGATTTTAGTTGCTTAGGCAGATGGGTTTGAGACTCATCTCCCATTTCCTTGGCTGCAGCACCTGATTCCCTAGCAATCATCATTCCCAGTCATCGTTCCAGTGATTGGCTTTCTGTGCAGTGAGCAGCAAGACCTAGACCAAACTCCTGGTATTTTAGCAACAAGATTTTGATTCCCTGGCTCAGCTGTCATGAGTCAAGAGTTTTCGAAGCCCTCCTAAACAGGCTCAGCTGCCATGAGTCAAGAATTTTTGAAGCCCTCCTAAATAGGCTCAGCTGCCATGAGTCAAGAGTTTTAGAAGCCCTCCTAAGCAGCTACCTGACCGTTTTGTGGCCAGAGGTGAGTCTCAGCCTGTCTCTCTCTGGCCTTGTCACTGCCAGCCCCAACTGCATTTTTTATTGCCTAGAAAAACAGCCTTTGAAATTTGACATCTTCATCCATTTACGTGAGTATGCTTTGTGGGCCCAGGCAGCAGGATCTGCTCCTCTCAACCTGGAAAGTTAATAAGGGAATTTCCGTTTGCAAGTTGCATAATCCCAACTGACTGAGAGAGGAAAGCACACTGACTTCAGTTTCAACACTTCTGGGGGCTTATTTGTAATTGTTGTGTGTGTCTGAGCAAGTGTTTCTGTAGGTACCAGACAGCTGGATTGGCTCTTCTCAATTACTTTTACAGGCAAAGAAAGTTTAACCATTTGAACATAAACTGTTGAGTTTGTACTGCTAACTCATGGCTAGAGTTCCAAAGTACAAGCTATTGGACCTTTCTTTGTATGTGTGTATACATATTTAGATGTACATGAATGTGTATATACATTTATTATGTTATGCGTTTGCAAGTTGATCAATCCCAACTGATGGAGAGAGGAAGCGCCCCTGCTGTTTCAGTCTGAACACTCTTGGAGATTGTTGCTTATTGCAGCAGTTGGACTGTGTTTTGGTGAGTGTGTGTGTGTGTGTGTGTGATGAGAAATAAGAATTTGATAAACTGATAATCTTTTGTAATGCTGTTTGGCTCACTGTTATTCGGAACCTGGAGAAGTTTGGTATCTCCATGGACTTCATTTTACCGTTGAATGGGAAAGGGGGATGGAGTGCCATATATCCAGGCCTTAATGTTGTGTCTATGAAATTGGCCTATAAATAAAAGAGCACTCATAAATTAATTAAAGTCCAGACTATTTCTCAAGTTCATGTGACTTAAGTAAATCTTTAATAGACAAGCTGGCTTTAAAATTATTGGTAAGGTAAAAATACAAATGTCTTCAGAATTGTTAGAATGCATTTTTGTCTGGGTTTTATATTTGTCTCTGCTAGATATATCGTCTCTGCTGGATATGTCAAGGTTTAGCACAGAAGATTAAAAAAGTGTAAATCCAGTCAAAACAAAATAATCTTTGTGTGATTTCTTTTTGATTAATGAGACTAATGTTTAGTCTCATTTAATGTTTTTACTTTAGTAAAAACAGATGAATCTTTTGAGTCATTGACAAAAATACCTGTGTATTTCATTTTAAAGTTCTTATTCACAAGCTTAAAAATTAATAACAAGGAAATTACTTCAAATGATGACTAGCTTTAATATTTCAGTTTTCAGATGTACAGTAGAGAAAAAAGTGAAATAATTGAGTACATGTAAATGGAATAAATGTATGTGAAACTTTTGTTTAACCTAAAATCTTAAAATTATTTTTGATACTTATTGAATGTCTGTGTAATTTCTGAATAAGAATGAAGAAATATGTTTCTGACATTTGTGCAATGTTCTCTATAAAATACTAATATTTGACAGACAGTTCAGGATTTCTTGCTTTCTAAGTTTTTACTAAAATTTAAGGTTATAAAGATTTTTAGTTAATATATAATTCTGAATTGATTAATATAATAATCACTACAATCTAGATGCAAAACTATTCCATCCCTCCAAAAACATAAACTGTTTTATGGTAGGGAAATGGGTTTGAGACTAGTCTCCCATCTCCTTGGTTGCAGCACCCAATTTTTGCCTTCTTCCCTGGAAATACTCACTGTCTACTGTGCAGTAGCACAGGACCTAGACCAAAACCCCTGGTACTTTAGTAACAAAAGTATAACTACTTCAGCAGTCCTCAGCTGAGCAATAGCACTTCTAAAGTTGGGATCTCTTTCCTCATATTGCAGCAGCAAAAGTGCTCTCAGGTGGAACACAGATGTAATAATGGGTAATCCCAGGTAATCCCATGGGGCTCACATTATGGTTTTTCTTCTTTCAAGCCTCAAATTTCTGAAACTGCATATTATCTGCAAACATTTACTTCTTGTGTTTCGCCAGTGTTAGCATTGTTTTCTAAAGGAGGGCAAATTCAGTGTCATTTACTCTGATAAGGTCAGAAGCAGAAGTCTCATTCAACATATAAGCACTCTCACTTGCAAAACACCTTTGTACTCAGCTTCCAAATACTACAATTTCCTACTTCTTTCCTACCACAGTGAGTGGGTATATCAGTGTCAATATCTTTGGATGGCTCCTTAATTTACCACTTCTAAATTATAGCAGGTCCCAAACTTAGCCCTAGAATATTTTTTTAATCTCTTTTTATATGTAATCTTTGGGAGTTTTAACAAGTTTAATCAATTTGTGTTCATATGCCAATTGTGTAGACTTTGAAATTTCCAACATGTGTATAAACATGTTTACTTATTTATGCTTCAGAAATGGTTCCCAGGCTGTTATCTCAAAGAGGTACTATAGGAAAGACCAAAATAAAGGCAGACCAACCATTTAAGAGGCTGTTACATTAGTCCAAACAAATATTTTAGACAACAGGATAGCAGGAAAGATGGATTTAGAGAAAACATTACATGAAGAGTTAAACAAGGTGTGCTGATTGGCTGTGGGAGCATGGAAGGCAATGAGAACAGTAAAGAATGACTCCTATATCTATGTATGATCACCTCTTGGAGTAGGGTTAATATGGGAAATACTTGATGGTATGAATTTGGTGACTTTACAAAATATTTAAATTTTTAGAGGCCTAGTTTTAATCTTGAGTACATGTTAAGTATCCAAATGCAGATGGGAATACACAGGAGGCAATTGTGGTGAAAATGCTCTTTCAAGACATGGCGAAATTCAAATGATGGGCATCTATAAGGCTTAGAAAGACATTGACCTGGATAAAATTATGGAACATGAGGTGGATATATATAGACACAGAGAGAGAGGGGAAGGGAAATGGGGAAGAATAATTTGGGGCACACACAAGACAAAAATGGTAACATAAGATGCTGAACTGTTGCTTTCAATATTTTACAGAACAAAAAGTCAAATATGTATAAAAGGCAAAAGTAAAAACTCAAAACTCTAATTATTGATTATATTTCATTATAATCAATATAATTCAATATATTTCAATATAATCAATATAATCAATTCATAATATTTTCTTTATTGAAAATCAAACCTGACAGAAAAGCAAATGTTTAAGTTAGACCAGAAGTAGCCTCTCAAATGCCTCATTATTATAATAAGAACTAAAAATTTTTGAGGTATTTTCCCAAACGGTGAAATAATATCAACTTTCAATATAAAATGTCTAAGTATGCAACCTAACATTTTGGTGATTATTAAGCCAACACTCAAAGCATCAATAATTTTAAATATACATTTAGCCATATCCTACAGATAAGGTAGAAATTAGGTGAGAATAAAAATTCAAAACAATGTAAAAAATCTCAAGACTGGTAATAAAATAGACAGATCTATGGGCTGAAAAGAAAGAACAGAAGCAAATTGAATGCTATCAATATTTACTTTTATTGCAACTAAAATGTGTAATTTTAAGTTAGAGATGCACCTATTTATGATAGCTCTATGATGAAATAAATACCACAACTTATAAGAGCATTTAAAAAATATAAATGGTGATTTTAAATGAATATAAATATAAATGAATAGTGATAATAAAAACTAGATGTTGGATTCTGAAAAGATTTCCTGAGCTTGTCAGTCTTGACACTGAAAAAAATGACAATGATGTGTATTATAATTGGCCTAAGAAAATATATTTTTAAAATTTATTTAACAGTGATGTTGTTTTCACCATAAGATCCATGTAAAATTACCTGTGTTTGAAATGCCTTTTTCATACTTTCAAATGTTAGGCTATTGAATTTCTTTTTTATTTCTCTATGGAGCAAGCTGATTTTCCATTGTGTAAAAATGTCACAGAACAGCTGTGACCTTATATTTGGAGATGACTGGCGCAATGAGGAGTCAGAGCCAGCGAAAATGCCATTCTCTGATGAAGCGAGCTGCTCCTATCACATTAATCATTTGTTTATAATGACTAACACAGGTGTAGATTGTTGAATGTAAACTAATAAAATTACTATTTGCCATAATGTTCCTCATTACTAGTAAATTAGAAAATGAATTAAAGATGTATAGGTCACCGTTTGTCACAAGAATGAAAGAGCTAGGTTATAAATGTGGGTAGCACTATGGGCTGATTATAAGCCAGAATCTACTTTTATCATCATATGAAACTTTGAAACACTTATTTCTTAATATTTTATATTTATTCTTATGTTAGAATTAGGAGTTGAGTTTTTATTATCTATACCAGTGGTCCCCAACCATTTTGGCACCAGGGACTGGTTTCCTTAAAGACCATTTTTCTACAGATGGTGGAGGTAAGGGATGGTTTTGGGATGAAACTGTTTCACCTCAAAAGATCATCAGACATTAGATTCTCAAAAGGATCATGCAACCTATTTCCCTTGCTTACACAGCTCACAACAGTGTTCATGCTTCTATAAAAATCTAATGCCACCGCTGATTTGACAAGAGCTCAGGCGGTAATGCTTGCTGGCCCATTGCTCACCTCCTGCCTGGTGTCCTGGTTCAGACCTAACAGACCATCGACTGGTCCGTGGCTCAGGGGTTGGGGACCCCTGATCTAGATATTGTTCTAACAGGAAAAAAGGACTGAAACTCTCTTTGGGAAGTAATAGGAAATAGAGCACTTATGAGTATATACTGGGATAGACGTTTAGGAAGGTAACATTTTCACAAGAGTATTGATTTTCTTTTCATCTCAAATTCTATTGATAAATGACCCTGCTTTTTAAATTTGATGTCTTCAAGATTGCCAATTTTTCTATTACTTTTATCAGTCTCTATCTACAGCTTCTTGTAGCTTTACGTTATTTTCAAACCTTGTTTTTAGCAAACTTATGAAGAAAATAGGTGTAGTAAATAAATGGATGATCACTTCATTCTACTTGGATGATCCCTATACCTGTGTTAGAAATTGAATTCTTACTCTATATTAAAATTAAAATAAATTGTATGAATAACTTTACTATATGAAAAATTCTCATTATTTCTGAATAAGGGCAAACATACTTTCTGTTATTGAAAATATAATGACGTTTTTAAAAGTACAAATGTGAGCAAGCATAAAGGACATCAGGTCCTACATTCAGAATGAACATTTGTCTTGCCAACATTTTAAACCTGTGAAGAAAAGGAAACTTTCATCATGTATGTGCCATATTTTCTATTACTTATAGTCAGAACAAATCTAAAAAACATTTTGAAATATTATTATTAATTTTTTGGATACGGAGTCTCACTCTGTCTTCCAGCCTGGAGTGCAGTGCTGCCATCTCCGCTCACTGCAACCTCCGTCTCTTGGGTTCAAGTGATTCTCCTACCTCAGCCTCCTGAGTAGTTGGGTCTACAGGAACCCACCACCATGCTCGGCTAATTTTTGTTAGCCGAGAGACAGGGTTTCACCATGTTGGTCAGGCTGGCCTGGAACTTCTGACCTCAAGTGATCTGCTCACCTCGGCCTCTCAAAGTGCTGGGGTTACAGGCATGATCCACTGCACCCAGCCTAAAATATTATTTTAAACAAATGTTTCACGTAAAATTCATCCAGTTTTAAATATTAGGAAGAGAGCATAATTAGAGTGAACTCAAGCATTCGTTTACTAATCATCGATACCACACCCAAGACATAGAAACAACACGTGAATACACAATACGTGGACACAAAGACACAGCCTATATACCTGTGAGTATATATTGTAAATTATAATTTCATGTAAAAAATTAAATGTCTCTCTGATGTTAATTAATTGCAGATTAATATGGTAATCAGATAATTGATTTGAGAATTTTTCCTCTTTTCAGACAGTATAGGGCTGAACATTCATGTACCAAAATGTTGAACCTAAATCTAATTTTCATTTCATATATAAAAACAAATACTTAGAAAATTATAGACTTAAATGTCCATATGTAAATACTTAATGATAATTTTAATAAAATTAAGATAAAATGTTATTTATGTATAATACAAAATTTTTCAACATCATCTATAAAATAAATATGTAATAAATTGTTCTTTATCAAATTAAATACTTCTGCTGATTGAGAGACACTGTGAGAAGAATAAAATAGTAAGCAAAAGCCCATTATAAAATGTTTTCAAAATGCAGGCTATCAAAAGACTTGCATCCAGAATATATAAAGGACGATTGGAACTAAATAAATACACACAGAAAAATAGTAATTAAAATAAATAAATGGCAAATAAGGCTGTGAAAGATTCTTAAAGTCATTATTCCTTAGTGAAATTAATAGATTTGAATAGCTAAAATCACAGTTCTGCCTATGGTAAGTCTTGATGGGGCTTCCTCCTATAGTTTTTTTGTTGTTGTTTGTTTTTGGAGAGGCTACACTGTAAAGTCACTATGGAAAACAACTTGTTTCTTATAAAATTAATAATTAGTAAGTAATTTAATAGTTTAAAAGCTAGTAAACAATTTTTATAAAATTAATGCACACTTATGATATGACCAGTTTCATTGCTAAGTATTTACCCAAAAATATAGATGTTGTATTCATTCAAATATCTCTTGTGAATATTTATAGCAACTTTATTCAAAACTGCTTCAAACTAGAAACAGCGCAAGTATCCTTCAGCTGGTGAACTGGTAAATAAGCTATGGCACATTCATAAAAGGAAGTATCACTCAGCAATAAAAAAGCAACAAACTACTGACACAGATGTCAGCATGCATAATCTCATATTCATAATGCTAAGTCAATGAAAACAGACTCAAAGGCTATGTATTGTGAGTCCATTGTAATGCCTTCCCGGATTAGGCAAAAATTATGTTGACAGAAGGCAGATCATGGCTTTCCAGAGGAGCAAGTAAAGGCAAAAGGTATCTACAAATGCATATGAGGGAATTTGGGGCCATAATATCAATACAATATATCTTGGTTGTATGGCTGCAGTTATATATATCTATGTGTTGCTGAAATGTCACACAAGTATATTTTTAGAAGTGTGGCTATTTTTGTAATCAATTTAGACCTAAATAAAATTATAACAAAATATATGTAAAAAAGTTTCTATCTGATGAGGGAGACTATCTACATTACTGATAGAAAATAAGGACAGAGGTAGGATATAGTCTACATTTCTAGAATATTGAAACTCAAAATATTCTGCTTCATGATTGAGAAGCTCTTTTCTCTATTATTGTTAGAAAGTCTCTTAAAATATGTTATTTCTTCCTAGTCCTGCCTGAGGTGAAAAATACATTTTAAGTAAAAATGAAAATAAAACCCAGAATTTGCAGCAGGCTTGCTATTGTTCATTTTGTCAGAACAATATCATAATTTTGCTTAGTGTACACAGAGCTAAGCGCAAATCATATATTTTTAAAAAATGCATTTGGCTAAACAGCCCTAAGAAGGAATGAATGTAGAAATTAACTACCAAGCAGAAACTGTGTCCATGCCAATGCAATCTAGTGCCTTCTTAGTCTTGATTTCTAACATAAGTTATTTTAAAATTAAGTAGCATTTCCCATAATTGATTTGAGAGCAATCTAAATAATGATAATGGGTTCTGATAATGTTTTTACTTCTAGAAGCTCTTTTAAAAATGCTTCATGATTCTATGAACAAGCAGATCTACATTGAATATAATTCATTTATTCATTGCCTGTTCAAAGACATACAAAACACTCAGTTGGAAAAACACTGTTGCTAAAATAATATTTCTTCCTATATTAAAAATTTTTGGTGATACAACACTTCCCACAGAGATTCTGTGTTTGGTACTGTGAATTCTGTTAGCCAATGGAATAGCAGCAAATGTCACATATCTAAAAACCTCAAAAGTGCAGGCATACTAAAATTTCTTTACTGTCTTGCCACTCTTCCTACACTTTGCCATCTTCATTTGGTGAAGCCTAGCAAGCCAAATGAATGAATGAATGAATGATTAGAGAACACCTGGAAGAGAGATGAGCTGTCCCAACTGTGATTCACTCTAGGCTGGCCTGCTCCCACTTAATCTGTTATCTGGTTACAGGTGCTAGAGTCAACACAGTCCAGATAAGTGGAGAATTTATGTGTGTAGCTGTTGTTGATCACAGAACATTAGTTAAATAAATGGCTACACCTTTAAGGCATTATGTATTAGAGGCATGTCACACAAAATATTATCTAATATAACAATTACAGAATGAGTTATTGAAACTTGGAACAATAGAGATGAATCTCAAAATTTGAATTCAAAGTGAAAGAAGTCACATTCAAAGCAATACTGTACAATTTCAGCACTAGGAGAAATACCTAATGTAGATGACAGAGCAACAGATGCAGCAAACCACCACCATGGCACGTGTATACCTATGTAACAAACCTGCACGATATGCACATGTACCCCAGAACTTAAAGTATAATTATGATAACTTAAAGAAAACATCACTACAGAATTCTTATACCAGCACCTAAAATCTAGGTCTAGGATTTATTAATCTAGTAGCTATTAAGTTCAATTTGGTAACAAAATTGGAAAAAAGGGAATTGTGTAAACCATTGCTATGAGATACATACATGTCAAGCCATATTTCAGAAGAAATAATTATGACTTTAAAAAGATTCCATTTATTTAAAATGGTAAAAGCCTGAAAACTAATGTATAGTGACAGTAAATCGGTAGTTGCCTGCAAACCCTCATGGAGGAAAGTTTGGATTATACTGACTTATACAGAACCTTGTGAACAATGAAAATTGTATATTTTCATGATTGCGAAGATAGTTTCACAGGCTAATATAGAAGGTCCTCCACTACTGCTGGTTTGACTTACGCTTTTTTGACTTTATAAGTTTTTTTAGTATTTACCCATTGAATTTCCACTAAAATGTACCTTAGTGCTACTCTAATGAAAATAACAGTTGTACATGGCAGGCATAGGATAGCTAAGGTACTTTTAAATATGCAGTTTAGAGCATACTTGTAAATATAGCATACTGTTAAAGAGATCATCTTTATCTCTCTGTGAATACTTTATGACTGAATATTGTATGAAAGTATCATAAGGCACAAGGTTTTGTTTTGTGTCTTAATTTGGATTCTTAACAAATAGTAACATATAGTTAGTCATATAAAATAGACACATGGTAGTAAATGCCTCATCAAGGATAAAGAAAAAAAGAGGAAACTCAGACATAAAGTTCAAGATGCAACCAACACATTGAGAGAACATTTTGACATAGAGAAAATACGTAGTATTCCAAATATACAAAGAAAATGATAAACAATTTATGGTATTTTAAACAAATTCCATGGAAATTAAAAACTCAATAGAATATCTATATAGCAAATAAATATATGAAAAGATCAGAATTACATGCTTCCAGGTAAATATTAACTAAAGCAATTAAAAACCATTATTTCAAGACACAGTAGTGGAAAAAAATGAATGAAACAGAGTCTGTCAGATATTGATATGAATGAAGATAAAATATTATTCATTAACTGATTCTGAGAGGGTAAACTGACATGACTGTTTTGAGAGTGATAGCCAGCATCTAGTTAAGTTGAAAATGTGCACAACCTATGAACTGCAAGTATAACAGGACAATTGTACCTGAATTTATCTTGCAGTATTGTCATAGCAGGGACACTGGAGACAAAGAATATGCCCTGAATAAGGAGAATGAATAAACAAAAATGTATCCTCTGTAAAGTTGAATACTTAGCAGTTGAAACCTATTTATACCTATATGAAAATGAAATTAAGTTATAAAATATAATTAGGAGTGAAACCCCATCTCTACTAAAAATACAAAAATTAGTCAGTCATGGTGGTGCATGTCTATAATCCCAGCTACTTGGGAGGCTGAGACAGGAATATTGCTTGAACTCAGGAGGCAGAGGTTGCAGTGAGCAAGATGGTGCCACTGCACTCCAGCCTGGACAACAAAGCAAGATTCCATCTCAAAAAAAAAAAAAAACCACAAACAAACAAACAAAATTTAGATTAAGTTAAATAAGAGGTGTAAATTATGTATGATGTTTTCATAGATCATATGAAGAACATAAACACTGCTATATATCACATATGAATGTTTGATCTCTATGTAAGTAAAAATATAAGGAACTGGATTAAAAGAATAAGGTCAGGCTTAAGACACTGTCTTTAGAATCGAGCCAGGGAAATAGGACTATGTTCTTGAATACAAACATATTTTGGGGGGCTTTTTAAAACTAACAAAAACATATTATTTCTGATTTTAGAAATTTGTTCCTTTTAATAATTGCCCTTTTCTTAAATTTTACATGTTTAAAACAGAGAGGTAGATTTTAATGACAATTTGCTCTCTCAGTTAAAAATTCAAACCTAGCCACTTAATATAAAAAAATAGTAGGTCAGTTATTGTTTGTGTTGTTATTTTTATGTCAAGTAGAAATAACCAATTAGTACATTTAACAAAATGTGGCTTGGAGTTAGATTTTCTACTTGGACAATATTGGCTTTTTTATATTTTCTCTATAAAATGGAATTGCATGAACCACAAAGAATAGAAAAAGTGTTCATTGTTGGGTCCTTGTGCTAAAGACTTTAAAATATCCCAGTTTCCAACAAAAACATACATTTGCCATCCTGCTGAGATATACCAACTAGCAAATATCTGCAGAGATCCCATGATAGCAACAGTAGTTAAAACAGTTAACAGCATAAAGTTGTACTATGAATTTCAAGTAGACTAAATGAAGGACACTGTACGCCAGCCATTAATTGTGCATATATGTGCAGCTTTTGAGACTTTAGTGTTTTAAGTTAAACATTATTTTTAGCAATATAAAAGTATCTTAACCTTGTAAAGGGCAATTAAGACAAAATATCAAATCATTAAAAATAAATAGTCTACTCTGAAACATCCAACTGAGAAAATGTCCTAGGGATGTAAAGACTATATTATTATGTTCTAGTTTCAAAGAAAGTAAGAATCACAACCAGTGTAAGATAGTTGGGTGTCTTTTTGTCCTCTCTAAATAAAAATATGCTTTAAAAACTAAGATATTACTGTATTTAATGAGTTACTGGATGGGATATCTAAATTTAAGATTGGTTAAATGTGTGCTGTGACTATGACTCTTCTCCATTTTTGTACACATGTGTAAGTGCACATCTCTTTATTTTATTGTGTAACGTTTTATTCACTGAATAAAAAGCTTGGATTGTTTATATGCTTTAGCAGAGTCAGATAAAGAATTTGATAAAGCCAGGAGAGCTGTATGATTTCACTCAAATACAGGCAGTACTGTGAACATCCATTAGAGTGCTCTGAAAGTTTGAAAGATTATCTTTAACCTATAAAAATTTAATGCATCGAAAATGATATAATACAATGATAGAATCTAAATCAACAAAATCTACAGGCTTTGATTGGAAACCTTTCTTCTCAGAACTGGATTTTTTGTTTTGGTCAGATATCTCTGAAAGATAACTCAGCTAGGAAAAAGAATCAAAAGAAATAATCAATGCAGATAGAGCTCATTTATCATCATTATAAGTATATTCCCTTAAGTGCCCAAAAGTTCATATTGATGTTGATCTTTGACATACAAATGAGAATTCTGTTCTTTATGCAGAAACGTGACAGTCACTAGATATAGAAAGCAGGTTAGTCTAACTAGCAAACATTTGTCTTCAATTAGTACTCTGCTTTGAATTATTTTCTTTAGGGAAGACTGAGCAATCATGAGACTGGAAGTGTTTGTTAAAAGGCACAGAATTCTATTTTAAGAGTGTTTTACATTAGGTGACTCAATATTAAAGCAGAGGTATCAAGTAAGCAGGTATATGACAATGAATCAGACGCTGTTTTTACACCACTCAATTGCCCTAGGATTCCACTTACTACTCTAGTGTCAAAGTTCACTGAGCAGCTGCATGCATCACGTACACTGCTGTTCACACCTGCTCATACAGTGTTTTTGGGCTATCAGAACCACCTCATATTGCAGAATTTCTTCCTGGTCAATCACACATGAAAAGAAATAGAGCATCTTTCTTTCCTTCAGACGGAACAAATTCTGTGGCTCCTTATTTAAAACCAAATTCTTGCTTAGTTTCATTTATTTCTTATTCTGTTTCCTGAGGCTCTTTGTGGCCACCTATGGCAACATTCCCTTAGTAGGTTCCTTATATGTAAATTCCTCTGTCAGTCTTTATTTGTAGGGAATTTGATCTCACACTCAACTCAACAGAAAAATCAGAGTTAGAGAAACTACCATAGAAACTATCAGCATATACAACATTTAAACACCTGGGCCTGAATAGCATTACCTGAGTAGTACATGTAGATATAGAAAAATAGAGTAAAACACAGTCTTGAGAAATTGCAATATCTACAGGTACATAAAAGAAGAGTCAACAAAAGACACTTAGAATGACTAGTGAGCTAGGAGAGTCATCAATGAAGACAATGCACCAAGAAGTTGATGTGATCAAGTGTGTCAAATGCTGTGGAGTGATTAAATAAAATGAGGACTAAAAATTAATCACTGGAAAAAATACTTCAAAACCAAGTAAAACTATAACCATCTTATACAAGAATGGCAAAAGCATCACTCTGAATATTTTATTTCATAAACTGTAGGGAATGATTTAGACTCTTCTGTAGGACACAAAATCCAGTGGCTCTAAGGAACTGGAGCAGAAAACACTCTGAAAAGAGAGGCTAAGACAAAGAATCAAATGGATGGGATTTTGAAGAAATTTGAAGATGGTTATACTTACTACCTATAATGGAATGAGGAAGAACATCACTTTTATTTATATATTGTTATTAATAAGAATCAATGACATACAGACATAAACTCTAACAGGAGAAAACAAAGAGATTAGTACAAAGTGCAAGGAGAGATAAAAAGATACGTGACAGAAGAAAATTGTCAATACATATAAAAAACATATGTAATGGTAACCATAAAATTCTATCATAAAATGATATATCATGTTCAGCCAACAAATGTTAACAAGCATATGATAAGAGTTGCCTGGGAGCGTTATTAAAAGGGTATTGACAATCTGTGTAATCTCATACATTGGGACCCAGTATTTCCACTCATAGAAATTAATTCCAAGGATATTTAATATACTTTCTCTTTTTCATATTGAAGAACATTTTAATTATCACTTACTGTAGTAATACTAAAAGTCATATAAACATTTTACTTTTAAAAATTATTTTTGATTTTTTTTTTAAAAGATGAGGTCTTGCTATGTTGTCCAGACTGGTTTCCAACTCTTGTTCTCAAGTGATCCTCCAGCCACAGCCTTCCACAGTGCTGGGATTCCATTTGTGAGCTATCACTCCCAGCCAAAGTAATGTAGGCATTTTGGCTCGCACCTGTAATCTCAACACCTTGAAAGGCCGAGACGGGTGGATCATTTCAACCCAGGAGTTTGAGATCAGCATGGATAACATGGGTAAGACCTCATCTCTACAAAAAAGCTACAGAAAATGAGCCAGGTGTGGTGGTGCATGATGTAGTCCAGCTACCCAGGAGGCTGACGCAGGAGGATCGCTTGAGCCCAGGAAGTTGAGGATGCTTTGAGCCATGATCCAGCCACTGCACTTCTACCTGGGTGACAGAGTGGAACCCTACCTTTCCCTCCCAAAAAAATAACAGCAATATTTTAAAAATGAGTTACTAAATAAATTTTAGTATAATCTTAGAGTAAATGTAGACAAACATTAAAGTTTTTATTTTTATTTTTTAACATCTTCAGAGTAGTCAACATAAGACTATTAATATTTAATATAGGCATATTCCAGTATCTATATGCTGGCTGGCCTACAGCTGACAGCCATATATGCCTGTTATGTAGAATAAGACAGTTTTCAGACTCCACTTACCTGCACAAGTATGAAGTTTCAACTAATGTAAGAAGAATAGAGTCTCCTAGGAAGAACATGAGTAATAGTGTCTCATTTCTGCTGAATGACAAGTCTTAATGATTTTTGTGGGGCACATGGAAAGGAATTTATAGCCAGAGTGAAATACAGCACCACTGGGAGTAAATCCACCATTGGTTAGGTGCCAAGAATTATGAAGAGTTTAACTTTGGAGAAGACAATGATTATAGTCCAGGAAAAGAATAAAGAAACAAGACCAGATCTTGTTAGCAAAGGGAAAACGAACGATAGGAATTTAGAGCAATGAGAACAAGGATGTAAAAGATTTTGGGCAGTCTGGGCTGAGTGAACTGTTTGTTATTCCTGAGGGAGTTTTGAATACATTCAAATTATGCTCCTGAAGACTCTAAAAGATATTAAAGAAATAAGAGAACTTCAATATGAGGCTGTGCATATGTAGATTTAAACTAGGATTTTTGAAATTCTACACCTTTTATGAACTCACTCATATTCTTGGACTTTAGCGAGATATGTGTGATGTTTTGAATAGTACATATTATTCCTGGAATCCTGCATTGAGAATATAGTCCTTTTATACTAAGTATATAACACAATCATTTTCATCACTCTTCATGTTCACTGAGGAAAAACATATATAATTATTTCAGGGAGTACAAAGAGGGTTTTTGAAGTACAAAATTAACAGGTTCTAAAACATATTTTTATCAAATCTTATAAGTAGCAAATCAGACAAGTAGCAACTGCTGTTAATAATAATAAAATTGGGGGAAATAGGGGAGGGACAGCGGGGGGGGAGCAGGGGAGGGATGGCATGGGGAGAAATGCCAAATATGGGTGAGGGGGCAGAAGGCAGCAAAACACACTGCCACGTGTGTACCTATGCAACTATCTTGCATGTTCTGCACATGTACCCCAAAACCTAAAATGCAATAAAAATTTAAAAAAATATTACCTTATATAAAAAAGTATTCTGTTTGCATTGGGTATCAGTTACTAAATTAAAGTAGTAAATAATACATTTAATTATTTTCTAAAATATAAATATTGTAAAATGATAAAGCTGTAGATTATCTTTTTGATATTTTTCCAGATAATTAACATAGATGTTACCATACTGTGAATAGGATTAGTTACAAACCCTTGAAATTATTATCTAATTATAGTTTGTAAATTCCATCATTTTTGTTTTGTCATATTTAGTATTATTTCTACAGAAATAATTACGGGTTTAATATAATGCATGCTTATAATTTCTGCAAGTAATGATGTGTTGACAAGTGAAATTGAGAAAACTATTTGTACGAGTCATTTTTAAAACAATTTTTTAAAGAAGTTAAATAAAAAATGTAAACATTTGATTTCAAAATTATGCATTATTTTTCCTAAGTATTATTCACTTCAGATCAAAGAAATATTCCATCATTTGGAGGAAAATAAGAATTCCATTATAGACACTTGTATTAAGCTAATTATTAGAAGTTTTACTTGGGTCAGTTAGGTTTTATGCACACACACACACACACACACACACACACATTACCTAATTGATCAGAGATTGAACATATTTGTGTGTGTGTGTGTGTGTGTGTATACATATGTTTCCTAATAGATCACAATTGAAAAGGAATCAGTAATACTGTTTGCAGATGATGTGATCTTATAGACAGAAATTTTAGGAATCTTCTAAAACTATTTGAATTAAGATACTTGTTCATTAAACTTACAGGATGTGAAATCAATATTAAAATCATTTTTTTCTATACACTAGCAATGAAATAAAATTTAAAAAATTATAAGATTACAATAATAAATTTGGTAAGAACAAATGGAAGAAAAGAAGTATGAGATATGTATACTAAAAACTATAAAATATTATTGAAAGGAAACATAGATATTTAAATAAATGAAAAGATATCCCACTTTCATGTACCAGAAGACTTTACATTGACAATGTTCCTCAAATTGATGTAAATATTTAATACATTTATTCAAAACTCAGTAATTATTAATTTTTGCAGAAATTGAGAATCTTATTTTAAAATTAAAATGGAAATGTAAAGCATCCAGATTAGTCAAAACAATTTTATTTTTACATTAAATTCCAGGATACATGTACAAAAAGTGCAGGTTTGTTACATAGATATGTGTGTGGCATGAGAATCTTCTGCACCTATTGACCTATCCTCTAAGTTCCCTCCCGTTACTCCCAATGCCCAACAGACCCTAGTGTGTGTTGTTCCCCTCTCTGTGTCCATGTGTTCTCAATGTTCAACGACTACTTATGAGTGAGAACATATAGTGTTTGTTTTTCCGTTCCTATGTTAGTTTGCTAAGAATGATGGCTTCCAGATTCATACATGTCCCTGCAGAGGACATGATCTCATGCTTTTTTATGGCTGCAAAGTATTCCATAGTGTGTAAGTACCACATTTTCATTATCCAGTCTATCATTGATGGGCATTTAGGTTGGTTCCATGACTTTGCTATTGTAAATAGTGCTGCAATAAACATACATGTGTATGTGTCTTTACAGTGGAATAATTTATATTCCTTTGGGTATACACCCAGCAATGGGATCGTCGGGGCAAATTTCTCACTCGAGATCCTTAAGAAATTGCCACACTGTCTTCCACAATGGTTAATTTACATTCCCACCAACAGTGTAAAAGTATTCCTATTTCGGCCGGGCGCGGTGGCTCAAGCCTGTAATCCCAGCACTTTGGGAGGCCGAGGTGGGTGGATCACGAGGTCAAGAGATCGAGACCATCCTGGTCAATATGGTGAAACCCCGTCTCTACTAAAAATACAAAAAATTAGCTGGGCACGGTGGTGCGTGCCTGTAATCCCAGCTACTCCGGAGGCTGAGGCAGGAGAATTGCCTGAACCCAGGAGGCAGAGGTTGCAGTGAGCCAAGGTCGAACCATTACACTCCAGCCTGGGTAACAAGAGCGAAACTCCGTCTCAAAAAAAAAAAGTATTCCTATTTCTCCACAGCCTTGCCAGCATCTATTGTTTCTTGACTTTTTAATAATCAGCATTCTGACTGGTGTGAGATGGTATCTCATTGTGGTTTGATTTGCATATCTCTATTAATCAGTGATATCAAGCAGTGATGTTGGCTGCATAAATGTCCTCTTTTGAGAAGTGTCTGTTCATATCCTTTGCCCCACTTTTTGATAGGGTTATTTTTTTCTTGTAAATCTGTTTAAGTTTCTTGTATATTCTGGATATTAGACCTTGGTCTGATGGGTAGATTGCAAAAATTTTCTCCAATTCTGTAGGTTGCCAAAACACTCTGTTTCTTTTTAGTTTAGTTTAGTTTCTTTTACTGTGCCGAAGCTCTTTAATTAGATCCCATTTGTTAATTTTGTCTTTTGTTGCAATTGCTTTTGGCATTTTCCTTATGAAGTCTTTGCCCGTGCCTATGACCTGAATGATATTGTCTAGGTTTTCTTCTAGGATTTTTATGGTTTTGGCTTTTACATTTAAGTCTTTAATCTATCTCGAGTTAATTTTTGTCTAAGGTGCAAGGAAGATGTCCAGTTTCAGTTTTATGCATATGGCTAGCCAGTTTCTTAGCACCATTTATTGAATAGAGAATCCTTTTCCCATTGCTTGGTAGATTAGATGGTTGTAGACATGCGGTGCTACTTCGTGCTACTTCTGAGGTCTCTGTTCTGTTCTGAAACCTACTTTTGTCAATTTGTCCATCTAAGCCTTCATCCAGTTCTGTGCCCTTGCTGGAGAGGCTGTTTTAATCATCTGGAGGAGGAGAGGCACTCTGACCTTTTGGGTTTTCAGCATTTTTCCATTGATTCTTTCTCATCTGCATCAGTTTGTCTAGTTTCCATGTTTCAGTCTACTGGCCCTTGGATGGTGTTTTTGTGGGAACATTTTTTGTTGTCGATGCTGTTGTTGTTGCTCTCTGTTTGTTTGTTTTTCAATGGTCAGGTCCCTCTTCTGTAGGGCTGCTGCAGTTTTCTGGGGGTTCACTTTAGGCCTTATTTATCTGGATAGATCCATGCCTGGAGATGTCACTCAAGAAGGTTGGAGAAGAGCAAAGATTGGTGTCAGCTCCTTCTTCTTGGATCTCTGACCTTGAGGGGCACCAATCTGATTCCAGTAGGATCGCTTGTATATAGGGTGGTGTGACAACCCCTGTTGCAGGGTCTCACCCAGTTGAGTGGCACAGGGAACAGGGTCAATTCAGTGAAGCACTTTGTCCCTTGGTTGATGGGATGTGCTTGGCTGGGAAGAAACCCACTTACCTGGGCTGCCCAGAATCTGCTTAAGCAGATTCGAACTGAGAGGCTGTTGAGAATCTGTGCAGCTCGGGGTTTGGAACTTTAGGCCCTACTGGTGTGGGTTACGGAGTGGGAGTTTCCAATCCTTAGGCTGCACAGTTCAGTAGAAAAACCACAGTTTCACTGGCTGGGTAGCATGCTCACTCATCACCTCCCTTGGCTGGGGGGCAGTGGCTCCCCTTCCTGGAGTGGCTCTCTGGTGGGCCATTGCACCACACTGCTCTTCCTTTCTCTCCATGGATCATGCTACTCGCCTTGGCAGTTCTGATGAGAGAACCCAAATACCTTGGTTGCCGGTGCAGGATTCACATGTTAATTATGATTCTTTCTGATGGGAGCCTGCTTCTAGTTGGCCGTCTTGGCCCCATACTCACCAAAGCAATCTTGATAAAGAACAAATTTGGTGTTCAAGAACAATCAAACCTTCATATAAATGTTTTCCACAACCGTTGCTTTAACCAAATGTGAATCAAAATTATTTTTTAAATTATAGTAGGACACAATTAGTAAATTTTTTAATAACTCGGTATAACAACTATTTAGGATTTTGACAATGTTAGGGATTATAGGTAATTAGAGTTTATTTAATATGTATGGGAAAATATGTATAGGTAATATACAAAAACTACACCATCTTTTATTAGTGTCTTGAGCATCTGCAGATTTTGGTATTTGTGGGATAGGGTTGAAGGTCTCGGAATCAGTCTCCTGTAGATAAATCCCATTTGTCACATTTGCCTATTTCCCAACTTCCACATGGCAAGGGCAAACAACACTGTATGGTCCTGAAATGGAGAGAGACATATCCCTAGAAAAGAATTCAGAGTCCACAAAGAAATCTTTACAATTATGGTCAGTTAATTTTTGGCAAGGTTGCCACATCAATAAAATGGAGATAATCTTCTTTAACAAATGGTGCTAGAACAATTGATAAGCATGTGCAAAGCAATGTATTAGGACTGCTACCCTTCTGCCCAAAGAAAAATTCAAACAAAGCTGACAGTAGATTTAAATATAAAAATTAAAACTAAATTTCTTAGAAGAAAGCATAACAGTAAATTAATCTTTATAGTCTTGGCTTAAGCAATGATTTCCTAAATTAGGTAGTACAAACAACCCCCCAAATAGATAAATTGAACTTCATCAAAATGAGAAACTGTTGTCCATTGAATGGCATGATCAAGAAAGTAAAAAGACAACTTGCAGTATGGGAGAAATTATTTTCAAATCATATATCTGATAAGGGACTTCTATCAGACTATAATAAAAACTTCTAAAAATCAACAAGACAAATTTAAAAGTTAAAAATGAATACAATATTTGAACAGATATCTCCCCAAAGAATAGACACAAATGGCTAATAACTCCATGAAAAGATGCTTAACAGCATTAGTCATTAAGAAAATGCAAATCAAAACTACAATAACTGAACACTTTATATCTACTTGTTTAACAAAAACAAGAACACAACAACAAATGAATGAATAATAACAAGTATTGACAAGGTTGTGGAGGAATCGAATCTGTTATATATATTGCTGATGGAAATGTAAAATGGGGCAACTGTTTTGGAATACTGATAGGCAGTTCCCCAAAAAAATCTTTAAAATAGTGCTATCATATGACCCAGCAACTCTATTTCTTGTTTTATACTCAAGATGAATTAAACATGTTACCCCAAGAGCATGTATATGAATAATCAAAAAGCTGTATTCTTAATAAGCAAAAAGTGGAACAATTCAAAGGTAAATAATTTGAAGAATTAATAGTTAAAAGTTGTTTATCTATATAATGACACATGGTTTGGCAATAAAAAGTAAGTAAAATACCAGTACATGTTACAAGATTTATGAACCCTGAAAATATTATACTAAGTGGCAGAGGCCAGATGTAAAGCCACATATCTATAATTACATTTATATATAATGTCCACATTGTCAAATTTTAAAGATGAAAATTAGATTTGTGGGTAACAGGTGGTTGCAGAGGGGAAGGGATAATGAAGGGAGAATGACTGCTAATGCTTATGGAATTTCTTTATGGGGTGATGAAACATTCTAAAATTAGACAGTGGTGATGCTTGTACAACTTTGTGTATATATTAGAAACCGCAGTATTGCTCACTTTTAAAGGGTGAATTTTATGATTTGTGAATTAGCACCAATAAACTGAAATTTTAAAAATGGTTTTAAAAGAAAACAAATCACAGCAAATACATTTGAAAATTTATATTATTCTGAAGATGTTACTGGTAAAATTTATACTTCAAATTACTCTAGCTGTTCATGTTACTCCATATTATTATATGTCTAGATTAGTAGATTCTACCTTTGTTGTTGTTTTCAAATAAATCCATAATAATTGATAGATTTTTATTAAAATTCTTTTTTTAAATAATTATTTTGACTTAGGATAAACATGGTTTCAATATTAATTTTGAAATGCACAGTTAAATATGTGTCTTTTAATCATATTTTGCTTATTTATTTTTAATATTACATCCCAGAGATCTAATTAACTTTAGACCAGGAGTCACCAACCCCATTGCTGGTCTGTAGCGTGGCCTCTTAGGAACTGGGCCACACAGCAGGAAATGAGTGGTGGGTGAGTGAGCCAAGCTCCATCGGTATTTACAGCTGCTCCCCATTGCTTGCATTACCACCTGAGCTCCACCTCCTGTCAGGTCAGAGATAGCATTACATTCTCAGAGAAGCACAAACCCTGTTGTGAACTGTGCATGCGAGGCATCTAGGTTGCATGCTTCTTATGAGAATCTAATGAATGATGATCTGTCACTGTCTCCCGTCACCCCCAGATGGGACCTTCCAGTTGTGGGAAAACAAGCTGAGGGCTCCCACTGATTCTACATTATGGTGAGTTGTACAATTATTTAATTATATAGTACAATGTAACAATAATAGAAATAAAATGCACAATACATGGGATGCATTTGAATCATATAAAAACCACCACTTTCTCTGTCCCGGTGTGTGGAAAAAATGTCTTCCATGAAACAAGTCCCTGGTGCCAAAAAAGGTTGAGGACCACTGCTTTAGGCTATGAAGGTCTTATGAAGGTTTCAAATCATTCAATTCACTTTTGGGGCAGGAACCCATATACTCTCTTACTTTTCCTATGCTACTTATATCAAGAGGAAAGAAACTTATTATTCCTTTCAGTGTAAGGGTATTTTTATTACTGGGTGCTTGTTGACACTTTCAATTTGATTCAGGCAATTAATCCATGGACATAGAAGAAAGAAAGTGAGGAAAAAGTAATGTCAGAGCTTTGTTTTTCTTTTCCTGTTGCTTTATTTTTTCAATAAACAAGTCTAAGCAAGCATCAAAAAGAGAAATTTATAATTTCTTAAACACTCAAATCCTGGAAAATTCTATAAACATAATGTCAGTAACTCTCAATTTCTTTAAACTGAATTCCACACAAATTACAGTCTTCTACATAATAACTACTTAAGAATACAATGTCTTTGAAGTCTGTCAAGTTGATCTTTAAAAACCTTTGTTACTCATTTTAGACCCTGCCATTACTGCCCATCAGCTAACCTTTTTGTCTTTCTTTTACTTACCTTGTATTACAGAGCTAACCCAAATTGAGGTGAAAGTGTGTAGTTTAGATGGTACATAATTAAAAAGTAAGTTGCCAAATCATCAGCAGCAGCACATTAATTTGCCACAATTTTACGAACAAATCAATTGTTACTTTAACAAAAAATAATAATCAACAGCTGTTACAATCAGAGGTAAGGTATTCTATTAAAAGTAAATTCCACAGAAAAGCTATTGTGCCTACTTTAGCCAAGAAAAAAAGACAATACTCTGAGAAAGCATATAATGAAGCAGTGATGTCAACAAAAAGCTTTTAGAATAAAAATATGGGAGATAACAGTTTATAAGCTTATAAGCTTGTGTGATCTTTCTGCAATATGAATTGGATAGATTTATGAGCAGTCCCTATAATCTACTAATGATTCATTGAAGAAGCATGTTTTCTGGCAGCTGTGCATATATACAGAAACTTCAACCATAAAGTCATGGAAATGTTGACTCATACACCGTATTTTCAAGAAGCTTTTAAAATCAGACTTCCACCCCCCTCTTTCAGTAATGCAAGTGGAACTCATGTTTGCTTTGTAACTGACATAAAGAGAAGAAAGCCCTTCTCTGAATGTCTCTTAAGCTATTTATCAGTGTGTCCCCTAATATCTAAATAGGTGGGAACAAATAGTTGATTAATAGCACCATTTTATTTCTCAGATCATTTGTTCTTCTTAGGTTTTATTTCTGTATTTTCCTTACCACAGCAAAGCTTTTAAGAGGCCATTATAATTTCAGTTTTCTGTAGCAGTGAACAACACAGCTCAATGTAAGTCCATTGACAAAAAAAATTAATAATTGTTGACTAAACTTGATCTTTTATATAGTAAAGAATATTTGAAGATTACAATTTTTATCCAATGGGGCATGTCTCTAAAGCCTTTATTGGATCAAAATTCATAAAAGCTGAAGAATATTAAGCATTTCATACAGAAAATTACAGTTCTTAAAATATATTTGAAATTAAAATTAATTATAACAGCTGTGTGTATAACTTAACAATGTGATAGTAAATAACTCATTTTTCTTAAATATGTAACTCAATTTTCAATTTTGTTAGAATTTATGCACACTATGCTCATATTTATAAATGTCTAATTTACTCAAAACTTCAGAAGCAAGGGCAAATATGCTTTTGGGAGTGATGAACAAATCTTAACTCACATGCATTATTTAGTTCAATTTTCCTCTTTAAAAAATAGTTGTTTCTTCTCTGGCAATACAAACCATATTACATTAGGGATATATTTGTTCTTCATAATATTTTAATTCAAATAAGGAAATAAGAGTCAGAAATGTCAAGTACTCAGATAAGAGCAAACATAGGAACTTCAATCCACCAAGTCTGTGTAACTTAACTGAATTCAGTTATATTAGGCATATCATGCCAATGAGATTTTCTTGAAATGATGCACTTTCTATATGAATAGTTGTGTATCCACCTAAGATGACTTTATTCATATTATTTATCATTTATGCAAAACATATTTATTAGGTACTTGTCATATGAAAGATATATTATATATACTAGAGATTCAAAGATGTAAAGATACTGTCTTTGTTTCAAGAAAATCCTAAGGGAAACTGATACGCAGATTTAACAATTGTTTCATGAGTCAAAGGCTATGATAAATCTAAGTATGGAATAATGGACTATTGTAGAGTATACTATGAACCCACAGTGCTATTTGGATCTGAGATTGGAAATTTTGCATTATTAAGGTAGTATCAATAACAAAAATTAGTATCATTAAGAAGTTATTCTAAGTCAAGTATTATTCATATTCAAACAAAGAACAGTCCCTGGACTTTTCTGATATCACATTGTTCTAAAAGTATTTCTGCCATAAACCTAGTAACTTTATGTCTAGCACATTAAGTAAATTTCAGCTTTCATCCAGCTTTTCCGCATCAAACACAGAACAGGATGTTTTCAAAGATGTTCAAGATGTTTATAAACAATGTATTAGCTCAGCACTGTATAAAAAGAAACCAGGAAATACTAAATCCATGGCATTTTAAAATATACACTTACTATTTACTTTGCTTGCCCTTTTGAAAGTTTTAGCTTTAATGGCTATGAGATGGAGGCTAGGATACTTTTTTACTCTAGGGCGATGATATATAATTTTGCAATATGTGTTGACAAGCAGAAGTGAGGTTCATGAGGTACTAGCTTAGGCTTTACTGCTTTATCTTTGAAATGAATGTGCACAGAATTTGTAAAGGATTGTTCAGATATTTGGAAATTCTTTCAGGTTTCTAGGGCTAACACATGTATTCATAAAATGATTTTTGTTGTGAACTGCTATTTGTTTTCACACCATATAATCAAAATATATGCTCAGGTAAGGCACAGCAAATTAGTGGGACAACGTTAACTAGTAACTAGTAATAAGTAACTAGACCCCTAGTTAATTTGTAACTGAAAGGTTTCTATTCTTGAATTGCTTGTCTTCGCTAAAGTGAGAACCCTCTTAAACAATATACAATTTTTTTCACTTGCTATTTTTCCATATTAAATATACACATGTACTCTCATTACATTTTAAAAAATGTTTTTCAAAGTTCAGATTGATTCTCAAAATGAGTTATAGCAAGAATATAGTAAAAAAGACAATTATTTTGAAATTATTTTAGTAATTATTGGCCAAAGATCAGGAATAGCCTTTTTTATCAGGCTTTAATTTATAAGGATCCTCTACTAAGTTTTCAGATGACGTGTAATTTCTAGAGGCAGAAATCAAACATGAAGTGTTTAAAAACAAGTAATTAAACATTATTTAAACTGATTTCTCAACCTTTTATTGGGGATTTTCTCTTTTGTTTCAAATATCAAAGTAGTATACATTCTACATTTTTAATACAAGTCAATAGGTTATATAAAGAATATCATATATTTTAAAATAAAACATAAATGGCTTATTCATTTTATGATTTGAAATGTCATTCAAATATACATTCTTTACTGAGAATCAAAGTTCTATTTATTGGTTAAACTAATTTAACTCTGGGGATGCAAGATGGGTTTCATAATGAAGATAAATCATATGATCATATTATTGTAGAATTTCATCAAAATTCAACAGCCACTCTTGATAAAAACTCTCAGGCAACTCGGAATCACTTCGAATTTTCTCAAAACTAATGAAGAAAATCTACAAAACACCTATGTTTATCATAATATGTAGTGGTAAAAGACTAAATGCTGTTCTCTTAACTTCAGTAACATGGCAAGAATCTTTACTTTTCCACTCCTATTGAGTATAGTACTAGAAGTCCTAATAAATGCAACAGACCAATGGAGGGAAAAAATAAAGCATACAGATTGGAAAGCAATCACTGAAAACTTTTTTCCTATTTAAAGAATACATAGTGACATATGTAGAAAATACCAAGGAAACTAAACTGAAAATTCCTTTAAAATGTGATCCAACAGGCAAAAAACATTAGCATAAAAATGGTTGATTATATTTCTTTATATAAACAGTGCAATATTTGTAACCAAATTTTTAAAATAAAATTTACAATGGCTTTAAAAACTTGACATTCTTAGGTATGGATCTAAGGTGCAGGATTTTTTTATGGAAAGCTATAAAATTCTACCAAAAACAATTTACAACATTAGTAAATAAACATTTGTTCCAAAACAGACCGTGTTTTTGAAGAGCAGATAAAAGACAATCTTCAAGATCTAAAGTTAGCAAAAACTGTTCTTAGAAATGACAAAACACACAACACACACACACACACACACTCTGTCTCTCTCTCTCTCACACACACACACACACACACACATAATCTACCAGACAAAAAAGTTGATGAAATAAAATTTATCAAAACTAAAATTTTACTTTGAGAAAAATCTCTATGATGATGGGAAAGAGATATGGAATAAGATGTAGACTTGAGGAAGACACTTGTAAATTGAAAATACAGTTCTAAAATGGCCAAGAAAATTGGCAAGATTCTTGACTAAAGCTTTCAAGGTGGTAAATAAGCCTGTTGAAAGATGTTTGAATTAATTAGCCATTAGAAAAACTCAAGTTAAATCATAATGAGATATTACTACCTATATATTAAAATAACTAATTAAAAATACTAAATGATCCTGGAATTGTTGCGGAATAACTTTAGCTCTTGTACTCTGCTAAGAGAATAGCAAAACGAAGCACTGACCCTGGAATATCATTTTTATGTACATTTTAAAATTAAAAACATTTATGGAATAGCCATTGAATTCTTGAGCATTTGTCCTACAGAAAAAATATGTATGTTCACATAAAATGTTGTAACATTCAACGTAGCATCATTTATAATAGTCCCAACCTGGAGAAAAACTGAAAGATATTTTATGGGAAAAATGGATAAGAAAATTGTACTCTAATAAACCATATTAGAATATTAAAAACCAACAAATACTTCAATAAAAACAACAAAAATCTTCTAAATTTATTTTCTAATTTTTGTAAGTATAAAGTTTGTGTTTAGGTCTGTGATCTATATAGATATAATTTTGTTATAAGCTGTCAACTATGAGTAATGTTGACTAAATATCTAGTTTTCCAATAACATTTGTTGAAAAGTTTCCTTTCTTCATTGAACTGCCTTAGCACCTTTGTCAAAAATCAATGGACTATATATATGTGTGTGTTGATCTGATAACTCTATTCCATACTATATGGGTCTCTTTGTTTTCTTCACTAATGCTGTGATGTCTTGATTATTGCTACTCTTAGTAAATCTTAAAGTCAGGTCGCTATTCCAACTAGATTATTTTCAAAATTATGTTTGCTATTCTAAATTCTCTGCTTTTACATACACATTTTAGAATTATTTGTTCATTGTTAATAATTAGAAATACAATTTATGTTTGTATATTGCACTTGTATTTGAAAACATTGATGAATTTTCATTGGTTCTTGGAGGTTTTGTGTTGAATCCATGGAATGTTTACATGGACAGTCAAATTGTATTTGATTAGAGAATTTTTTATTTTCCCTTTCTAGTTCATAAATAATTGTTTTCTTCTGTATTTTAATAGGTTAGACTTACAGTATCATCTCAATGATATTGGTAACAGTGGATCTCATTGCCTTGCCACTAATCTTTCTGCAAAACTATCCAATCTTTCATTATTTAATATAATGTTACCTGTAGGGTTTTTATTTTTTTACAGATTTGCATTACCAGTTTAGGAAACTTGTCTCCTGTTCATAACTTACTGAGAGTTGTTATCATGTTCAGATGTTGATCAAAGTCTTATCTAAATCTACTGAGGTGATCTTAGCACTATTCTACTTTGTGTTAATATGGTGAATTTTCAAAAATATTATAAATATTTAATTAGCCTTTGATTTTTTATATAAACCCTATTTATTCATGTCATTTCATATGTATATACATTTTCCACACTTGAGTTTATGTAAAGGGTGCACAAACACAGGTTGAATGTTCTTTATTCAAGATGCTGGAGAGTCTAAGTGTTTCAGATTTCAGACTGAGAATTATATAATGCAGGTCAAGCATCTCTAATCCAAATTTTTTTTTAGATCTGAGAATATTTGCATATATATAATGACATATTGTATTAGTTCATTCTCATGCTGCTATGAATAAACACCCAAGACTAGGTAATTTATAAAGGAAAGAGGTTTTACTTGATTCAGTTACACATGGTTGGGGAAGCCTCAGGAAACTTAGGATGACAGAAGGCAACTCTTCACAAAGAGAGAATGAGTGCAAGCAGGGGAAATGCTAGATGGTTATAAAACCATCAGATCTCTTGAGACTCATTCATTATCACGAGAACAGCATGGAGGAAATGGTTCCTATGATTCAATTACCTCCACCTGGTCCTGCCCTTGACACATGAGAATTATGGGAATTACAATTCAAGGTGAGATTTGGGTGGGGACACAGAGCCAAACTATATCAGATATCTTGGGAGTGGCAGCTAACTCTAAACATGAAATTCACTTAAGTTTCATACACACCTAACACCCAGAGCCTAAAGGTAACTTTATGCAGTATTTTTAATAATGTTGCGATAAAAATTTTGACTGCATTTTTACTGAAACACCTCACATGAGATCAGGTTGGAATTTTTACTTGTGGCATCATTGTTGCTTAAAAAGTGGTGGATTTTGGAGTATTTTAAATATTGAATTTTTGGATTAGAGATGCTAGACCTTTATTATATAAAATTACCTTCAGGCTCTGTGTATAAGGTATGTATAAAACACAAGTGGATTTTGTGTTTAGGCTTAGGTCATATCCACAGGATATTTCATTACATGTGTGCAAAGCATCCCAAATTTGAAAAGGTCCAAAATATGAATGACTTTTGGTCTCAAGCATTTCTGATAAAGGATATTCTACCTGTATTTACTTATTATCTTTTCATGTTTGCAGGGATGTATTTCCTTTCATTACTGATAGTAATAATTTGTGTTTTGTGTTTGTGTCTATGTGTGGGAAGGTCAATATTGCTAGAGATTAATCACATTATTTAAGGAAGTAGGTTTTGTTCCACTGCTATTATCTTGCTGCTCTGTTTCCAATTTAAATAATTTCAACTCTCATATTTACTATTTTTTATTCTACTTGCTCTGGGCTTAATTTATTTTTCTTTACATATTTTCCTAAGGTGTATGCTTGGAGTATTGACTTGGCACCTGATTTCTAAAACGTGCATTTATTGTTTTAAGTTTCTGTTTCAGTACTGATTTATCTGCAACTCACAAATTTTAATACATTGCATTTGTGGTTTTACTTATTTTAAAATATTTTCAAACTTTTCTGAAAACTTTCTTTTTGGTCCATGTGTTATTTAAAAATGTTGTGCTTTATTTCCAAATATTTAGGGACAACATATATGTTTCTGTTAGTAATTTTTATATGATAAAATTAATACTTCCATTTTTAACATCAAATTGAAAGTAGTGGGAAGGTGGAGAAATTTGCCTTTTTCTATAAGAGAGATTCTAATAAGTAAGGGGGTTGGAATGATTCTGTTGATACTGACGTTGAGGGTAGGGATGCTACATATTTTTTGGCCAAGTGGAAGTAGACTATAAGGAAATAGCAATGCCAAACCACTGCTTTGTTAGTAATCATATAACAGCATTCACAGTACCAACAGAAATGTCAGTAGGAATTTCATAAGGGAATACCTTAGGCAGAAATTGTGAATACTTACTTCCAAAGAGTTTCAACTGGCGAGCATTGAGAAGAATGAGCAGCTCCCCACAAAAGTCAGAGTACAGCATTAGTCAAGGTCAGCAGATTACTGTAACTGCTCCTTTTAGAGTTTTAGTTTTACCAGTGTTATTTGCAGAAGAACTTGTGGCAGACACTTCAGGTGGAACTAATTTCTAATAAGTGAACTGGTAAAGGCTCATGAATTCATAACTTGATGTTAGGAGAAAATAAAAGATGCAATCACATTTCATATGGAAAGTCTGCTAAGGGTGAGAACCTACGTATACAGTTGTTCTGCACTTGATTAACTTTTGAAAGTTTACGCAGATCTAATCAGGTTAGGCTTGAATTATAATTAGGCTGTAATTATAATGATATTTGAATCAGTAGAGCAAGAAATAGTATGTTACATGATAGTATTCTGTCATTTTCATAATCCTTTGTCTATTTGTACTTTTCAGTGACCATGTTTTGCTTTATCATCAATAGCAGTACTGAGGCTAAAAATTCTTCATGTGAATCATGAAATGATTTTTTTCTATAAACAAGTTTGATGTAAACTAAACATATTAGAGAAAGTCATAATAAAGAATAAAACATATATAACAAAATCAAAAGATTATGAGATTATTATTTCTTAGTGTTTAAAAGGCCTTACTAAAAAATATGAAATAAAGCTTTCTTCTTTTCCTTCCTCTTCTTTCTTTCTTTCTTTCTTTCTTTCATTCTTTCTTTCCTTCTTTCTCTCCCTACCTCTCTCTGTCTTTCTTTTCCTCCCTCCCTCCCTCTCTCCCTCTCTTCCTTCCTTCCCCCTTCTCTTCCTCTTTTGTTCTTTCATTCATTCATTCTTTCTCATTCTCTCTTTCTTACACACACTCATATATACAGGCACGATTTCTAAAAAAGATGCATAAATAAGGTCTATGTAGAAATCCAGATAAAAATCAAATAATTTCCAATATAAAAAATCATAGCTCAAAATTATGCTTAGAAAAAAACATGCTAAATTCACAGAGACATAGACATGCACTTTTCAACAATATTTCCTCATTTGCACTCATCTATCATTGAAACATACTTTATATGCCAGTTTTTTTGGTTTCAAGTAATGTATTAATTATTTCAATAACAAACAACTATTTAATACTTTGTATACTCTGGGTTCAGGAAACAAACCTTTGGGCAAAACACCAAAGTCTCTTCCACTTTTAGAGCTTAAATCCTTGAAGAGAAAGAAGTCAAATTGAAATGGCTATGTAATATATGTAAGACTCCAACCCTATGACATTATGGAAAAGGCAAAACTATGGAGACTGAAAATACAAGAGGTTTCTAGGGGTCACAGATGTGGGTAGGATGAATAGATGAAGCACAGGAAATTTTTAGGGCAGTTAAACTACTCTGCAATATTGTAATGGTGGATATGTATCATTATTCATTTGTCAAAATCTATAGAATGTGTACAACACTAAGAATGAACCCTAGTGTTAACTATGGATATTGGGTGATACTGATACGTCAGTGTGGGTTTGTCAATTGAAAAAATGTATCATTGTAATGCAGGTTTTGATATTGGGGGCTCAATATTGTTGTGAGCCTATTTAAGAAATTTAAGAAAATTTCTGTAGGAAATGACAGAAAACAAATAGCAAATAACAAAGCAACCAGAATAACTATAGATAATTGTAAGAGCTATGAAAAACATTGATATAGTTTGGCTGTGTCCCCACCCAAATCTCATATTGAATTGTAACTCCCATAATTCCCACATGTTGTGAGAGGGACATAATTAGACATAATTGAATCACATGGACAGTTTCACCCACACTGTTCTTGTGATATTGAATAAACCTCACAATATCTCATGATTTTATGAGGGGTTTCTCCTTTTGTCGTTTTACTCAGCTCTCATTCTATCTTGTCTGCTGCCAGGTAAGATGTGCCTTTTGCTTTCCACCATAATTTGAGGCCTCCACAGCCATGTGGAACTGTGAGTCCATTAAACCTCTTTTTCTTTATAAATTACCCAGTCTTGGGTATGTCTTTATCATCAGCATGGGAACTAATACAAACATAAAATTGAATCATGTGATGGTTACATGGAAGGGCTTACAGGACTTCTTTGAGGTAGGGAGGCATACAACATTTCCTTAAGAAAGTCAAGTGTACATTGAAATTAGACTAACAAAGGAATACCCTGACATGAGATCATCTGAGAAGAAATGTCCAGGGCAGAGACAACTGATGGAAATGAGGGAAAGCACATATGATGTTAACATGATTGTAGAACCATCCAAACTAGGACCAGTAGACAGTGAACACAGAAAGCTGACAGCAAGTGGGTTCAGGGTGGTTGTCTGACCCACATAGGGCATGGCCCTCTTGGCAAAGAAGAAAAGAGGATTAGAACAGTGAATTGAATAAAACAGTCAAACAAAAAACAAAGCCTGCTTCCTTTATACATTATTTAAAAAATAACTTCTGTAGCTAACTCATGAGGGAAATGATATTATGATTCTCTGTGATTCAGGAGACATGCTTTTATTCTATAGCTGCTTTGATCTTTGAGAACACATTGCAGCACAGGGACTAATAGTGTTTAAGGACTTACTAAAATAATTAAACATTTTGCCTTGTAATGAATAACACGTTAGCCAGAATCCTGAAAAATTTTTAATTTGATATGTCAGAAAAGAATGGTTTTGTGATATCAGCCTAGGATAGGCATCCTTACTTTTAGAAAGTAATGATTATGCTTGTGTGATTTTTCAAAGAATTTCATTTGGCCTTCTTTCACAGGGATCCCAATACCTGGACCTGATAACACCTGTGATATGTATTGTTAAAATAAGTGCCTGAATTTTTTATAATTGATCAGATTAATTCTGCACATCCTAGAAAATATGTTTTATAGGGAATTTAAATATTATAACTTAATTAGCCATCAAAAAAGAGAAATGATAACAGAGTAGGTGGGTGAGAACCATGGCAAATTTGATGAGCTCTTACACTCCATTAACAACCTCAACAGTCACGTTAAGGGAAAGAGGTCTGCACTTTCTGTTTTGTCTTCTCATCCCTTGCACCATGAGGTCTCTTCATGAAAGAGGCCCATAAATGCAATTAAAAACAGTCAAATAATACCAGTTTCCTATTTTATAGTCACAAAAATAATAACCTGTTAGTAGTTTATTACAATGAACTATTTATTACTAAACATAAAATGTATTATATTTAATACATAGCACCATCTAGTGAAATTTGAGGGAAATGTATAATATATTGAATATGATGCAGAACAACATTGCAAATGTTTGAGGTTAATTCTTCCACATTAAGTACAATTTTAGATTTCTCCAAGAAATTTCCCAAGGAATAAATAAAATGTATGTCTGTGTATGTGTGTGTTTACATATCTAGAAGGAGATGGAGGCAGATATAGCTATGGTTATAGACAACTTAAAGGTTTTTTGTTTGTTTATTTGTATTTGTTTGTTTGTTCACTTGTTTCTGAGATGGAGTCTAGCTTTGTTGCCCAGGCTGGAGTGCAGCGGCACAATCTCGGCTCACTGCAACCTCCACCTCTCGAGTTCAAGAGATTATCCTGCCTTAACGGTCCGAGTGGCTAGGATTACAGGCACCCGCCACCACACCCAGCTAATTTTTGTATTTTTGGTAGAGATGGGGTTTCACTGTGTTGGCCACGCTGGTCTCGAACTCCTGATCTCATGAGCCACCTGCCTCAGCCTCCCACAGTGCTGGGATTTCAAGCGTGAGCCATCATAGTTTTAAAATTCATTCTTTTACATTAATATGTATTTAAAGGCGCGGTGGCTCACGCCGGTAATCCCAGCACTTTGGGAGGCCAAGGCAGGTGGATCATGAGGTCAAGAGATCGAGGCCATCCTGGTCAACACGGTGAAACCCGTCTCTCCGAAAAATACAAAAAATTAGCTGGGCATGGTGGTGCATGCCTGTAATCCCAGCTACTCAGGAGGCTGAGGCAGCAGAATTGCCGTGAGCCGAGATTGCACCATTGCAATGGTTGCAGTGAGCCGAGATTGCGCCATTGCACTCCAGTCTGGGTAACAAGAGTGAAACTCCGTCTCAAAAAAAAAATCGGTAAAATATTTTCATACTTTTAAATAATGCACACCATTAAAAGCAAGTATTTATTATGTATGCATGGTTTATTTGACATTAAGAAAATTGTATTTCAAAAGATTTCTTATTTATAAATCTCTAATAAGTTTTTATAATAACATTTGGTGGAGTTTGTGAAAATAGAGGCTGATGGTTCATGGAAGTTGTCAGAATAAATTTAATATTTACTTGAAAAAATATGCCCTAATAAGTTATAAAATATTAAATGTTGAAAAATAAGTGATATTAAAATAATGTATATAAAATTGTGTGAACACACCTCACTCCTCATGTTGATTCCTTTTCAATATAGTATAGAGTTCATCTATATGTAGAGTTTACATTTTTGCACATACACGAAAACTATTTTGAACATCATCAATAGTGAAAATGTATCATGCTCTGTGAATTAAAGCAAGAACAACACCCAAAAATTTTTTTAACTCCATTAGGTAATTGAAGGTTGGACAAATGTTAAAATAAAAATAAGACATTATAAAATAAAATTGTGGATTTATTTTGCATTCGATAAATGGGCTCAAGTCCAATTCTAAAGAGATGAGCTCAAATATATTTTTGTAACAGTTTGATTATTTTTAGTAATTTAACAAATAAATATTGATTATCAGGAACTATTCAATTAATGAATAAGAAGAAAAGTGTGTCAGTAATGAAAATAAATATTCAGTCTTACTTTCCCACTGGGCAGTATGGTTGACCAGAAGCCCCAGTTACTATGCTTTAAAATCCATTTCCATGTTTTCTCCAAGACCATGCTTTCTACCGTCTCACCACCAGCCAATAAAGGAGTATGGTATGAGTACAAAAAGAGGCTTATCTGGGGGAGACAAGAGGACTTTTCTGACAGTCATCTTTGACTCACAAACTCCTTCATAGCTTTGATAAACTTTTCTTAGATTGCACTGCTCTCTGGAAAGCTTCCACCGACCTTCTTTTCCTATCTCCTTTACACTTAGAAACACAATCTAATGGCTCTCCAAGACCCAAGTTTCTTTCCCTGTTTTCTCACAGGCTTTGTTTTTTCCTAATAAAATGCTCACACATTTAATTTCACTTAATCCTTCCTTGGCATCTATTTCTCAGAAAATTCTGAAGTTGGGTCTCAGAAGGGCCAGAAGTTTTGTTCTCGGAGTGATAGGTACTTATATGGGTTTGCTTTCATTACGCAAAGAGCTTTAGTTATTACTATCACATAAGTGCTGACCGAATGCTTGACCATAGCCTTTAATCCCACACAGTGTAGCACTGGAGCAGGGGACATAACAAGGGTCCCATTTCACTATAAGTTATATTTAAGTTTTACTTAACTGTAGGCCAATAGGGTCACTTCAGGATTCCTGTGCCCAGGAATCACCAGGTAAAATGAGAAGTCACAGAATGTCTAATGTAATTGACCTTGATCAATAAAAGGAAAAAATGGCTATTATTACACAATGGAGCAAGGAAAAATTTGTATGAAACCCAGCTGATCTACCTGGGGGCTCCATGGCCCATTGGTACTCCTTTGCTTCATTTTAACTGTGAATGCTGCAACCCTAGGTGAAGAAGAAGGCTATGATTATTAAATAATCAGGTCCTTCAAGAATGAAAGTTTGGCTCACACTACCAAGCAAGGTTGGAAAGAGTTTGAAATGGACAATGATGGAAGGAGGGTATCAGAGCTTTTTAGATCAACTTCATCAATAGAGTTAAGTTCAAAGCAGTAATGTTTTTCTACATTTTTCCTTAAAAAATATGTCCCAATAACCATAGAACTGCTCCATGAAACTGTGTGGAGATATTGATCTCTACAGCAAGAGTGGGTGGACACCGATGGTCATGAGAATGGGAGTATTATTGGCTAAGAACCCTACCTGCTGTATTCTGGAATGTATCAGCCACATTTGCATTGAAGACAAATTTCTCACTGACTGATCCCAGCCAATGACTGAAAGTGGGGAGGATGTTTACCTGGCCTATTCTGAGGAGACATGGGAGTCTCCTAACAATTGGTGTGGGCTCCAGAACTCTCCTATCTCTCTGTTGAAATTTTGTTATGCTGAAAAGCAGTACAGGATTCTTTTACAGACATTTTTGCATATTTTTATTCTCACACTTTCTCCTGGGATAAAACTTGCATGAATGATGTAATAAATGGCTCAGCATTACCAGCTTCTAGCCCACTTTCTTTCAGCAGATCTCTCAGGTTTGCCACTGATAAAATTCTCCATTAGTTAAAACTGACAATGCAAAGTCAAATGGCCCAAGAAGCTTGGGTGGGCAACAGGCTAGGAATTACTAATTGGACTAAATTGATTGCTTTTGCTTATTGATATGGCTTGGCTGTGTCCCTACCCAAATCTCCCATAATCCCCAAGTGTCATGGAGGGACCTGGTGGGAGGTAATTGAATCGTGGGGGCAGGTTTTCCCATGCTGTTCTTATGATAGTAAATCTCATGGGATCTGATGGTTTCCTAAGGGGCAGTGCTCCTGCACACGTCCTCTGCACACCACCATGTAAAATGTGCCTTTGCTCCTCTGTCACCTTCTGCCATGATTGTGAGGCCTCCAAGCCACATGGAACTATGAGTCCATTAAACCACTTTTTCTTCATAAATTACCCAGTCTTGCATATTTCTTCATAATAGTATAAAAATGGACTAATACACTGATACATAGCCAGAAGATATTAGAAAAATTTTTCTTCTAATTTCAAATTAATTTCTTCTTGCTTTAGAAAGGCTAAATTTAGAAAAAAAAGTGTACTTTGAGGAAGAATACAAAAAATAAATCAAGTATGTTTGTTACAAGGTATAAGATAGGCCAAGTAGGGAGAAGGAAAAATTAGTTTTCCATATTTCAGCTCAAAATTAACAGTAGAGACCCAAAAATATTTGAATTAGAGATTCTGTTTGGAAGAAGCCTGTGGTCACAGAGATAAATTGCATTACATCTGATTAGATTTCTTGTAAATAGTGAAGCATAGTATATTGGATATCAAGTTTAAAATGTCATCTGGACAGTTTCCTAATACAACCTGTACTAACATCTCTGCAAAACATTTATGTAAAAGTGGTTTATCCTCACAAAAGCCTGAATACTAAATGTAGAGATGCAATCAAATTATTTTTTCTAAGGTACAAATTATCATCGGTACTTGTGGCATTCTCTTTAGCATGGCCAGTTTTGGTGAACAGTTTAAGTATACATACATAAGGCAAGTTCCTGCTTAATGTTCTCAGGGAATCGAAAACAAGTAATTAGTATGTGCACACTGTCAACTGCACAGAGACCCCAGGGCCTGGAGAATCTTTTTAGGTGCAGAAGAGCCTAGATTGCACAAGGTGGTAGATAGGATCCCCTGTGGAAAGTAAGCCGCTTGGTTTCTGTAACATGATGAATGGCTTTGGGAAAAAGGAGAAAGCAGAATGAGTGTTTCTTGTATCAAGTTTTGATAAACACTAAAGCTTAGTAATCAGTATAATTAAGTTTCTACTAAAAATAGTGATATACACCTCTATTGGTCATAGTTAGGTACATGAAGTCAGGTTTAAGACTCAGGGAATACTTAGCAAAGGAGTATAGCAATTACTTAGAACAAGAAATGACCTCGATAACAAACAGCTTTCAGGAAATGTTTATGTAAAATACAGGCATTGTTTGGTACTGTCAAGAGTGTGTCCCTCCCCCAGTGACGTTGGAGGTTTTATTCTGTTTTTATTATGATGATTTTTGAGACAGAGACTGGCTCGGTCACCCAGGTTGGAGTGCAGTGGCGCGATCTCAGCTCACTGCAACCTGTGCCTCCTGGGCTCAAGCAATTCTGCCTCAGCCTCACGAGTAGCTGGGACTACTAGTTTGCACCACCACACCTGGCTAATTTTTGTGTTTTTAGTACAGACATGGTTTCACCATACTGATCAGGCTTGTCTTGAACTCCTGACCTTGTGATCTGCCTGCCTTGGCCTCCCAAAGTGCTAGGACTACAGGTGGGAGCCACCGCACCTGGCCAGGAAGTTTTATACTTTTGGCAATAATGAAAGATTCCCTATGCTGATAATTGATGTGGAGAAAATTGTATATCCAATCTCCATGAACTAGCTGGTGTATTTGATCTTATTGATTTGGTTTATGTCCTGAAAACCAATTCTATTTTTAGCAACCCTTGCAGTAAAAACATAATCTTTTGTTTTATTTTACACAGGGTCTTGATCTATTTCCCAGGCTGAAGAGCAATGGTATAATTACAGGTTACAGCAGCTTTGAACTCCTAGGCACAAAGAATTCTCCTGGTTTAGTCTCTGGAGTAGCTGGGACTACAGACATGTGAAACGACACCCAGCTCATTTTTCCTGTATTTATTTATTTATTTATTTGTACCGATGGGGATCTCACTTGTTGCCCAAAGTTGGTCTCTAACTCCCGGCTCCAAGTGATCCTCCAATCTCAGTCTTCCAAAGTACTGGGATTATAGGTGCGAGCCACTGCACCTGACCCCAAATGTAATATTTAATAGAGGTCACTACAGAACTTGAATTACAATAAAGAGAAATCATGATTCTCATTGCATTTTCTGCCACTTTTATCACTAGAGAGGGGGGTCAAGAAATACCCACGGAAATCCATTAATCTGTAGTCTAATTTAGATACTTAGGGATTATGAGTGTGTATTTTGTTGTTCTTATTTACAGTGTTGAAATAGCTATTTTCATTCGCCAAGCATTGCACGTAGGAATGTACATCAAAATTCACTTCATTAAGAAAGGTTAAGTGTATGTTTTTTGTTGTGAGACACAAAAGAAGTAAACTATAATATTCATATCACTAGTATTTTGAATTATGTGTCTTTTTATCAGGAGAAGTATACAACAAAGTTATCTTGAAAAAAATACATATATATGGGGAGATACTCTGTATTAACCAAACAAACTTGAGCTAGGAATCTTTATTTTTTTATTTTTGTTTCTGCTAAATTAGACACAGTCTATATTATAAACAAGGTCAAATTATTTCTTGCCGACAGATTTTACACTTGCAATATTTTTTTTCACTAATTTCTCCGAAAAAAATTCTAAGCTTGTTAAAAGTAGGCAAAATTAGTTTACTCACCAATGCCTATCTAAAATAGTCTGGCACAAGCATTTATCTTGAGGGGAAATGGATGAAAAGAAGTTATATATTTTTTCTATATTAGAAATAGTAATTTAATATATTTACATTTTTCTTCATTATAGTAAATACAGTTTCCTGATTTAAAGAAAAAATCATAAAATATTTTAAAAACAACAACAGAAAGTATTGATTCCACTCTAGTTCTGATGAGCCATCATGATTAATAGCATGCTCTTTATCCTTTTCTATGTAAATCACCCATAGAAGCATCAGAATTCCAGGCCTCTGTTTATCTACCTACAATTGTTCCCCAGAATTGTCTGCACTTTTAATATGTCTCTGCACAGAATTTACTTCTTCACTTGTCATGCTCCCTACATTTAAAAATTCTTATAATATACAATCTGAAACTTACCATCCATCTTCATGAAAATCCTAAATCATTAACTTGTTATCTGAAGGATCCTGGATCTTCACCAAGGACAAAGCACCTTCAAATTCTGATTACGTAACAGCATTCTTCCCCTTCCCTGTGCTTGTACGGATGAGCCAGGACAAATAGATCTTTTTAGTTTTTCTTTAACCTAATTCCTAACTTCAAAAGCAATTTCATTCCTCCTCCATTAATGCCCCAATTTTGAATCTCATGTCACTAATTTATATACTGTAAAATATCTCTCTTGGTTGTAAAGTCTACTAAAGTGAACTTTATCTATCTTTAGTTTTCAGTCAATAACAAAGTTCCAGACAAAATAAGTAAAAGTACTTCCATCAAAGATCATCACAAAATTTCTGATTAGGGAAGAAAAAGGTTTCTAAAATAATTAAGAGGAAAAAGTGGGTGTGGGGGCTCTAAATGATCAAGTATCAAAATTATAATGAAATTTTTAACAGCAGGACTGGAAGCTGATTAAAATGGAAAACACACTGAAATTCTTTAGGAAAAAAATATGTATACTTAGAACTCTGCATCTGGCCAAAGTATTAAGTGTGGATTAAATATGGAAACTCTCTAAGAACTGTTTTCCATTTAGTATGGCATGTGGCTACTGGCTGATGTTTTCAATTAATGTAATGTACTGATTTATGAAAAATGAAGATACTGAATAAACAAAATTGGAAATTTATGATAAAAGGGCAATAAAGATAATTTTCAGGAGCAAAGGTATCCATTAGAAAGGTTGACAAATAACATAGATGGTCCCAGTTAGATTTCAATTTCATATAAACTATTTTTAAGTATAAATATATCCCAAATAATGGATGACATATATTTATAATTAAATATTAGTCATTTATTTAAACTTCAAATTTAACTAATTTTATTTCTTTCTTTGTTAATTTATCTACTAAACCTAAGTGACCTTATCCAGAAAGTACATCACTAAGAAATAAAACTTTTAGATGATGTAATGTTAAGTATTTTTTATTTTTAGTTTTTAAATTTTACTTTAAGTCTGGAATACATGGGCAGAACATGCAGTTTTGTTACATAGGAATCCATATGCCGTGGTTGTTTGCTGTACCTATCAACCCTTCACTTAGGTTTTAAGCCCCACATACATTAGCTATTTGTCCTAATGCTCTCCCTCCCTTTGTCCCACACTCCCCACAGGTCCCAGTGTGTGATGGTCCCTATGTCTATGTGTTCTCATTGTTCAGCTCCCACTTATGAGTGAGAACATGTGGTGTTTGGTTTTCTGTTCCTGTGTTAGTTTGTTGAGAATGATGGCTTCCAGCTTCATCCATGTCCCTGCAAAGGACATGAATTCATTCTTTTTTATGGCTGTATAATATTCCATGGTGTATATGTGCCACATTTTCTTTAGCCAATCTATCATTAATGGGCATTTGGGTTGATTCCAAGTCTTTGCTATTGTAAATAGTGCTGTAATAAAGATATGTATGCATGTGTCTTTATAGTAGAAAGATTTATAATCTTTTGGGTATATAACCAATAATGGGATTGCTGGGTCAAATGATATCTCTGGTTCTAGATCCTTGAGGAATTGCCACATTGTCTTCCACAACGCACTAACAGTGTAAAAGTTTCCTATGGCCAGGTGGGGTGGCTCATGCCTATAATCCCAGTACTTTGGGAGGTCAAGGTGGGTGGATCACCTGAGGTTGGGAGTTTGAGACCAGCCTGGCCAACATGGTGAAATCCCATCTCTATTAAAAAGACAAAAATTAGCTTGGCATGGTGATGCATGTCTGTAACTCCAGCTACTTGGAAGAAATTGACTTTAAAAGAAATGTCATAACAACCATTTTTGTTATTCCTTTCACAAATGGGATAAAATAATGAAAGATATAAGCATACTATTAAACTTTTTTTTTTTATCAAGGGTCTGCTAAAGAGTGTAAACTGGTCCAGGATATCCGCAGTATGTAAACATGTATTTTCAGATGGGTTGTCCTCTGTCCATTTGCAAACACTTTCAAGTCAGATAAAACAGTGGACATTATTTTAAGATTCAATAAAAGAGTAAATTGATGAACGTTGATGAAGATGGAGGCTAGAAAAAATGTGCTTTGAGGATAAGTTGTTCAAATACATGAAATAAAAATTGTATCTGGAATACTATATGTTATATCAAGTATACATGCTATGTTTAATAAACCTTTAAACCTTGAAATGTTAATATTATTTCATTTTATAATTGAGGAACTACAGTTTTGAGTTCATATTTTCTATCGATATTCTAACATATCTGCAGTCTAAATTGTAATTCTGTTTGCTTTAGAATTGTGGTTTTACATTCCAGAATTAAAATATTTCTCAAGGTATATCATCCATTTATTTTTTCTTTATTCTTTTTTTCTTTTTTTTTGAGATGGAGTTTCTTTTTTTTTTAATTTGCTTTCATCATTTCTTAGTCTGCCTAATGGTGTATTCTGTTTATCTTTTTAAAAATCCAACTCTTTATTTTGTTATATTTTGTATTTTTACACATCTATTTTGTTTAGTTCTGCTTTGATCTGTATGATTTCAATACTTGCACTAATTTGAGTTTGCTTTTGGCTTGCTGTTGCTTTTCAAGTTCCTAGAGGTGAAGCATTAGATTGTTTATTGAAGTCTTTCTACTTTTTATGTAGGCATTTATTGCTCTAAATTTCCTCTTAATACTGCCTTTGCTATATTCTGTAAGCTCATCGCTTTTCATATGTTGTGTTTTTGTTTTCATTTGTTTCAAAATTTTTTCAGTTTCCTTCTTTATTTTTCATTGACCCATTGGTTGTTCAGAATCATGTTGTTTAATTTCCATGTATCTGTAAAGCTTTGAAGGTTCCTCTTTTTTCTGTTAAATGAGCATAAGATTTCAACACCTTTGGGTAAATACCAAGGAATGGGATTGCTGTATATATTGTTTGGTAAGAGTATATTGCATTTTTTTAAAATTAGCATTTACTTTTTTTTTAAGGAAAAAAAGAGAAGGAGAGGAAGAAAGAGGAAGAAAAAGAGGGAGAGAGAACAGGAATATTGCTTAATTCTAAGAATGGTTATTAATAATGGCTGATCAATATTTTGTGCATTGAAAGTGGAGAATGTATATTTTGTGTATTTAAAGTGGAGAGTGCTATACATATTTATTACGTTTACTTGTTCCAGATCTGAATTCAAGTCCTGGATATCCTTATTAATTTTCTGTCTTGTTGAGTCTAAATCTCTTTATGGGTCTTATGTATCTGGGTGTTAGGATCGTTAGCTCTTATTGTTGCATTGATCCTTTTACCACTGCATCTTTGTTGCTTTGAAATCTGTTTTATAAAATGCGAGAATTGCAACTCCTGCTTTTTGTTTATTTCTTT